>JAVSCE010011683.1:0-507406 GCA_032199065.1 Smutsia gigantea | reverse complement strand
ATTTATTCATGCATTTTTATTGGTGTATAAAATTTCATTGTAAGATACACTGTAATTCATTTTACTGTTGACAGACTATTACATAGTGACTGCAATATTTTATATATTATATAAATACATATTAGTACATTAGATAGTGACTCCGTAATCATTCCTGTATAGGCAGGTATCTTGGTGCACATGTGCATGGGTTTCTGTAAGATGTATTTTACCTAAAAGAGAAATTGCTTGGTCATAGAATACATGGTTCTTCAGTTTTTTTGCAAAATTGTTTTCCAAAATGGTGGTACCAGATTTCCTCTAGCCAGCAGTATATGCAAGCTTTCCTTGTTCTATCTCATCTCCAACATTTGGTATCATCAGATTTAGTAGTATTACCCAACCTGGTAAGTATACTGTGGATTAATTTGTATTTTCTCTAGTAATTAATAAGGCAGCGCACCTTTTCATGTGCACACCAGCCACTGGGATTTCCTTTTATGCTGTGCCTACTCAAGTCTTCTGTCTAATTTTATAGTCATTTTTTCCCCTTATTATTGATTTGTAGGAGTTTACCTAATATTCTGGGTATATTTCCTTTGTGGTTATCTATATTTTAATGTCTTCTCCCACTCTGGTTTATCCTTTCATTCTTTATAGTTTAATAAATAGAAGTTATTTTAGTACATTTGAAGTTACCAGTTTTTTACCTTATGGATAGGGCATTTTATGTTTTGATTAAGACAGCCCTTCCTACTACAGAGGCTTGATACCTGTTAGAGCAGTTTTACTTTTTGTTTTTGTTTTCTAGAATGCCTTGCATATCCTTTTTTTTTTTTTGGTATCATTAATCTACAATTACATGTGCAATATTATGGTTATTAAACTACCCCCTTCATCAGGTCCTCCCCACCAACCCCATTACAGTCACTGTCCATCAGCGTAGTGAGATGCTATAGAATCACTACTTGTCTTCTCTGAGTTGTACAGCCCTCCCCATGCCCCCCCCAACATTACATCTGCTAATCGTAATGCCCCTTTTTCCCTCTTATCCCTCCCTTCCCACCCATCTTCCCTAGTCCCTTTCCCTTGAGTAACTATTAGTCCGTTCTTGGGTTCTGTGAGTCTGCTGCTGTTTTGTTCCTTCAGTTTTTTTCTTTGTTCTTATGCTCCACATATGAGTGAAATCATTTGATACTTGTCTTTTACGGCTTGGCTTATTTCACTCAGCATAATACCTTCTAGCTCTATCCATGTTGTTGCAAATGGTAGGATTTGTTTTCTTCTTATGGCTGAATAATATTCCATTGTGTATATGTACCACATCTTCTTTATCTATTCATCTACTGATGGACACTTAGGTTGCTTCCATTTCTTGGGTATTGTATATAGTGCTGCGATAAACATAGGGGTGCATATGTCTTTTTCAAACTAGGCTGTGCAGTCTTAGGGTAAATTCCTAGGAGTGGAATTCCTGGGTCAAATGGTATTTCTATTTTGAGTTTTTTGAGGAACCTCCATACTGCTTTCCACAATGGTTGAACTAATTTGCATTTCCACCAGCAGTGTAGGAGGGTTCCCTTTTCTCCACATCCTCGCCAACATTTGTTGTTGTTTGTGTTTTGGATGTTGGCCACCCTCACTGGTGTGAGGTGATATCTCATTGTGGTTTTAATCTGCATTTCTCTGATGATTAGCGATGTGGAGCATCTTTTCATGTGCCTGTTGGCCATCTGAATTTCTTCTTTGGAGAAGTGCCTATTCATGTCCTCTGCCCATTTCTTAATTGGATTATTTGCTTTTTGTTTGTTAAGGTGCATGAGTTCTTTATATATTTTGGGTGTCAACCCCTTATCGGATACGTCATTTATGAATATATTCTCCCATACTGTAGGATGTCTTTTTGTTCTACTGATGGTGTCCTTTGCTGTACAGAAGCTTTTCAGCTTGATATAGTCCCACTTGTTCATTTTTGCTTTGTTTCCCTTGCCGGGGAGATATGTTCATGAAGAAGTTGCTCATGTTTATGTCCAAGAGATTTTTGCCTATGTTTTTTTCTAAGAGTTTTATGGTTTCATGACTTACATTCAGGTCTTTGATCCACCTTGAGTTTACCTTTGTGTATGGGGCTAGACAGTAGTCCAGTTTCATTCTCTTACATGTAGCTGTCCAGTTTTTCCAACACCACCTGCTGAAGAGGCTGTCATCTCCCCATTGTATATCCAAGGCTCCTTTATCAAATATTAATTGACTGTATATGTTTGGGTTAATGTTTGGATTTTCTATTCTGTTCCACTGGTCTGTGGGTCTGTTTTTGTGCCAATACCAAATTGTCTTGATTACTGTGGCTTTGTAGTAGAGAGCTTGAAGTCGGAGAGCGTAATTCCCCCTGTTTATTCCTCCTTCTCAGGATTGCTTTGGCTATTCGGGGTCTTTTGTGGTTCCATATGAATTTTAGAATTATTTGTTCCAGTTCATTGAAGAAAGCGGTTGGTATTTAGATAGGGATTGCATTGAATCTGTAGATTGCTTTAGGTAGTATAGCCATTTTGACAATATTTATTCTTCCTAGCCAAGAGCATGGGATGCATTTCCATTTGTTAGTGTACTCTTTAATTTCTCTTAGGAGTGTCTTGTAGTTTTCAGAGTACAGGTCTTTCACTTCCTTCATTAGGTTTATTCCTAGGTATTTTATTCTTTTTGATGCAATTGTGAATGGAGTTGTTTTTCTGATTTCTCTTTCTGTTAGTTCATTCTTAGTGTATAGGAGAGCAACAGATTTCTGTGTGTTAATTTTGTATCCTGCAACTTTGCTGAATTCAGATATTAGTTCTAGTAATTTTGGAGTGGAGTCCTAGGGTTTTTTATGTACAGTATCATGTCATCTGCAAATCGTGACAATTTGACTCTTCTTTACCAGTCTGCATGCCTTGTATGTCTTTGTTTTATCTGATTGCCATGGCTAGGATCTCCAGTACTATGTTGAATAACAGTGGAGAGAGTGGGCATCCCTGTCTTGTTCCCGATCTTAGATGAAAAGCTTTCAGCTTCTCACCATTAAATATGATGTTAGCTGTGGGTTTGCATATATAGCCTTTATGATGTTGAGGTACTTGCCCTCTATACCCATTTTGTTGAGAGTTTTAATCAGGAATGGATGCTGAATTTTGTCAAATGCTTTTTCAGCATCTATGGAGATGATCATGTGGTTTTTGTTCTTCTTTTTGTTGATGTGGTGGATAATGTTAATGGATTTTTGAATGTTGTACCATCCTTGCATCCCTGGGATGAATCCCACTTGATCATGGTGTATGATCCTCTTCATGTATTTTTGAATTCGGTTTGCTAATATTTTGTTGAGTATTTTTACATCTACGTTCGTTCATCAGGGATATTGGTCTGTAATTTTCTTTTTTGGTGAGACCTTTGCCTGGTTTTGGTATTAGAGTGATGCTGGCTTCATAGAATGAGTTTGGAAGTATTCCCTCCTCTTCTATTTTTTGGAAAACTTTAAGGAGAATGGGTGTTATTTCTTCTCTATATGTCTGGTAGAATTCAGAGGTGAATCCATCAGGTCCCGGGTTTTGTTCTTGGGTAGTTTTTTGATTACCTATTCAATTTCGTTGCTGGTGATTGATCTGTTTAGTTTTTCTGTTTCTTGCTTGGTCAGTCTTGGAAGGTTGTATTTTTCTAAGAAGTTGTCCATTTCTTCTATGTTTTCCAGCTTCTTAGCATATAGATTCTGATAATATTCTCTTAAAATTCTTTGTATTTCTGTGGGGTCCGTTGTTATTTTCCTTTCTCATTTGTGATTCTGTTTATGTGTGTAGATTCTCTTTTTCTCTTAATGAGTCTGGCTAGGGGTTTATCTATTTTGTTTATTTTTTCAAAGAACCAGCTCTTGGTTTCCTTGATTTTTTTCTATTTTTTTATTCTTCTCAATTTTATTTATTTCTTCTCTGATCTTTATTATGTCCCTCCTTCTGGTGACTTTGGTCCTCATTTGTTCTTCTTTTCCAATTTCAGTAATTGTGTCTTTACACTATTCATTTGGGAATGTTCTTCCTTCTTTAAATAGGCCTGGATTGCCATATACTTTCCTCTTAGAACTGCCTTTGCTGCATCCCACAGAAGCTGTGGCTTTGTGTTATTGTCATTAGTCTTCATATATTCTTTGATTTCTCTTTTGATTTGGTCGTTAACCCATTGATTAATTAGGAGAATGTTGTTAAGTCTCCATGTATTTGTGAGCCTTTTTGATTTCTTTCTAAAATTTATTTCTAGTTTTATACCTTTGTGTCTGAGAAGTTGGTAGGATTTCAATATTTTTGAAATTACTGAGGTTCTTTTTGTGGCCTAGTATGTGGTCTATTCTGGAAAATGTTTCATGTGCATTGAGAAGAATGTGTATCCTGTTGCTTTTGTGTGCAGAGTTCTGTAGATGTCTGTTAGGTCCATCTGTTCTAGTGTGTTGTTCAGTGCCTCTGTGTCTTTACTTATTTTCTGTCTTGTTGATCTGTCCTTTGGTGTGAGTGGTGTGTTGAAGTCTCCTAAAATAAATGCATTGCTGTCTATTTCCTCCCTTAATTCTGTTAGTATTTGTTTCACATATGGTGGCGCTCCTGTGTTGGGTGCATATGTATTTATAATGGTTTCATCTTCTGTTGGACTGACCCCTTTATCATTATGTAATGTCCTTCTTTATCTCTTGCTACTTTCTTTGTTTTGAAGTCTATTTTGTCTGATACTAGTACTGAAACACCTGCTTTTTTCTCTTTGTTTGCATGAGATATCTTTTTCCATCCCTTCACTTTTAGTCTGTGTATGTCTTTGGGTTTGAGGTGAGTCTGTTGTAAGCAGCATATAGATGGGTCTTGCTTTTTTATCCATTCTGTTACTCTGTGTCTTTTGATTGGTGCATTCAGTCCATTTACATTTAGGGTGATTATTGATAGATATGTACTTATTGCCATTGCTGGCTTTAGATTCATGGTTACCAAGGGTTAAAGGGTTCCTTCTTTACTATCTAACAATCTAACTTAACTTTCTTGTTAAGTTATTGTAAACACCGTCTGATGTTTCTTTATTTCTCTCCCTTCTTATTCTTCCTTCTCCATTCTTTATATACCAGGTATTTTATTCTTTGCCTTTAATTACTGTTTGGATGGTCTGCTTTCTTTGCTATGATTTTATTTTCTCTGGTGACATCTTTTTAGCCTCAGGGGTGCTTTCCTCTACAGCAGTCCACTTAAGGTATCCTGTAGTGGTGGTTTATGAGAGGCAAACTCTATCAGCTTTCGTTTGTCTGGAAATTGTTTAATCCCTCCGTCATGGTTAAATGATAATCGTGCTGGATACAATATTCTTGGTTCGAGGCCCTTCTGTTTCACAACATTAAATATATCATGCCATTCTCTTCTGGCCTGTAAGGTTTCTGTTGAGAGGTCTGATGATAGTCTGATGGGTTTTCCTTTGTAGGTGATCTTTTTTCTCTCTCTCGCTGCCTTTAATACTCTGTCTTTATCTTTGATCTTTGCCATCTTAATTATTATGTGTCTTGGTGTTGTCTTCCTTGGGTCCCTTGTGTTGGGAGATCTGGGGGCTTCCATGGACTCTGAGACTATTTCCTTCCCCAGCGTGGGAAAGTTTTCAGCAATTATTTCTTCAAAGACACTTTCTATCCCTTTTTCTCTCTCTTCTTCCTCTGGTACTCCTATAATGCGAATATTGTTCCGTTTGGGTTGGTCACACAGTTCTCTTAATATTCTTTCATTCCTAGAAATCCTTTTATCTCTCTTTGCCTCAGCTTCTCTATATTCCTGTTCTCTGATTTCTATTGCATTAACAGTCTCTTGCATCTCATCTAGTCTGCTGTTAAGCCCGTTGATCGCTTGTCTGATTTCTGCATTGTTTTTCCTCACTTCCCTCACTTCCTCCCTCAGCTCTTGCACATTTTTCTGTAGATCCATCAGCATGGTTATGACTTTTATTCTGAAGTCTTTTTCAGGAAGACTGTGCATTTCCATCCCTTCAGGCTCCGTCTCTGGGGTTGTCTGGTTGATCTTAGTCTGGACCATATTCCTCTGTCTTTTCATGTTGATAGGAGTGGTCGCTGGTAGTTGCCCCATATGTCAGCTGGGCTCTTTAAGACTTTCAAAAGAAAAAAGAAAAAAAAAGAAAGAAAAGAAAAAACCAAAACCAAAACAAAACAGAACAACAAAAAAAAGAAGAAAAAATAGAAAACTGCCCACCGGAAGTAGATTCTGTGGGGATGCTGTAGGTGGCGCTGTTGCTCCACTATTCCGCAGCCTTGGCCATTCCGCTCTGCAGGGCCCTTTATAGCTCTGGCCGGGGTGGGAACGAATGGGAGGCTGTTGATCTCTGTAAGAAGTCTAAGTGCGTCCACCCTTTCCCAGTCGCCGGCTAAGGGGTCCGAAACTCCCCAGTACTCCCAGCCTGCTGGGCTGAGTGTACTGGGGCCATCTGGCTCCTCTGCTGGGCTCCTGTCTCTTTAAGACCACTGAAAAAAGCACGCACTTTTCTTTTTTTTTTCCTTCCCCGGAGCCGGCTGCAAGCACCCTGGCGCATTCCCCGCTCAGATCCTCCACCCTCTGTCTCTCCAATATCCGCTACACCGCACTATGTGTGTCCGCGCTCCCCGCACAGATCACCAGGGCGGGTTATTTCGCAGGCCTGTACTTCCACTCCCTGCTGGCTCTGAATCCTCTCCTCCTGCCAGTGCGCTGGGGTGGATGAATGCTTGGGTCCTGCTGGGTCACGGCTCCGCATCTTACCCGCCTCGCGGGGTGCCGTGTCCTCAGGTATAGCTGTACGCTGTGCTCTTTCCTGTGTATTCTGGTCTCTCTTTTAGGAATAGTTGTATTTGCTGTATTTTCATAGATATATATAGTTTTGGGAGAAGATTTCTGCCGCCCTGCTCACGCCGCCATCTTCCCGGAAGTCTCTGCCCATTTTTTTTTAATGGGATTTTTTTTTTCTTTTCGTTTTCCGTCATATGAGTTGTTTTTATATTTTGGGCATTTAACCCCTTGTAGTATGTATCATTCTCCCAGTCAGTAGGTTGCCTTTTTGTTTTGTTGATTGTGTCCTTTCCTGTTCAAAAGCTTTTTATTTGGTGTAATCCCTTATTTTTTTGTTGCCCTTGCCTGAGGAGACAGATTTTTAAAATATCCAAGAGTAAGATTAATGCTGAGGCTAATATCCAAGAATTTATTTTCTTTGTTTTCTCTTGTGGGTTTTATGGTTTCAGGTCTTAATTACACTTAGGTCTTTAATCCATTTTGAGTTTTTTGTATTTGGTGTGAGAGTGGTCCAGTTTTATTATTTTGCATGTAGCTGTCCAGTTTTCCCAACACATATTTATTGAAAAGACTATCTTTTCTCCTTTGTCATATATTTAATTGACCATGTAATGTGGGTTTATTTCTGGGCTCTCTCTTCTGGTCTTTTGCTCTCTGTGTCTGTTTTTGTGCCAGTACCATACTGTTTTGATTGCTGTAACTTTGTAGTTTAGTCTGAAATCTGGGACTGTGAGACTTCATTTCCTTTTCAAGATTACTTTGGCTATTTGGAGTCTTTAATGGTTCTATACAAATTGTAGGCTGTTGTATTTCTGTGAAAAATGCCATTGGTATTTTGATAGGTGCATGTGTACTGAGTCCGTGGTTTGCTTTTGCTAATGGTGTCTTAACAATATGAAGTTCTAATCTGTGAACACAGTGTATTTTTCCATTTGTGTCTTCCTCAGTTTCTTTTTTGTCAATGTACAGGTCTTTCACCTCCTTGGTGTGAAACAAATTTCCTCCTGTTTTATTCTTTTTGATGCAATTATAAATGGAATTATTTTCTTGATTTCTCTTTTCTGCTAGTTATTAGTATATAGAAACAGATTTCTATAGATTGATTTTGTATCTTGCAACTTTACTGAATTCATTTATTATTTCTAACAGTTTTTTGGTGGCGTCATTAGGGCTTTCTACATGTGGTATGTCATCTTCAAATAGTGAGTTTTATATTTTCCTTACCAATTTAGATGACTTTTATTTCTATTTCTTGTCTGATTACTGTGGCTAGGACTTCCAGTTACAGTATTGAATAAAAGGGGTGAGAGAAAATATGAGGGGTATCCTTGCCTTGTTTCTGATCTTAGAGAAAAAGCTTTCAGCTTTTCACCATTGAGTATGATGTTGGCTGTGGGTTTGTCATATATGGCTTTTATTATGCTGAGGTATGTTCCTCTTTATCCACTTTGTTGATAGTTTTTATCAGGAATGCATGTTAAATTTTTTCAGATGTTTCTTCTGCATTTGTTGAGATGATCATATGATTTTTTCCTTCATTTTGTAAATGTAGTGTATCACATTGATGTGTGAATTATTTTGAACTATCCTTGCATTCTCTAGAATAAATTCCACTGTTTGGTGGTGAGTGATCCTTTTAATGTATTGCTGAGTTTGGTTTGCTAATATTTTCTTGAGGATTTTTGCATCTGTGTTCATCAGGTATATTAGTCTACAATTTTGTTTTTTTTGTAGTGTCTTTGGTTTTGGTATCAGGGTAATGCTGGCCTTATAGAATGAATTTGGAAGCATTCCCTTTCTCTTTCAAATTTTTGGAATAATTTGATAAAGATAGGTATTAACTCTTCTTAAAATATTTGGTAGAATTCACCTGTGAAACGATCTGGTCCTGGATTTTAGTTTGTTGGAAGTTTTTAAAATTACTGCCTTAATTTCATTGCTAGTAATTGATCTGGTCAGAGTTTCTGTTTCTTCCTGATTTGGTCTTGGAAGATTGTGTGTTTCTAGGAATGAATCTCTTTCTTCTAGGTTTTGCGATTTGTTGGTGTGTAGTTCTTTGTAGTAGTTTCTTACAATCCTTTGTATTTCTGTGGTATCAATTGTATCCTCTTTCCTTTCTGCTTTTGAATCTTCTTGATTTTCTTCATGAGTCTAGCTAAAGGTTCATCAGTTTTGTTTATCTTTTCAGTTTTATTGATCTCTTTTGGTTTCATTGTTTTGGCTTCTTAGTTTCAGTGATCTTTTTTATTGTTTTTTAGTCTATTTCATTTACTTCGCCACTGATGTTTATTATTTCCTTCCTTCTGCTAACTTTGAGCTTTATTTATTTATTTATTTTTCTAGTTTCTTTAGGTCTATGGTTAAATTGTTTGAGGTTTTTCTTCTTAAACATGGGCCTGTATCACTGTAAAGTTATTTTGAAACATTGTTTCTGTTTCCATTTGTCTCAAAGTACTTTTTAATTTCCTCTTCAATTTCCTTGTTGACCCACTGGTTGTTTAGTAGCATGTTATTCAGCCTCCATGTATTTGTGTTTTATCAAGTTTTCTTCTTGTAATTGATTTCTATTTTCATACTGTTGTTGGAAAAAATTCATCATAAATCTTACTCTTATTGAGCTTTGTTTTGTGAACTGACATGTGATCTGTCTTTGAAAATGTTCCTTGTGTGCACCTGAAAAGAATATGTATTTTGCTCTTTTTGGATGGAATGTTCTGTATATATCTGTTAAATTCATCTGGTCTGATGTGTTCAAAACCACTGTTTCCTTACTGATATTCTGTCTGGATGATCTCTCCATTGATGTTAAAGTCCCTTATTATTGTATTACTGTCAATTTCTCCTTTTATGTCTGTTGTATTTGCTTTATATATTTAGGTGCTTCTTTGCTGGGTACATAGATATTCACAATTGCTGTATACTCTTTTTGTATTGATAACTTTATCATTAGCTAATGCCTTTCTTCATCTCTTGTTACCTTCTTTGTTTTTTGTTTTTTTTTTTAATCTTTAGAAGTATTTGTTTATTTATTTATTTTTGCTATTATTAATGTACAATTACATGAGCAATATTATGGTTACTAGACTCCCCCTATTCTCAAGTCCCCACCACATACCCCATTACAATCACTGTCCATCAGCATAGTAAGATGCTATAGAATCACTACTTGTCTTCTATGTGACATTTTTTGTTTTAAAGTCTCTTTTGTATGATACAAATTTTGCTACTCCAGCTTTCCTTTCATTCCATTTGCATGGAATACCTTCTTCCATTCCTTGATTTTAAGTCTTTTAAAGTCTGTGTGTCTTTAGTTCTGAAGTGATTCTCTTGTAGGCAGTATGTAGATAGATCTTGTTTCTTTTTTTTTTTTAATCCATTTACTCACCCTGTGTCTTTTGATTGGAGCATTTAGTTAATTTACTTTTAAAGTAAACCAGTTAGTTTTCTTGTTGTTTTTGTTCTTTTCTGTTCCCTTGTTCTTTTACTCTCTTTCCTGTGATGTGTTGACTTCCTTTATTGTTATGCTTGGATTACTTTATTTTTTGTGTGTGTATCTAGAATAGGATTTTGGCTTGTCATTACTGTGAGGTTCATATATATGGACCTATGAATACAGCAGCCTCTTTTAAGTTGATGTTCACTTGTGTTTGAACACATTCTAAAGGTACCAGATTTTTACTCTGCCTTCCACTTTTTATAAATTTTATATTATACATCTTTTTTATGTTGTGTATTCCTTGACCAAATACTAAGATATACTTGATTTTACTACTTTTGTCTTTTAACCTTCATGTTACCTTTATAAGTGGTTGATCCACACTGCCTTTACTATATCCTTTCTTTTACCAGTGAGATTGTTTTATTTCATAATTTTGTTCTAGTTGTGCCTTTTCTTTTCCACTTAAATCCCTTTAACTTTCCTTGTAAGGCAGGTTTAGTTTAATGCACATCTTTACCTTTGTCTGAAAAATTCTTCATCTTTCCTTCAGTTCTGAATTATAGCCTTGTAGGGTAGAATATCATTGATTATAGGTTTTTTTCCTTTTATTACTTTGAATTATCATGCCACTCCCTTCTGGCCTGCAGAATTTCTGCTGAAAAATCAGCCGATTGCCTTATTGAGGATCCTATGTGTATAACTAGTTTCTCTTTTGCTGTTTTGACGATTCTCTCTGTATCTTTAAATTTTGACATTTTAATTATAATGTATCTTAGTGTGGTCCTCTTGGTTTCATCTTATTTGGGGGCTCTCTGTGCTTCCTGGATCTCAATGTTTCCTTCCAGGTGAGGGAATTTTTCAGCTATTATTTTTCAAATAAGTTTTCTGCCCCTTTCCCTCTCTTCTGTGACCCTATAATGCAAGTGTTAGCACCCTTGATGTTCCAGAGGTCCCTTAAACAGTCCTCCTTTTTTTTTAATGTTGTAGTTCAGTAAATGTGGATAATTTACACTACCCTGTCTTCCAGATCACTGTTCCATTATTCTACATACTCTAATGTATTGATTCCCTCTATTTTTTCATTTACTTTATTCTTTAGCTCTGATTGGTTCTTTTTCACATTTTCTTACCCTTTGTTGACATTCTCACTGAGCTCAAATCCAGTGAGCATCTTTATGACCATTTGAACTCTTGATCAGGTAGGATGCTTTAGTTCTTTTTCTGAGATTCTGTGGTGTTCCTTCATTTTGAACATACTCCTTTCTCCTTATTTTGTTTGACTCTGTTTCTCCATATTAAGTGAGTAAGCTGTGACTCCTGGTCTTGAAGGCGTTTTACAGAAGGCTTCCTATGGGGCCCAGGGGAGTGAGTCACCAGAACCAGGTGCATCTCCGTGTGGGCTGTGTGTGCTCTCTTAGGATTGATCTGCAACTGCTGCAGGCACACTGGTGGGTGGAGCTGGTCCCCATGGAGTGGTGGTTTAATTTGTTCACTTTTCAGTGTCTTGCTGTGCTGGGTTGGTTTGTTCTTTACTTTTTAGGGGCTATTCTACACATAAATGGCTCAAGCTGAACCTAGAATTTGTGATTGATACTCAAATTTAAGTTAATCCTCTTCTCTAGCTGCACTCTGGGATTGTCCCCATACCCCCTGGCCCACATAAGCCCCCCTTTTTTTGCACTCTGGACCACAGGGGCTCCCTTCCTGGCTGCACCCAATGTCTGGGCTCCCTGGGAGCTGCTGCCCTCAAATTCTGGGCATCACCCAGGTCTGGAGATATCAGGGCCCCTCTCTCAGTCTTCTGGCCAGGAAGGTGGGATTGGAGTGTTAGCTGCCTGTGGTGGAAGCTGCTGCCATAGCTCTGCTGCGGGCACGCCTGAGGGTCAAGGCTGTGAAAGAAAAGAGAAAACTAAGGAAAGTTACACCAATTAGGTTTTTCTTCAAGTTTTGTTTCCCTTCCCAGTCCACCTACTTTCATTTACTTAGAGTCCTCAGGTTATTGCCTATATATTTTGTCGTGAGGTTTTGTGTTGTTGAAATCAGCAGAAATACAGGCTTTGGTGGGCTTACGTCTGCAAGTCCTAATGGTTGATTTTTAAGACCTCTTCTCAGCTACTTGTCTGGGCTGGTGTTTCTCTTTTCAGTGCCTACATCTTTTCTGCTACAAATATGCACCTAGCTACCATTCAAGAAACCCACAAATAAGAATCACCTTCCAAACTGATTCATGATCTGCCATAATCTGTATAAATGTAAAGCACCTGTGATATTCAGAGAAGGATTTTTTTATATAATTTATTTTGGTATCATTAATCTACAATTACATGTGCAATATTATGATTATTAAACTACCCCCTTCATCAGGTCCCCCCCACCAAACCCCATTACAGTCGCTGTCCATCAGCGTAGTGAGATGCTATAGAATCATTATCAGAGAAGGAGTTTATTCAGTTTCCTTTTTCCAGTTTTGATCCTCAACTTGAGGATTTGTAAAGTCCTTTGTGACTCTAGTGTCGACTTTTCATCAAATGGCTAATTCCTAGGATGGATTAACATGCCAGGGTTTTTACACAGGTTGTATCAATAACTGCAAGAAGCAAAAGCTGCAGGCAGTGTTGTTCTATAAACAGCCAGTAGAGGGGGCTGGCAGACTTCTGCACTGTTGGCTGGGGCTTGCTCCACAGGGATAGTTGACCATTGCAACCCATTGGTATTAATTTGGCTTCAGTGTCTGATGACTCAAAGGGCTGCTTGCCATATACCATCAAGACCCAGACCATGTTGCGCTAGCTATTGAAGGAATCACATTTATAATATGAACCGCTGAAGTGCTCTAATATCTGAATATCCCCCCAGGAGTTTTTCTCAACCATTCTGTCAGGAAGAGGAGATTCAAAATAATAGCCCTTAACTGGTCCAGATTTAGTAGTGTGAACTGGAACTCCATCATTTTGGCTAAATATCTCTATTGCTAGAGTTCTTTGAGGGTATGGTAGGAATTATATCTGACTTAATAGCTTTAGTCAGCAAAGTTGTAGTGTTGTGACCTAACTGGAAGTCACTTTGACACTAAGTCCCATGTCATTTTTTCTATAATTTGTTAATTCCCCAAAGCATTTGGTTCTTTAATCATTTCAGTTTTCAGCCTGAGGCATTTAGTTCTTAAGAACTGCAGCCTGGAGACTTCCGGGAAGATGGCGGTGTGAGCAGGGCGGCAGAAATCTCCTCCCAAAACTATATTTATCTACAAAAACACAGCAAATACATCTATTCCTAAAAGAGAGACGAGAATACACTGGAAAGCGCACAGCGTGCAGCTACACCCGAGAGGACTCGGCACCCCAAGAGGCGGGTAAGATATGGAGCCGTGACCCGGCAGGACCCGAGCACTCCCCCACCCCAGCGCACCGGTGGTAGGAGAGGATTCAGAGCCGGGAGGGAGCGGAAGTACACCCCACGAAGTAGCCAGCCCCGGGGATCTGCGCGAGGAGCGCTGACCCACATTGCGCAGTGCAGCGGAGATTGGAGAGACAGAGGGGCAGGATCTGAGCGGGGAACGCACCAGGGTGCTTGCAGCCGGCTCCCTGGAAGGAAAAAAAAAAAGCGCACGCTTTCTTCAGCGGTCTTAAAGAGACAGGAGCCCAGCAGAGGAGCCGGATTGCCCCAGCACACTCAGCCGAGCAGGCTGGGAGTCCTGGGGAGTTTCAGATGCCTTAGCTGGCGACTGAGGAAGCGTAGCCATACTTAACACTTCTCACTGAGATCAACAGCCTCCTATTCGTTCCCACCCCTGCCAGAGGGATAAAGGGCCCTGCAGAGCGGCGCAGTCACAGCTGTGGAATAGTGGGGCAATAGCGCCACCTACAGCATTCCCACAGAATCTACGTCCGGTGGGCATTTTTTTTGTTGTTTTTGTTTTGTTTTGTTTTGTTTTTGTTATTTCTTTTCTTTCTTTTTTTCTTTCTTTCTTTCTTCTTTTTTTTCTCTTTTTTTTTCTTCTCTTTTTAAAGTCTTAAAGAGCCCAGCTGACATACGTGGCAACTATCAGTGACCAATTCTATAGCCATGAAAAGACAGAGTAATATGGTTCAGACCAAAATCAACCAGACAACCCCAGAGAGGGAGTCTGAAGGGCTGGAAATGCACAGCCTCCCTGAAAAAGAATTCAGAATAAAAGTCATAACAATGCTGATGGACCTACAGAGAAATGTGCAAGAGCTGAGGGAGGAAGTGAGGGAACTGAGGAAAGACAATGCAGAAGTCAGACAAGCGATCGACGGGCTTAACAGCAGAATGGATGAGATGCAAGAGACTGTAATGGAATAGAAAACAGAGAACAGGAGTACAGAGCAGCCGAGGCAGAGAGAGATAAAAGGATTTCTAGGAATGAAAGAATATTAAGAGAACTGTGTGACCAATCCAAACGGAACAATATTCGCATTATAGGAGTACCAGAGGAAGAAGAGAGAGAAAAAGGGATAGAAAGTGTCTTTGAAGAAATAATTGCTGAAAACTTTCCCTCGCTGGGGAAGGAAGTAGTCTCGCAGTCCACCGAAGCTCATAGATCTACCAACACAAGGGACCCAAGGAAGACAACACCAAGACACATAATAATTAAGATGGCAAAGATCAAAGATAAAGACAGGGTATTAAAGGCAGCTAGAGAGAGAAAAAAGATCACCTACAAAGGAAAACCCATCAGACTATCATCAGACTTCTCAACAGAAACCTTACAGGCCAGAAGAGAATGGCATGATATATTTAACGTTATGAAACAGAAGGGCCTCGAACCAAGAATATTGTATCCAGCACGATTATCATTTAAATATGATGGAGGGATTAAACAATTTCCAGACAAACGAAAGTTGAGAGAATTTGCCTCTCATAAACCACCACTACAGGATATCTTAAATGGACTGCTCTAGATGGAAGCACACCTAAGGCTAAAGAGATGTCACCAGAGAAAATAAAATCATAGCAAAGAAAGCAGACCATCCAAATACTAACTAAAGGCAAAGAATAAAACACCTATTATAGAAAGAATGGAGGAGGAGGAATAAGAAGGGAGAGAAATAAAGAAACATCAGACTGTGTTTACAATAACTTAACAAGAAAGTTAAGTTAGATTGTTAGATAGTAAAGAAGCAACCCTTGAACCCTTGGTAACCACGAATCTAAAGCCAGCAATGGCAATAAGTACATATCTATCAATAATCACCCTAAATGTAAATGGACTGAATGCACCAATCAAAAGACACAGAGTAACAGAATGGATAAAAAGCAAGACCCATCTATATGCTGCCTACAAGAAACTCACCTCAAATCCAAAGATATACACAGACTAAAAGTGAAGGGATGGAAAAAGATATTTCATGCAAACAACAAAGAGAAAAAGCAGGTGTTGCAGTACTTGTATCAGACAAAATAGACTTCAAAACGAAGAAAGTAGCAAAAGATAAAGAAGGACATTACATAATGATAAAGGGGTCAGTCCAACAAGAAGATATAACCATTATAAATATATATGCACCCAACACAGGAGCGCCAGCATATGTGAGACAAATACTAACAGAATTAAAGGAGGAAATAGACAGCAATGCATTCATCTTAGGAGACTTCAACACACCACTCACTCCAGAGGACAGATCAACCAGACAGAAAATAAGTAAAGACACAGAGGCACTGAACAACACACTAGAACAGATGGACCTAACAGACATCTACAGAACTCTACACCCAAAAGCAACAGGATACACATTCTTCTCAAGTGCACATGGAACATTTTCCAGAATAGACCACATACTAGGCCACAAAAAGAACCTCAGTAATTTCAAAAATATTGAAATCCTACCAACCAACTTCTCAGATCACCAAGGTATAAAACTAGAAATAAATTTTAGAAAGAAATCAAAAAGGCTCACAAATACATGGAGACTTAACAACACTCTCCTAATTAATCAATGGGTTAACGACCAAATCAAAACAGAAATCAAAGAATATATGGAGACTAATGACAACAACAACACAAAGCCACAACTTCTGTGAGACGCAGCAAAGGCAGTTCTAAGAGGAAAGTATATTGCAATCCAGGCCTATTTAAAGAAGGAAGAACATTCCCAAATGAATAGTCTAAAGACACAATTACTGAAATTGGAAAAAGAAGAACAAATGAGGCCCAAGGTCACCAGAAGGAGGGACATAATAAAGATCAGAGAAGAAATAAATAAAATTGAGAAGAATAAAACAATAGAAAAAAATCAATGAAACCAAGAGCTGGTTCTTTGAAAAAATAAACAAAATAGATAAACCCCTAGCCAGACTCATTAAGAGAAAAAGAGAATCTACACACATAAACACAATCAGAAATGAGAAAGGAAAAATCACGACGGACCCCACAGAAATACAAAGAATCATAAGAGAATATTATGAGAATCTATATGCTAAGAAGCTGGAAAACATAGAAGAAATGGACAACTTCTTAGGAAAATACAACCTTCCAAGACTGACCAAGCAAGAAACAGAAAAACTAAACAGACCAATCACCAGCGACGAAATCGAATTGGTAATCAAAAAATTACCCAAGAATAAAACCCCCGGGCCTGATGGATTCACCTCTGAATTCTACCAGACATATAGAGAAGAAATAACACCGATTCTCCTTAAAGTTTTCCAAAAAATAGAAGAGGAGGGAATACTTCCAAACTCATTCTATGAAGCCAGCATCACTCTAATACCAAAACCGGGCAAAGACCTCACCAAAAAAGAAAATTACAGACCAATATCCCTGATGAACGTAGATGCAAAAATACTCAACAAAATATTAGCAAACCGAATTCAAAAATACATCAAGAGGATCATACACCATGATCAAGTGGGATTCATCCCAGGGATGCAAGGATGGTACAACATTCGAAAATCCATCAACATCATCCACCACATCAACAAAAAGAAGAACAAAAACCACATGATCATCTCCATAGGTGCTGAAAAAGCATTTGACAAAATTCAGCATCCATTCCTGATTAAAACTCTCAACAAAATGGGTATAGAGGGCAAGTACCTCAACATCATAAAGGCTATATATGCAAACCCACAGCTAACATCATACTTAACGGCGAGACGCTGAAAGCTTTTCATCTAAGATCGGGAACAAGACAGGGATGCCCACTCTCTCCACTGTTATTCAACATAGTACTGGAGATCCTAGCCACAGCAATCAGACAAAACAAAGACATACAAGGCATCCAGATTGGTAAAGAAGAAGTCAAATTGTCACTATTTGCAGATGACATGATACTCTACATAAAAAACCCTAAAGATTCCATTCCAAAACTACTAGAACTAATATCTGAATTCAGCAAAGTTGCAGGATACAAAATTAACACACAGAAATCTGTTGCTTTCCTATGCACTAATGATGAACTAACAGAAAGAGAAATCAGAAAAACAGTTCCATTTACAATTGCATCAAAAAGGATAAAATACCTAGGAATAAACCTAACGAAGGAAGTGAAAGACCTGTACTCTGAAAACTACAAGGCACTCCTAAGAGAAATTAAAGAGGACACTAACAAATGGAAATGCATCCCATGCTCTTGGCTAGGAAGAATAAATATTGTCAAAATGGCTATACTACCTAAAGCAATGTACAGATTCAATGCAATCCCTATCAAACTACCAACAGCTTTCTTCAATGAACTGGAACAAATAATTCTAAAATTCATATGGAACCACAAAAGACCCCGAATAGCCAAAGCAATCCTGAGAAGGAGGAATAAAACAGGGGGAATTACACTCCCTGACTTCAAGCTCTACTACAAAGCCACAGTAATCAAGACAATTTGGTATTGGCACAAAAACAGACCCACAGACCAGTGGAACTGAATAGAAAATCCAAACATTAACCCAAACATATACAGTCAATTAATATTTGATAAAAGTGCCTTGGATATACAATGGGGAGATGACAGCCTCTTGCCTTTGAGACCTGGCCTAACTGGTTCCGTAAAATGGACTCTTGTGCACAGATTACACTTAGGTTTAGCACCTCATGTGGGACGTGTTCCTCTCAGGCCAACAAAACTCAGAGTAGATGGGTGAGTTGTCAGTTTTCCCTAGTATTTGAAGTATGTTTACCCCGTCTCTGCTTTTAGAGCATGGAATCCTGCTCCATGTCTCTCTAGAATTCAACAGTTGTCTCTCCCTTGAACTTCTACTGGAAGTCAGTACTATCCTAGCCTTTTCTTTAATTCATCCTTCAGATTACATTTACCTCATGCCAGTTTTGTCTTAGTTGTTGGGGATACAAAGATGAATACAATGAGAAACTCAGTAAGGGGGTCAGAGTGTGAAAGATGACACCATGGGAATGCTCCAGAGGCAAGCAGAAGAGGAGAAAACAGAGAGGTGAGGGAATAGTCAGATTAGAGAATCAGGAAAGAATGAGGTTGTGGAAGCCACAAGGCTAGGTAGTTTTACCGAGAGGGTGGTCAGCAACATCAGATATCTACAGACAGGTAGAGGAAGACAGAGACTTACCTACTAGATTTGTCAAGGTGAAGGTCAGTGGGCAAGAACAGTTTTAATGACCAGTTGGGGCAGGAGATAGAGTGCAGTGAGTTGAGAAGTGAAAGGGAGAAAGTAGAGACAATAAAAATCGCTTGATTATAAAGTCAGGGGGAATGTTTTGCAAACTAACCCCTGCTCCAAAAAAACCCTGGAGCCTGCAGTACATGTGGCCTGTGGTTTTACTCTTAACGTGCCTAGCCACTTGGATGTAGGAGCAGAGAACTTGCTTGGTTGGTTTGACTCTGAGTTGGGGTTTTTCAAGGAGCACCTGTGAACGTTTTTGTTGCTAGAAGACTTGTAAGATCCTTTTTGTAACTGTAGGACATTTCCAGCAGTTCAGAGCCTGGCAAAGTAATGACTTTTCAATGAACTGAGATCTGTTGCTTTAATGGATTTGTAGTTGAGATACTCATTTATTCAGCTACATTTTTTTCTTTATTCCTGCTCTTTTTCTATTCTTTTTTCATACTGTTGGGTGATGATGGTTAAAATAAATTTGTCTTAAATGAAGGTTCATATTTTTCAACTCAGTTGAGCCTTCAAAACTGCTTGCTGATTTTATTCCTAGTCCCTCCTTATTGATCTCTGCAGCTTTTAGTCCTTTTAACCCTCTTTACAACATCGAAACCTCTCAGATGGTAACCACTTCTGCTTCACTGAGAAAATGATCCAAAATGAACTCACTTCTCTTCAAATCCCCTTAGATTTGCTTTTTCTTTCCACATTGCTGTCATCCCAATGAACATGAGCCCTTACACTAAAACTTCAGACTTTTGTTTTTCTGAGGATCTTTCCCTTTCTGTGCTGTAATTTGACCCAGTCCATATGCTCATCTCCTTAGCTGGCAGCCGTGCTCCAGTCTCCCTCCTCAGAACCTATCCTCCTCACGCTGTGATTAATTGCTTCTTTTACTTCTTCCTGTCAAGAGGTTATTCTGGCCCAGGGTGCTAAGCAGGACTGGACTCATAGCCGCCAGACAGCCAAGGTCAGTATCCAGCACAGCCAACGGTGTGTAGCCTGCTAGGAATCCAGTGTACCCTCAGACAGCGCATCTTCCTCAGGCTGTACCCTGTACTGATGCTCTGCCTACTCAGCTCTGTCAACCAGGCTTTGTGGACCTAGGAGCTCCCACAGCCCCACCCACCATGTCAGCTGCTTTTCCTAACTTCATCTTCCCGTGGCCAAGTCTGTGGCTGTTGGCCCTTTAGGTTCCACAGTCCCCGTGGCTTATTACCCAGTTGTTTTCATCCTTCCATCTGGTTTAACAGTGCTGGTGGAAGGAGGGTATGATACAGATATGATACCAGATTCAGGGCTGGGGCCACTGCTGGCAAAATCCCTCCTCCCCCTCCAGGATGCCCTCCCAATGCTGCTCAGCTTGCAGTCATGCAGGGAGCCAGTGTCCTCGTGACTCAGAGGAAGGGAGACTTCTTTATAGGTGGCTTAGACGGTTGCTGCAAGGTGAACCAGGGCTGCCTCTGTGCCAGGAAGGACATCATACACCTTCAGCACTTCTTACACTGTAACTACTTTAGACAAATTAATCTGAAGTTGCATTTTAGACACATGTTTTTGGGGTGTCTTTCCGGTGCCCAAACTGTCAGGCACTTTTCAAACTTAATAAGGAACTATGTAATGGTAGCAGGCCTTTTTCCTAAAGCGTTTTGAAGTAGGGGAGGTAGCCATTCATAAAACTAATGTGGGTGAAGCAGCTGTAAGGATCTTCCTTTAATTCCTCTGGAATAATACTGTACCATACTGGTCTTTGCCTTTAGTAATAAAACCTAAAATTAGGTTTGGAGGGAACTTTGCATTCCTAAGAATTAAAGTTGCCAAGTTATTTTGTTTGGTCTTAATCTCCTTTAAGTCTCTGGTTTATATTGTTTTAAAGGAAATGCATTAGTTGTCTGCCTTTCCCTTTCCATCCTTTGCCCTACTCCTGCCCTCAACCCTAGTCTTCCATTCCTTCCTGCCGATCCCCACTGAACCAGTGGTGCAGGACAGAAACCAGACAGACGAATTCCCTCTTCTTGCTCTTCTCCCCACTTGTCATCTTTTAACTAGTCTTTCACAAGGACCTTCTGATAGCCCCTTTCTGACCCAAGCACAGACCCTATTACTTCTGCATTTGCATCTCCTCAGGCAAAAGCGGAGAGTGTGTTTTGAACCCTCCTCATAGGTTATCTCTTCATTTGTGAACCATACCCAAATTTGCTTTGGTGCCAGAAAAATTGAGATTTGTTTGAACAAAGGATATCAACACAAACTATGCTGAAAACAAGTTTGTTTAAAGTAGAGGGGCAATGAGGAGGATGCCTTTCAAAAGCCTGAAGTAAAGCCAAAATAAGGGGAGTTTTCAGATAAAAAATAGGTTACCATTTTTTGTCAGAGTGCCTGATGAAACCATTCGTGGCTCCCAAGAATTCCTAAGATGGGTTAATGAGGTCATACAGTGAACACCTCACTACCTTGGCTTGAGTCCCGTGAAATCATATTAGAGTTAAGAATATTTTGGGATCCTTACTATTTTGATTTTTTTAGATTTTATCTTATAATTTCAGTTCATCTAAATTTTGTGTCTGTACATGTGATGTTTGACTGTACCTATGACTGTTAGAGAAGTTCAGCATTGTATGTCTCTCTGCACTGTGGTATGCTTAACTTATGGATTTTTTATACTAAAAATGTAGAACAAAAACTTTTGAAAATTGGAATAAAGTGATGACATTGCACTACAAAAAGTAAAAGAGGGGACTCTCTTGTCCCCTCCTGGCATGAGCCAGAAGCTCTTTCCTCTCACTTTATTTCTAAATAAAAGCCTGTAAAAAATTTTTTTTAATAAAAATAAAATAGAATAAAAGAGGTTATTTCCTCCACAGTTACTCCTCAGTCCCCTCATCCTAGTTATCACCACAGCTATCATTCCACTGAACTACTTGCACAGGCCACCAGTGCCCTTTTATGGCAGAACCAGGGACTTCTCTACTATCAACCTGCTTTCCTCCCTTCAGTATCTAACATTATTGATAATAGCCTCTGTCCTGAACTTTTCCCTGCTTTTCCAAACACCGCTCTCTGAGATTTTTTTTTTCTTTCTTTCTCCTTCTCATTAACCTGGGCTGCCTTCTCCTCCAGCCCCCTAAATGGAGGTGCTTTTTGGTGTTCTATCCTGAGTCTTCATTTACTCTGCAGTTGGTCTCTGAGCTGTGATACCCACTCCCATGGTTTTACATAATTCCTTACTAATAAATCGAGTTCTGGTCTTTTTCTTCAGTTTTAGACCAAACTAGAACTAAACTAGACAAACTGCTCAACAGAGACCTCTTCATTTTTATCCCAAAAGTACCACGAATGCAAATTCAAATTTCAATTAGTAACAGACGAAACCTGGCAGTAAACCCTGACCCTTCCCTTTCCTTTTCTTTACCTTGCACCCAACCTAGACAGTTGTCAGGTCCTGTGGACTGTACCAAGGGTGACCAGTTGCATTTCACATGTCTAGACTCTCATTGCCAGCCCTGTGCTGCTGCCCAGGTTCATAGCTTTGTTTTCTCTCACCTGGGAATATGTCACTCCTTTCCTTGGCTGCTCTTCACTGTCACAAGGTAACATCCAGCTGCTTAGTGTCAGGGCCCCTGTGGTCTTGTCCCAGATGACTTCTTCAGCCTCAGGTCTCACAAACTCTCAAGCAGCCATTTACCAAAATTCTGTAGATTTTTTTTCTGGGTGTTTACTGCACTATTCCTGCCCTAACTGCCTGTTCCTCCCATCCTTTTGCCTAGAAAATCCTTCTGGGCCCAGTGCAAGGGTCTTCTCTATAAAGTCTTCCTTTTTGAGTCTCGAGTAAGTTTGGGGGCTTATGAAGGGTAGAACTACAACTGCCTTAATAATTACTACCATTTATGGAGAAATCACTGTGTGACATCATCATTTTGAACACTGAATACTAGAAGCAGATGGTTAAGAACATGAGCTTTGATGGCAGGCTCCCAGCACTGCTATTTACTAGCTGTGTAACCGTGGACACGTTGTTTATCATCTCTGTGTCAGTTAAGTCTGAGAGTTAAATGTGCTTGCCATATGGAAAGTAAGCAATAAATGGTGGCTACCACCACTATAAGTGGAAAGACTTTCATCCCTCATCACCCCATCATGAGATATGGGATACTGTTATCATTCCTGTTCCACAGATGATGAAACGGGGGTTAGGGAGCCTGGTAACACATGCTGCTTCCCCAAACATGGCTGTGGGCATTGAGGCGTAGTCATCTTTTTATTCTAGGATGTATTTAAACTCAATTTATTGAACTGAATTGAAAGATTAATCTGGAGCTCCAGGGTCAGATTGAGAGAAAAATTTAGAAACTGTCTCCTACACAGGGGTGGTAGTTGAAACCATTCTCTTTTCCTTTTAGGTCTTGTCATCTTCGAGTGTCCACACACATTTCAGCCACCCCTTCAGCAATGAGCTGTATATTGCTTTGCAATGGATGATAATTATTCAACTATTACTTAAATCTTTCCTTAAAATTTTCTTATATTTATCTTTTTCCCCAGCTGGATTATAAGCTCTTTGAGAGCAGAGGACTGTACTGTATACTACTGCATATTCACTCCTACCCTGTAGCAGTTCTTGTTTTTGCTTACTAAAATAAGTCATATCTGAGTAACGTGTAATATTAACCTCAAAAAGAAATTTTCAACCATTTCTACGTGATAACCACCCAACCAAGATGATTTTGTTAATCTTTACTCTCTATAATTTGTATTAAGAAAACACTATTTTTCTTCACATTTTCCAAATCAAATTTATAAGAACTACACCTCTACTACTTGCTACATTTCTTATGATACACACCTGTATACTCTTTAGTATTCTAATACATATTTGTACTCTGGCGTAGGAGTCACTGACATAGGACTCTCCTATTCCCATCCTCCGATTTTATAATAGAAGAAACTGAGGGCCATGTTCCAACTGGTTCTCCTAGTTGTTACCTGACAAAGTGTTCTCTAAAGAGCTTGGTCAAGACTCAAGATTCTGAAGAGTATAAGAGTTTTAAATGCTTTGTACTTTTCTTTTCCCAGAGCTGAAAAGCTTCAGCTGCTGAATCACAGGCCCATGACTGCTGTTGAGATCCAGCTGGTGAGTGAAGGAGGCCTGAACTTGAGGGGAGTTGGTTTCTGGGCCTGAGATGGAGAAAGGATGATAAAAGCTGAGAACAGACAAGCCAAGAGCTGCCATTTCTTGAAAAGTGACATGAGACCTTATTTTATAAATGAAATGAGACCTCATCAATTTGATCCTAGTTAGTATGGACTTAAGGAGAGTAGGAGATCAGATGAAACTTAATCCTTTCTGTAGGGTTTGGACCTATGACTTGGCAGCTCTGTGTCTCCCCAGATGTCCTCTCCCATTCCAGCCATTGCCTCCCTGTAGGGGTTATCGCCAACCGGATGTTGCATAAAAACTTTGACCCAACATGACTGGTGGGATTTACCTTCCCCCACTCCCACCCTTCAACCCTACTCTTCCTGTATTTCTTTTCTTGTTTAATAGAGCATATGTGCACTTTCCCACATGCTCCTTCTCTCTCACCCTCCTGGCCCTGTCTCCCAAGCCAGAGAACCTGGAAGTCATTCTCTTCCTTTGATCATATTCAGTTAGTTCTCCCAAGTTCTGTTGCTTCTCTCTCCTCTTGTTATTTCCTCTCTCCCTACTGTGCTGCTTAAGTTCTGCCATCATTTGTCAGCTTGGCTCTTCCTCCTGTCCTCTCACCATTCTCCCTGCTGCCAGCCCATCTCCTACACCACTAGCATAGTTCTAAAATGAAGAATTTGCTCATATTGTTGCCTTGCATTAAACCATTCAGTAGAGCCTCATCATTTGCCAATTCTAAATAGTAATCATAGCACGAAGCTTTAGAAATGTGGAAAGCAGCTGGAGTATAAGCTGGATATGGAATACAGAGAATGTGGAAATGAGGTCCAGTGATACAGACTAAGTGGCTGCTCTGTTGGCATGTTGCGGCAGTTTCTTTCTGCTGTGCAGGACAGGGGGCATCGTTAAGCTATAAATATTAGGCCGTTTAACTGCCAATAAAAAAAAACTGGCTGGAGAATTAATAAAATGAGAGTAAAGCAGTTTCCAAGGTCAGTTTTAGAAGTATTTAGCTCTGTCAAATTTCCTTCAGAAAAGTGTGGGAGAAAATGATCAGAATACCTATGATGTTTAGAGTTTCTTTAAAAAAAAAAAGCCCTTTTTTTTAAAGGGTCTGGGTATTTAATTTTTGACTAGAATGCATTGTTTCTGCCCTTCAGAATGCACCCAAAATTAAATTAGAAAAATTCCTTCCATAAAGGGTGCCTTTCTAGGGGAACCAGCTTTTGGATAAATAGAGATCATTTTATAAATACCCTTATTATTCTGATGCTTTTGACTGTGCTGGAGATTCAACTTAGAAAAGAGGAAGAATAAATAAAACAGCAAGAAACTAATCCTATCCCTCTGGGTTAAAGATCACATGTCATGTCTCCTGCAGCTTTAATCAGCAACATGTGTTATTCATGGCTTAGGGACAGAGGAGAGAAGAGATGAGGATTGGTGTGTCCCCATCCCAGAGCCTGTAGAAAGCTTCATCATTACTTGGTAAGATTAGCTGCTGTGAAGAATGCCTCTACAGGCCAGACCTGGTGCCAGCGGCTTCATGGTGTCACCTTGCACCCTCACCACCACCTCGGCTAGGGAGTGGCCGACTGGGTGTGTCTGATCCAAAAGCCTTACTTTGTTCTTCCAAGCCACATTCTTCTCCTGGAGGGAAGAGAGGTGTGTGTGGCCCTCCTCAGATTGTTCGTTCTCGTCTCCCTGACAGGCAGGTAGGCCTTGATACAAGCTGTGTATGTTGATTCCCAGCAGTTGAACCATTTTATGGCCAGATCTTTCCCAGCCTGGATTTGGCTACAGAGGGTAGCAAATCATGTACCAAGATTTGTAGCAGTATCTCTTCTCACCAGAAAGGAATAAAAAATTAGGTTTTCACATAGAATGGAAAGGGCAGAGGACTTGAGAATTTTTC
The DNA here is from genome assembly GCA_032199065.1 of Smutsia gigantea. Classification (NCBI taxonomy): domain Eukaryota; kingdom Metazoa; phylum Chordata; class Mammalia; order Pholidota; family Manidae; genus Smutsia; species Smutsia gigantea. The sequence continues at coordinate 481,523 of JAVSCE010011683.1, read as the reverse complement.
TATGTTAACCTTACAGCCATTTATTCTCCCTGGATCAAGAAGTAATCCCAGCATCCGTTTCTTAGTTTTCAGTTTGGGAGGTGGATGCTTCTCCTTTTTAGTTATATCTCAGCCATTGTTTGTTGTGATGCTCAGATCCACAGGGGAATGCCTGCTGTCTGGAAGATAAGGAAGCCACCCCACTTCTGTGACTTCTGCCATGCCCACATATGTATTCATTTGGGACAGTGTGAGTGTGCTGGCCTAAAGACAGGACAGAGAACCCCATGACCTCATAGGCCACTGTGCTGAAGAGTACACCATCTATGCCTGTTATAATTCACTGGATAAAAAGCCATGAATTATATGGAGTTTTATGGCTTGCAAAACAGTTATGTCTGTTCTCATTTGGTCCTTACTATAGGCACTACTTTCATTTTGCATTAAAGAAAATTGAAGTTTACAAAGGTTAAGTAAACTGTTCTTGATCAAATAGAAGTGTCTGTTGCTATTAGAATTTGAGTTGTTTTAAGGAAAGGAGGAGGTTAGAACCAGAAACAACCAGGTTTGCAGTAAAGCAGCCTAGTTTGACAGCTCCAGGGAATTGATATAGTCTTCGTATATGATAAAACTTTATCATTTATATTGCCCAACTGCAGATACTTCAGATTTTTACATTTAATTTGCTCTTACATTCTGAACAACAGGAAACCTTTGGTGCTTGAGAATGTTGAGACAGCACTTTGTATTTCTTTATTTGGACTCTGTTTATTTTATTTTATTTTATTAAGGTATTATTGATATACACTCTTATGAAGGTTTCACATGAAAAAACAATGTGGTTACTACATTTACCCATATTATCAAGTCCCCACTCATACCTCAATGCAGTCACTGTCCATCAGTGTAGTAAGATACCACAGATTCACTGTTTGCCTTCTCTGTGCTACACTGTTTTCCCTGTGATCCCCCACACCATGTGTACTAAACAAAATACCCCACAATCCTCTTCTCCCACCCTCCCCACCCGTCTTCCCACACCCCTCCCCTTTGGTAACTACTAGTTCCTTCTTGGAGTCTCTGAGTCTGCTACTATTTTGTTCCTTCAGTTTTTCTTTGTTGTTATACTCCACAAATGAGGGAAATCATTTGGCACTTGTCTTTCTCCACCTGGCTTATTTCACTGAGCATAATATCCTCCAGCTCCATCCATGTTGTTGCAAATGGCAGGATTTGTTTCCTTCTTATGGCCGAATAGTATTCCATTGTGTATATGTACCACATCTTCTTTATCCATTCATCTACTGATGGACACTTAGGTTGCTTCCATATCTTGGCTATTATAAAAAGTGCTGCGATAAACATAGGGGTGCTTTTTGTCTTTTTGAATCTGAGAAGCTGTATTCTTTGGGTAAATTCCAAGGAGTGGGATTTCCGGGTCAAATGGTTTTTGTATTTTTAGTTTTTTGACAATGGTTGAACTAGCTTACATTCCCACCAGCAGTGTAGGAGGGTTCCCCTTTCTCCACATCCTCGCCAGCATTTGTTGTTCTTAGTCTTTTGGATGTTGGCCATCCTTACTGGTGTGAGGTGATACTTCATTGTGGTTTTAATTTGCATTTCCCTGATGATTAGTGATGTGGAGCATCTTTTCATGTGTCTGTTGGTCATCTGAATTTCTTCTTTGGAGAACTGTCTCTTCATATCCTCTGCCCATTTTTTAATCGGGTTATTTGCTTTTTGGGTGTAGAGGCATGTAAGTTCTTTATATATTTTGGCTGTTAACCCCTTGTCGGATATGTCATTTACAAATATATTCTCCCGTACTGTAGGATGCCTTTTTGTTCTGTTGATGGTGTCCTTTGTGGGCTCTGTTTCTTCTGTGTTGGGAAGGTAAGGTGAAGAGTAATACAGTAATTATCACTTACCTTAGTAATCCAAGAGGGGTTAGCAAGTTTTTGGTTTTTGAAAGTTTCTTTCTGGTGTGCATTTCATTTTTTTTTCTTTTTTCTTTTTTAGCACAGCTTAGGTTTCTTTTCCTGTGACAGGGAATCTCTAATTGAAAAGAAAGTTCCTGACTGAATTGTCCCTGAGGGCTGTGCACTGATAAAAAGCTTCTGCTCTTAGCAGGTTTGGAAAAATTAGAAAGCTCCTCAGCTCTATTGCCAGGAACACACCTCGCTGACACTCGATCAGTGTTGCACTTCCAAACCCAGATATTGGCATGTAGGCAGGTAGCCTGTTGACATCCTTTTTTGTTTGCTTTTTTAAAAAGGAAGGTCCCTCAGAGGTCATATAACTAAACTCTTTCAAACCACTGGACTCTATAGTCAGTCTGCTGTACAGCATCTCTGAGAGAGGGAAAGATAAAAACCTCCTACTGGAGGGCATGACATTCTAGAAAGAGCTGGAATTCAAAGTCAAAAGATCTTGCACTATTCACTATGAGGCCCAGATTAAGTTTTCCTTATAACCCTGAGCCTCACATACTCATCTGTAAATTGACCTGACTTTATGTACAGTGTCGTTGAGAAGCTCTGCTATCAGTGATTCCAGGAAAGCCCCTCATAAACCATGGAGCATTACAGATACTAGTGGGATGGTGTAAATGTTCTAGAGATAGTCTGAATCCTTTACACTCTTTCTCCGAGGCAGGAGACAGTTCTTCATGAACTGCTTATACCAGTTACTCATAAAGTTCGAGACATTCTTCTCAATTGGAGATCTATTCTCAGAATTAAACTATCAAGTTGGATATATCCCTCCTCCTTCATTCTTTGGAGACAGTCTGTTAGATTACTTCTTTTTACAGACCCTAATTTTGCATTTCTAATTTTTAAAAATGGGTTTTTGAGTATTGCTTCTTGTTCTCTAGAGAAGTTACATTTTGTAGAGCCTTTGAATCTTTAGAAAGTCATCCTTTCATTTCACAGCATGACGGGAAGTAGCCCCAGGATCTTCTCCACCCTAGAACACCCAGGATTATCCTCTAGTTATGGAAACATGTTTGGACTGACGTGGATGAAGAGGCTGCTGTTGTGCCAGGAGTTTGCAGTGTAATCTTGGACACACCACCTGACTTTTTTTGCTTCCATACTGTCTTTCTGTAAAGTGAGGCAGTCAGACTGAAAGTTACTCCCTGTTAAGGATTGTAAGCCTAGCCTGTCATCTTTCTTTACTTAATCTGCTGGGATTTCTTTCTGAAACTCCTTTTAGTCTTAGTTGCCAGATTTCAGAGATTGCTGTGGGAAATGCCATGGAGTAGGACCCTGGACACCTCTGGCCATGAAAGCTGTTTGTGATAGTGGCTAAGACCACCAAGTGAATGTGGTTAAGTAACTTGACTGCCTGCACACTGCTTTTAAAAATTTGACTACATTACGTTTGGACTCATTAATATATTGAGAAGTAGAAGTTAGGCTAAGAAAACTGGCCCATGAGTGTGGATATTACCTGTGTGTTCAGATTTCCAGGACCACTTCAGAAACCGGGCTTTAAGTGGACCTTTGATGGTGTGTGTTAGGCATTAGAGTTGGGCAGGCAGGGCGTGGGATTCCAGTTCTGCCCTTTGCCAGGATTGTTGTGAGGGCCAAAAGAAATAATGGTTGTGAAGTACCAGGTGCAGTGCTAGGCATGTGATCTAGTGGTGATTATAGTGAGGATTAGGAAAAAAATAAGCCATTTGGTGCACGGTGGGCAGACATCAAATGAGTTATTGATACAGGTCATAAGTTACAGATGTGCTTGTTGTGAAATACAAAAGTATATAAAGTGCCATTTCACTCCCCAGAGGTGAGTTTTCTTTGCATATACACATACTCGTGTGTGTGTAGATGGGTATAGAACTGATAGGGTTTCCTTTTTCTTTAAAAAAAAATGTGAACCTGCATCTTACCTTCTTCCCTGACCCATTTTGAGCAGTCACACTGGCTTACCCGAGATTTTGGGCTGGCTTCTGCCTCCCTCAGAGCCAAGAGGCTAGGGACCTGAGGTGGCTTAGGAGCCATGCTCTGAGCTCTGAGCGCCACTAGGCTGGGCCTGGACTGAAACAGCGTAGCCAGGGCAGGGCTGGGGTGGGCCAGCCTGTGAGGCTCATTTCTAACCCCTGGAGGGTTTTCTTTCTTTGACAGATGGTGGAAGAAAGTGAAGAACGGCTCACAGAGGAGCAGATCGAAGCTCTCCTCCACACTGTCACCAGCATTCTGCCTGCGGGGCCAGAGGCTGAGCAGAAGAAAAATACCAACGATGATGTGACGATGGCCGAAGAGGACCCAGCATAGACAAGGACAGCTGGCCCAGGTGTCTCTTGAAGTTGAAAGACCCAGCAGCCATTTTCCAGATATTCAGAGGATTGTTGATTTATTTTATTTTACCCTCCTACCACAACAGGCCTGATTTCATGGTTGGTTGGGTAAATCACAAAAATAAGCTAAAAAAAAATACGTGTGCCTCTTGGAGAAGAAACGTGGTGAAGACAGCTAAGGTTGTCAGGGCAACACAGCCAAAGAGAGGATGGAGTCACAGAGGTCGGTGACTGTGGGACCCTCTGCGGGAAAATTCTTCTTCAGTTGCCTTTGCCACAGTTGTGGGAAGGTCCCTGGACACAGCTGCTAAAATGCTTGCATTGCCTTTGATGGCTGTGTCCTAATTAGTTTCATCTGCTTCCTGAGGCACTTCCCCAAGCAGGGGCCCAGAGCCAGGTCAGGATGGAAGCTGAGTTATGAGAATCCAGTTAGATGGCTGAAAACTCTCAGAGCAACAAATCGATGAGCCTTAGAGAATTCTTTTCCTCAAGAACAGCAGAGATAAGAAGAAAATTCTTTTCTGGCCTACCCTTCATTGTGTCTGGAGGCCCCTTTCCTCTGCTAGAATGGGCTTTTGTTTACTGACTCACGGTTTAGCCGTAAATGTTAGGGCACCAGCTCATTCCAGCTGAAAAAAGCCACTCCAGACTGAATGACGGTAGCCACAGAAGTACAGTGTTGCCCGCCTTTCTGACCACCTTCAGTTTCCTGCCCTGGGAGAGGAGCTCTGGGCACGCACCGCCTGTTGAGCTGGGTGAGCTTGAATTGCACAATGGGCAAATTGTTTGCATTTTAAGAAGGGCACAATTACGTAGCTCTTTTCATGGGCAGAATATGAAGAACTAGAGGTTGATTAATAAGAATTTTAATTTGTTGGCTTTAGCAAGGTTGCATCAGTTTTTGAATTTAAAATATTAGGATGATTACCATGTGAAGAGCTTGTTAATAGTCAGGCTTTGAGAGTAGTAGCTGCACATGTGGTTGCCTTAGGTCCTAGGAATATTGCTGACAATTTCCCACATTCACTCTGCTCTCTATTTGGGGAAGAAAATGCCCGTAGACATGAATTTTCCAAATTAATACTCATTTTGTTGTAATATTACATATTTTCAGTGCTGCTATTTGGATTATTTCCCACCCCCATGTGATTCCCAGGTTACTTCAGCTTCCCTACCACCCCTGCCAGCTGCAGTTATGTTAGTCATCATCTGACATCGACCTTATCATCTAAGGATCAGCTTAGCTCTTCTAACAGGCAAAATTGAAATTAACAGGGCATTTATTTTGAAATCTCTTGAATATTGGGAGCTTTACCAGGAGCTGTTGATGTATTTGCCAAGGCATACATGTGCTAATGCCATTGTTCCATTTTCACCTTGAATGTGTTAGATGCTTTTTCTTGATGGATTTAGGGCTTAATCTAGTTAGTGATAAATTGCTTCCAGGTGACTGCCAACTTGTGATTTTTTTAAATCTTTGAAGAGTTTGATTTACCATGGTTAGAAAGAAAGAAAGAAAGTGAAATTTGATTTAAAATAAAAAATACGTGATTTTTTTTTCTTTTTTTTTTTTTAGATTTGAATCATCCTGTGTTGGATTTCAAGAAAATAAATATCTCTGTTTGGGTCCTGAGCTGAGCCTCAGTTTCTGATTAAGCCAGGCTGACTCTGGAAGACTTAACCTGTATAAGAAACACTCTGTGTAATAATACTCCTTTCACATTAATAACCAACATTTTAGAAATAAAAAGTCATAATCTGCACAAGAAATTTAGCTAGGTTCACATCTGGGAAGCCAAGCTAGGGAGTCTGGGACACTTACTTTTTCATTTTATATCCTTCTATAAATGGTTTCAGTTTTTTACTAATTGTCTTGCCTGAGGGTTTCAGCCCTGGCAAGTTCACTCTGGATTTGGTGAGACTGAAAAATGACAGTGAAACATTTTGGGGGGTAAAAGGTCTTACACCAAGCTTTATTCTTGTGATGGCAGGTCAAGCACTAGAATTCCGTCTGCCTACAGGGCAGTCCGCATGCAGCAAGCCAGTCTCTGCCTCCAAGCCTCTCCGCCAGTGCAGCTCCAGAGCACCAGGGAGAGCTCTTTATATGGAGTCAGTGATAGCCCATTGCCAACACGTGTGCAAACATGCACCTGTGAGCATTGCACATGTGTAGTGCGCAAGCAGACCCGGGCCAGGTGAAGATCCTGGCCATGGAACTTCCACTTTCCCTCCAGGATTCTCACTTCACAATCTACATGCCCTCAATCTTCCGTAAGATTGTGCAAGAAAGCTGGAACACTGTAACCAAACTCCACAATAACAGAAGCTATAACAATATGCAAATTACAGAAATTATGATGATGATACACAAGTAACAACAAAAATTATAATAGTTGTACCCAAGCCTGAGGAGATAGATTGCCACCAAGTGGTCATTCCAGCTGTATTCAAAGCAGTCCCAGTTCACAATTCGCTCTTTCCATGGGAGGCCAGTAGCAGTACTGATAGGGAGCTAGGTGCACACCCAGCAAGTAGCAGTTTTTGCTAGGGTGTGTGCTCAATCCACATAGACTTTAGAGATAAACATTAAGGGCGATAAGACACATGTTTTAATGACATATAGGCAAGTCTTGTCCATCAGGTAGGATGCATGCAAGAGAGTGTTCTTGTGAGATGACCGTGGCAGGAAGAGGGTCTTGTCCAGGTCTAGAATACTATACCTTTATCCCTCTCCCTGTGGGGGTTACTGAAGGGTCTATGTGCTACTGGAGGTGCATGCCCTGGCCATAAAGATAAACCTCCCTGGTAAGACACTCCTACCTTCCGGCTGCTTAGGGTACACTACCATGATCTTTGGGGGCCACTCTGCCATTACTCCATAAATACAAAGGAGGCCAGCCTCCAGACCATGTCCCCAAGGTGCCAGGAGGGCCAACCATCACTGGTCTGTATGTCAAAAGGTCCAAGGCCACGTACACTGAACAAAATCTCCAGGATTTATTGCAGTTGATGCTGGCAGCAAGATATTCTGGTGCCCAAACCCCAGCTTCAATGATTCCTCCTTGGTTTGTACTTGGAGTTGTATAGGAAAGGCAGGATTGTGTGTTAGCATGTCTATGAGGTTCAGTGCCCCTTTCCGGGGCTTATCGTTCAAACATCATAGCACTGTCCATAAGCAGACTGACCATCCCCATAGACTACTGATATCTGCAGGCCAGATTTTAACAAGCCATTGTAACTCTCTGTCATTCCTGCCCCAGTAGGATTATATGGTACAAGAAACTACTGCTTTATCCCTATTTGATGCACCCATTCTTCTAGTCTGTCCAGTAAAGTGGGTGGCTTGATCACTAAACTACCTGTGGTTGGCCATAGGCTGCAAAGAGATGCTCCAGGCCTCTTGATCATTTGCTGGTCTGCACAATATGCAGAAAAAACAACCAGAAGTCCAGTAGCTGTGTCCACATCAGTCATGACGTATCTGCCACCTGATGAGGGGCATCAGCCCCTTAGCTATTGCTCCAAGTTGCTGTAGGACTCAGTCTAAGTCCCTTTCAGAGCATACAGTGCACTCCTGCCAGGCTCTGCTGATGCTTCAAAGGTCAAAGGCAGGCCCCACCAACAGGCTACAGCCCACATTGTCTTCTTCCCTGCATGCAACAAATGTTGATGTAACCACTGGGCCACATCAGAGGCAGGCTTTCCTTCTAACCAACGTACCTACGCTAATTCATCTGCTTCATTGTTTCCTGGAGATGCCAGCAGCAAATGACCTGTCACATGATATACTGTAACTGATTTAGTCTGACCACAGGCCCATAAGTCTTGGCCACAGCACTTGCCCCTAAGGGATCAACCAACCAGTTGGCAAAGTACCATGTCAGTAGCCACAGAGGTCTTATTAGATGACCCAGCTGTCAGTGCAGACAACTATAGAGGAGGGCTGATCACAGGCCACACTGCCCGCAACTCTGCCCATTGACTACTCTTCTCATCATCTTCCATCCATATTGTCTCATTCTTAGAATGGAAAACTACAACCCTCCATTTCAGCAGCTGCCCATGGTTGGAGCCATCTGTATACCATGATCTTCAGGTATAGGGGTTCTCCCTTCCCAATAAGGGCCCTCTGCTACTAGTGGCTTTAAAACATGTTGTTCTTGCCTTTCACTCATATTTGTCACCGGTTCCAGTAAGCACTGGAGTTCTTCACTCAAGGGGCTAGTAGAGAGGGTGCTATGCTGCTGTAGGTATGCACCCCACTTGGCTTGTAGGCATCTGTGCCACACCACTCCGTGGCTTTTGGATCCAGTCTCATACCCACCCCGCAGTGGTATAGGTGGTTATTACCTTTACTGGGGCCATGCCAGTGATGGGCTCTGTAGCCAGTAAGACATAATACATGGTAGCCAATTGTTGCTCTGTTAAGGTGTACTGTACCTCTACTCCTTTCCATAATTGTGACCAGAATCCAGTAGGTTGGTGAGTTCGTTCAAGTCGTTGCCAGAGACCCCAGCCATAACCCTCTTTGGTCACATGAACATCCAGCTTGCAGGGCCTTGGTGAGTCTGCACACTCAAGGCCTGCACAGCCTTGACCACTCCTTTTGCAGTGGTAAAGGCAGATGCACATGTCTCGTCCCAGTCCCACCTGATGTTCTTTCATGCCAAATGGTATAATAGCTTCAGAATCAGTGCCAAGTGTGGGGTAAACTCTCTCCAGTAGCCTAAAAGACCCCAAAACTCCTGTAACAGTGCCACACTTGTAGGGATAGGAAAAGCCCGGACTTTATCTATTATTGTTTCTGAGATAACTTTGGTCTTACCTGACCAGACAACCCCCAAGAATTTGACTCCAGGTCCGTGAACCTTGGTGCTGTTCACAGCCCATCCTTTCTCATGTAGATGTTGCTGCCGTCTAGGTGCTGCACCTTATATATTTGAAAGAATCAGACATAACCATATCATTAATATGGTACGGCCACACCATTGGCAGTTTCTCCCATGCTGCCAACTTGTATGCCACAAGCCTGTGACAGATGGTGGGGCTGTGGAGATATCTCTGTGGGAGGACAGTGAAAGTCCATTGCCATCCTTCCCACATGAAGGCAAATTGTTCCTGACTTTCCTGCTCTATGTTAATAGAGAAGAAAGCATTGGCAAGATCTACAACATAATGATATGTCCCTAGTTCATGACTGAGGGTATCCATGAGGCCTGCAATAGAGGGGATGGCAGCATGTAGAGGGGGTGGGACTTTATTCAGTTCTATGTAATCCACAACCATATGCCAGGAGCTGTCCAGCTTTTTTACTGGCCACACCAGATAATTAAAAGGGCTATGAGTGGGCTTTATAATACCCACCCTCTCCAGTTCCTGGAGGGTTTCTCCAATTTCTTTATGCCCTCCAGGCATTTTGTATTGCTTGGTATTAGTCACCCACCAAGGTGCAGGCAAAGCTATGGGGTGGATGCTTAACATGTCCCCTCAGAACTGCCTTCACCACATGTATTCTCAGTCTGAACTCACCAGTGGTCTGCAACCATAAGCCCTAGAGGATATCCATCCCCAGAATATATTCAGGGATGAGAGAAAAATACACAGTATATTCCTTGGGTAAACACCCTATTTGCAATGGGATTTGGGCTTGTTACACTGTGATAGCCTTACCCTCATATCAATCTATAAGAGTTGGGGGGGGGGTCCCAGAAAAACCCTCAGGGTTGCCATAATCAGTGAGCATTCAGCATCTGTGTCTACCAGAGCCAGGACATGTTGTACATTCACTACATTCCCTGGGGACCAATGAATTATATTTCAGCATGTGGCTTCCAGTGCCCACCTGGTTCCTCAAGGTGACCCTCCCCTCAGTCAAAACAGTATCACCCAATCAGTTTTCTGTGAGGGTCCAGGGAAGGCTGGCTCACTCTACAGTTGGAAGTCTTGCAGCAGCACAAGCCAGACTTGTTGCTTTGTCTTTGGCTCCCGTTCATTGGTCCTCATCTTAGACAGTAGCCAAATTGAAAGGATGAATTTGAGCAAATATTTGTATACCCATGTTCATAGCAGTATTATCTGCAATAAGCAAAAGGTAGAAGCAATGCAAATGTCAATTCATAGATGAATGGATAAACAAAATATGACACACACACACTTGAATCTTGTGTATTACATACACACAATGGAATATAAGAATGAATTCTGACAGGTGCTACATGATTGAACCTTGAAGACATTATACTAAGTGATATAAGCCAGATGCAAAAAGACAAACTTATAATTCCACTTATAAGAAATACCTAAAATAGTCAAATTCATAGATGCAGACAGCAGAATGGTGGGTACCAGGGGCTGGGTGTTAGAACCCAGAACTGCCTCCAGGCATAGTAAGCCCCCCCCTTTATCACCTGCAGCAGCTGCACCCCAGCCTTGAATCACCCCAAGGCTTCACCCCCAACCAATTCTAAGAAAACTGTGTTATGGTTACTGGAAAACCCACCCATTGTTCCAGTGACCCTCATCCTAGATAGTTCCCCTAGCAATGACCAGCCACCGACCATAAAGGGCAAAGGTAACCTACCTTTACCATAAAAGGTACCTACATCCCTTTACCTACATACATCAGCCAGCAACTCGGTGCCAGCTGAGCTCAACCTATAGAAAATGTACAAGACATACTTGTTTTAAACCATCCAATCAGCACCCCCTCTTCCTGAACCTTGTAATGCATACAAGTCACGGGATCAACTTCCCACTCAATTTCCTTTATAAGTAGCTCCCCCTTGCTGCCACTGCTGCTCTCTTCTTTACAGACAGCCACTCTTTCAGGCAATAAACTTCGCTGCTGGAGTTCTCGTGTCCTCTCTTCTTGAATGAGTGAATTGGGTAGCTGAAGAACCTCCCTTTCATTGGTGCCATGACTCGGATTGGGGACCCCAGGAGCCTGCTCTTCCCCCCGGGAATCTGAGCTGCCCTGCAGCCCCCAGCGCCCGACCTCCTTCAGAGACACGGGACCTCCGCAGCGCCTTCCATCCCTCCAAACGCCACTTCCAGCATCCACCACCCGCGCCAGTGGAGCGGTGAGTCACCCTCTCCCATCAAGTGACTAAAATGCTTCTGTGAGCGCCTGAGGGCTGACCATTGAATGTCTGGCACCCTCGTGGCCTCACCACAGCCGGGGGACTGCCCCCAGCCACGGCCTTCAGTTGGCCACGGCTGTGCCCCTGGTCACTTCCAATCCAGTTTCTCTTGTCCCCAGCAGGCAAGAGACTTGCCCCAGTCCACTAGTTTCTCCCATCCCTCTTGCACCCCTACTAGGCCCACAGCAGGTCAGTGACGCCCCAGTCCCTCTCATCCCCAGCAGGCGAGAAACCGCTCCACGTGACTCTTCTGTTTCCAGCAGGCTCCGTACTTTTGTACTCACCGCCCAGGGCGGTGCCGAAAGTCCTGGCACCAGGCACCTGCTGGCCCGCTTGCCCGGGGCAAGCTCACCCCTCCAGTGACAGTGGTGACGACCCTTCACTTGGAGTCGGGTTTCTCTCTGAGTTCTAAGCCCCCTAGGGACGCCTGGGTGTGCTGCAGACACTCAGCTGTAAGAGTCACGATGGGAGCGTCCCCCTCCATCCCTGCCGAGTCCCCGCTCAGCTGCCTCCTAGACAATTTCAAAACTCTTCATCTATATCCAGATCTAAAACACTCCAAGTTAATTCGGCTCTGCAGCCAGATCTAGCCCCAGTATCCTTTAGACAATAAAACAGTTTGGCCTCAGTATGGGTCCTTAGATTCTAAGGTCCTTCGAGACCTCCACAACTTCTGTGAGCGTTCAGGCAAATGGAAGGAAATTCCCTGTGTTCAAGCTTTCTTCTATCTTCAAAACAAGCCTTCTCTATACAGCTCTTGTCACCCTAAACATGTCCTTGCCATCCTTTCAAGCTCTCCAAAAACTTCCTCTTCTTCCCCAGACCCAGCTCCCTCCTCTTCCCTAGACCCAGACCCTGCAGACAGACCCGCCCCTTATCGCACAGCAGGCCAAAGCTCAGCAGCCCCAGGTGTGCCGCCTGTCCCCACCCCTCTGACCCTCCCTTCTCCCTTCACAGCTTCCAGATCACCTCCCCGGCTTTCTCCCCACCCCGACCCCTGTTCAGTCCCCTTGCCTCTCAGTCTGCCTGCCACTCACAGTCGCACTAAAGCTCACCTCTTAGCCCCACTGAGGGAAGTAGCAGGAGCCGAAGGTGTCATCAGAGTGCATGTTCCCTTTTCCCTTTCTGACCTCTCGCAAATGGAGAAACGTCTCAGCTCCTACACTTCCAACCCTACAACCTATACCAGAGAATTCCAATACCTCACCCAATCCTACAATCTCACCTTCCATGACCTCCATGTCATCATGTCCAGTACCCTCCTGCCTGAAGAGCACAGGCGAGTCTGGGAACAGGCTAGGGCCCATGCAGATGACATGCACCTCACCAACCCCACTCACCCCACAGGACCAGAAGCTGTGCCAGATAGAGACCCAGGACGGGACTGTAACCATCCCTGAGATATCATTCACCGAGACCAGTTTACTACCTGTCTCGTAGCAGGCCTCCGAAAAGCGGCCAATAAAGCCATTAATTATGAAAAATTAAAAAATGTCCTTCAAGATAAGGACGAAAACCCTTCAGCCTTCCTAGACAGGCTCACACAAGCCCTCTTACAATACACCAATCTAGATCCAGAAACTCCTGACGGGCAGCAACTCCTAATGACTTATTTCTTTGCTCAAAGTTTTCCTGACATAAGAGCAAAACTAAAAAATGTCGAACGGGGGCCCCTTACCCCACAGTCCGAAGTTTTAGCCGTAGCCTTCAAGGTGTACAATGGGAGAGATGAGGAAGCCTTAAAACATAAATACCAGCTGAAACACCGGATGATGGCTAAAGCCTTTCCTCCCATGACTGTCAACTTCCGAGGGCCTGAGAAGAAAGCACCACCAAGCCCATGCTACAGGTGCGGCCAAGAAGGCCATTGGGCAAGAGCTTGCCCCAACCCGAGAAAGCCCCTTGGGCCCTGTCCCAAGTGCCACCTCCTTGGACACTGGGCAGTCGAGTGTCCTAGTGCTCAGAGAAGCACACGGCCAGTTGACTCTGCTCCATCCCCAGCCGCTATCTTCAACCTAGCAGATGAAGATTAGTGGGGCCCAGGGCTCTCTCGAATCACCAAGGCCATCACCACTGAAGAGCCCCAGGTGACAGTCACGGTGGCAGGAATCCCACTCTCCTTCCTCATCGACAACTGTGCTACTTACTCCATTCTGTGTTCATATAAGGGCCCCGTCTCCCGTTCTTGCATATCTATCATTGGAGTTTGCGGCACCCCTTACCAGCCCTTTTCAACTGCTCCCCTCATTTGCACTATAACCCAAACCACTTTCACACACTCATTTCTCATTATCCCACGCTGCCCTACCCCCCTCATTGGCAGAGACATTTCACACAAACTAGGGGCTTCTATTTCTTTTCACCCCTCACACCGCCTCAACTCAGACTCGCCAGTGGTCCATCTTCTTCTCTCTCTTCAGAGCGCCCCCTCCCCCATTCCAGCTCCACCCTTACCGCCAAACCTTGTAAATCCCTCCGTGTGGGACACAAATAACCCATCTCTAGCTAAGTGCAGCCCAGTCCAGATTAGTCTTAAAAACCCAGACTCCTTCCCATCACAATCCCAATACCCGCTACCCTTGCGCAGTCAACTCGGCCTCCAGCCAATCATCCAAAATCTGTTTTAAAAAGGCTTCTTGAAGCCAACCCACTCCCTGTTCAACACTCCAATACTTGCAATAAAAAAGCCTAATGGCACTTTCAGGCTAGTCCAAGATCTCCAAATCATAAATGAAGCAGTCATTCCCATCCATCCCGTAGTACCCAACCCATATACTCTCCTCTCCTCCATCCCAAGCTCCACCACTTATTTTTCAGTAATAGACTTAAAGGATGCCTTCTTTACCATACCTCTCCACCCCAACTCCCAAAATCTTTTTGCTTTTACATGGACAGACCCTAAATCCCGCTTCTCCACTCAACTGACTTGGACTGTCCTTCCCCAGGGATTTAGAGACAGCCCCCATATATTTGGACAAGCCCTTGCATGAGACCTTCAGAATCTTTCCCTCCTCCACTCCACTCTGCTGCAATATGTAGATGATCTGCTTCTTTGCAGTCCTTCCTTAATCATCTCTCAACAAGACACCATCACCCTCCTAAATCACCTCTCTGACTGTGGCTATCGAGTTTCCCCAGAAAAAGTACAACTCTCCACTTCACAAGTTTCTTATCTTGGCGTTCTATTGACTCCAGGATGAAAGGCCATCACATTATGCAGGAAAAAAAAGGGCTTCAGGACATTCCAGTCCCCTCTACCAAAGAAGAGATTCTTTCCTTTCTGGGCTTAGCCAACTTTCTTCACAGCTGGGTCCCCAACTTCTCCCTACTCGCCACCCCCCTCTACGCGGCAGCCAAGGGCCCCGTCTGCGAACCTCTCCAGCAGCCCATCAGCCGCCCCTTCTCCTCCCTGCGGCAAGCTCTGTTACAAGCACCTGCTTTACACCTACCTAACCTTACTAAGCCCTTTCTTTTATATGTTAATGAAACTCATGGATTTGCTCTTGGAGCCCTATGCCAAGCCACTCCAACCTCCCCAGCTCCTATTAGCTTGTCTGTCAAAACAACTAGACAAAACCCGCGGGTGGGCACCATGGCTCCGCGCCTTGGCAGCTGCAGCTGTTCTCCACCAAGAGGCAGGAAAGCTCACCTCTGGCACAACCACCACCGTTCTTTCACCCACCGCCTGTCAGAACTCTAACATACAGAAGTCTGCAAACCCTTCTCCCTAGCCGAATCCTAGCCCCGCAAGTCACCTTTCTAGATGATCCCTCCATTTCCTTTGCTACTACGTGCACCCCTAGCAACATTGCCTCCCTACTCCCTTCCCAGCCGACACCTCAACAAACCCAAAACCTGAACACAATTGCATTCAAACCCTAGAAAACCTCCTTCCTCACCCCATCAACCTACAAGAGGGAGCACTCCAGCAGGCCAGGCATGTGTGGTTCACTGATGGGAGTTCTTTCGGCACCCCTGATGGCACCCGGAGAGCCAGGTATGCTGTAGTCTCCCCCACTCAGACCACAGAAGCAGCCCCCTTACCCTCACACACCACCAACCAACAAGCAGAACTCATAGCTCTCACCCGCGCATTTACCTTGGCAAAAGGAAAAGCCCTCACCGTTTACACAGACTCACAGTCATCTCCCTTTGCCCTTATTCTTTGCCTAAACCCTCTTTCCCCCCATGCACCTCACCTACGTCTGGCAGTTCAAACTTAGAGAAACATACACTAAAAATAATGTCCCTTCTCCTCAACTCCGAGAGACATCTTACTTCCTCTCCTCATGCCTCTTATCATTTTCTGCCTTCTTCTACTCTTTGCTCCCTGCCTAATTAATTTCCTAAGAAACCTCGTTCAAACTCAAATTTCAAAATTCACTAACCAAACTATCAACCAGTTAATCATGCAGGAATACCACCGCCTCCCAACAGAAGAATCCTGCCAGCAGACAACACAGTGCTAACAGAAGCCCAAGCCGTCAACTGTACTTCGCCACCCCTCCCCCACGACTGCCCCTTCCATTGCCACTTTGCCCCTTTTCCCCGCACGAAGCAGCCAGATGATCCAACACTTCGACCCTATCCCCTACACCCTGCATAGAAAATAAAACAAAAGTGCAGGAATGTTAGAACCCAGAACTGCCTCTGGGCATAGTAACCCCCCCTTTATCACCTGCAGCAGCTGCACCCCAGCCTTGAATCACCCCAAGACTTCACCCCCAAACAATTCTAAGAAAACTGTGTTATGGTTACTGGAAAACCCACCCATTGTTCCAGTGACCCTCATCCTAGATAGTTCCCCTAGCAACGACTGGCCACCCAACCATAAAGGGCAAAGGTAACCTACCTTTACCATAAAAGGTACCTACATCCCTTTACCTACATACCTTATATGTTACATCAGCCGGCAACTCTGTGCCAGCTGAGCTCAACCTATAGAAAATGTACAAGACATACTTGTTTTAAACCATCCAATCAGCACCCCCTCTTCCTGAACCTTGTAATGCCTACAAGTCACAGGACCAACTTCCCACTCAATTTCCTTTATAAGCAGCTCCCCCCTTGCTGCCCCTGCTGCTCTCTCCTTTACAGACAGCCACTCTTTCAGGCAATAAACTTCGCTGCTGGAGTCCTCATGTCCCCCCTTCTTGAATGAGTGAATTGGGTAGCTGAAGAACCCCCCTTTCACTGGGGAGAAAAGGAAATGGGTTGTTACTGTTTCATGGGTAAAAAAAATTAGTTTGGGAAAATAAAAAGTTCTAGAGATGATGGTTGTGATGGTTACACAACATTGTGAATGTACTTAATGTCTCTGAATGGTATACTTAAAAATGGTTAAAATGGTAAATTGTGCTATGTATACTTTACTCCAATAAAAAAAATTTTGGAAAACCAGGGTGCAGAAGGCAGAATGACCAGGAATATTGTTGTAGTTAAAATTGAGCACCACTTTGGCTCTGCGCCTTCTGGAATGGAGGAAAAAGACATTTTGTTGGTTTTTTTTAACATGTCTTTAAAATCTGTTTATCTTCAGGATCACCCACAATCCCTCTCTTTTCCATACAGTTTCATGAGGAAGATCCCATACTGTTTGGCCTATAGTTTCCCGCAGTCCTGGAATTTGCTAATGGCATCCCCACAGTGCAGTTCAACTTCCTCCTTTGTCTTATGTTTTTCCTGCAATTTAGCAACTGGGTTCAGAGGCTTGGTCAGATTTAGGTCTGATGATTTTGGCAAGGCTATGGGTGGCACATAATGTCTCATCAAGAGGCATACAATGTCAGTTTGTATTATGTTCATTTGTGGTATTAGCAGCTATTGATGTTTAGAGCCTGGATCCATTAATTCATTGGGGTGTGAAAAATGGTGATATTCTCATTCTATCATATCTCCTTTATTTATAAGATGGAATATTTTTATAATGAGATGCTTCTCTTTATCTACCATTTGGGTACCTACGTTGGGGAAATATATTTAAAAATAAGATCTCCCACCAACACAGAAATTTCTCTCCATAAAATATAGAAAAGAAAGAAAACAGTTTTATTGTTAAATAAGCATTGAATCATACTGAAATACACATTACAACAATCCACTGAAAAGATGGCAAAGAAAAATAAATCCCCTTTTACATAGCCAAGCAAATAAAATCCATTACACACACTTGTATTTATCAAAAGGAAAAATAAAACTCCTACTGAGACAGGGACCCTGGGTGTAGTCTGAGTAGGGGGAGGGCCTCCGAAAAAAGCAAGGCAGAATATTTGCAGTCAGAGCAATGTAACTACATGCAAGGAAACCCTCTACCAAAACTCTGTGTTAAACATTAAGCTCTAGGGTCATTCTTCACTAGGATCAGTTGGTGTTCTCCAGATAAAGAAGAGTAGCCCATGTTGTTATTATGCTAACCACTTGTAAGACTCACTTTAGCGTGCTAAAAGACCCAGGCCTGTGTGCTGTCTTTCCTCTTTCAGATCTGATGGGGTGGTTTTGCACACTGGGCAACTAATTTAGCATGCAGACCCAGCTGTAAACAACATATTAAAAGGCAGGGAAGATTCCACCTTAAAGATAAGATTGCATTTTAACACCCAGGAAGTTTAAGAAGTAAGAATTTTAACTTGCTCTTTAGCAAACAGACAAATACCTCAGCCCACCTTGGGGGCTGGGCAGGCTACCTTTTGATATGCCCCTAGACCAAGAGGCCAGTATCCCGGAGAGAGCTGGCGGGGGGGGGGGATTCCTTGTGTTAAGTTAATTCACGGTGTTCAGACACCACGTAGCAGGTCTACACCCCTAAACCTTTTTTTCATGTTCTCGAAAAATCCTCATCTCCCTATAAAACCCCTAGACAACGCACTACACCGGGCTCTCTTGTCCCCTCCTGGCATGAGCTGGGAGCTCTGTCCTTTCAATTTATTTCTAAATAAAAGCCTGTACCTTGCTCTCCTACCTTGGATGTTTGCTAAGCTCATTCTTTGGCTTCGTGAACAAGAACCCCAGCATCACCGGTATCCCAGAGAGAAATCAAGGCAGGAAATTCCTTAGGTTAAGTTACTTGTAAATATTCTAGGACCACTTAATAAGTCCACACCCCAAAGCTTTTTTCATGTTTTCGAAAAATCCTCATCTCCCTATAAAACCCCCTAGACAATGCACCACCCTGGGCTCTTTTGTCCCCTCCTGGTGTGAGCCAGGAGCTCTGTCCTCTCACTTTATTTCTAAATAAAAGCCTGTACCTTGCTCTCCTACCTTGAGTGTTTGTGAAGCTCATTCTTCAGCTTCATGAACAAGAACCCGGCATCACTACCTTTATGAAAAGCAGGATGTTAGATCATGGGGTGCCATCCTCCTGTAAGTTCACATTTCAAGGAAATGGTTCTTAGGCCTCCAAGAAAGGCATTCCAAGTATGAAAAACTGGCAAGAGGTCTGGTTAACTTTTTAAAGATTTACAAACATCTCAGAGGCAGAGAAGGAATTTATAATGTTAAGTTTTCTAAAGGAAATGCTGAAGAGAAGAAAAGAGGGGAAAGGCTCTCTTTTTCCTTAAGCACTGAGGAAATTTAAAATATTTTTTTCAAATTTTTTATTTATCCTGTACCCAGGAGTAAAATTCATGGAGAAAAGACAAGACAAACATTTGATTCTTTCCCTTTATTTACTTTTAAGTGTTTGTTTTTATAATTTTACATTGTACATACAGTAAGATGCACAAATCTTAGCATGCAGCTTGATGAATTTTGATGTGTATACATTCATGAAACGATTATGTAGATCAAGATAACAAACTTATCTCTAACTTCCTTTCCCTTTACCCCATTTGAACTGTCACCCCACCCTACTCTCCTGTGGCAACCCTATGGTGACTATGAGTCTATTTCTGTTTTGTTTGTTCATTTGTCTTGTTTTTTAGATTCTATACGTAAGTGAAAACATATGATATTTGTCTTTCTCTGTCTGACTTATTTCACTTTATTATGTCATAATACCCTCTAGCTTTCTCCATGTTGTCACAAATGGCAAGAGTTCATTCTTTTATATGTCTGAGTAATATTCCATTATAGATATGTACCACATCTTTTTTATCTGTTCATCTTGGCTATTTGCTGAAATAAACACAGGAATGCATATATCTTTGGCGTTAGTGATTTTTTTTTCTTTGAGCATATTCCCAGAAGTGGAATTGCTGGGTTATATGGCATTTCCATTTTTGAGGAACCTTCATACTGCTTTCCATAGTGGCTGCATCAATTTACATTCCCATCAACAGTGTTAGGAGGGTTCCCTTTTTTCCTCATCCTTGACAATAGTTGTTAATTCTTGTCTTTTGGATACTGGCCATTCTGACTGGTGTGAGGCAATATCTCATTTTGGTTTTGATTTGCATTTCCATTATGATTAGTGATATGAAGCATCTTTTCATGTGCCAGTTAGCCATCTGTATGTCTTTTTTGGAATGTCTATTCAGGTCCTCTGCCCATTTTTAAAACAGGTTTTTTTTGGGGGGGTGTTGAGCTGTAGGTATTATTTCTATATTTTAGATATTAGCCCCTTATAAGATACATCATTTGCAAATATATTCTCCCATACAGTAGGTTGCCATTTAATTTTGTTGATGGTTTCCTTTGCTGTACAGAAGCTTTTTAGTTTGATATAGTCCCATTTGTTTGTTTTTGCTTCTGTTTCACTTGCCCGGGGAGAGGTATCCAGAAGAAAATTACTAATGCTGATGTTCAAGAGATTCCTGCTTATGTTTTCTTCTAGTTTTATGATTTCATGTCTTATATTTAGGTTTTTACTCCATTTCAAATTTATTTTTGTGTATTGTGTAAGACAGTGATCCAGTTTAGTTCTCTTGCATGTAGCTGTCCAGTTTTTCCAACACCATTTATTGAAGATACTGTCTTCCCCATTGTATATTCATGGCTCCTTTGTCATATATATTAACCATATATGTGTGGTTTTATTTCTGGGCTCTCTATTCTGTTCCATTGATCCATGTATCTGTTCTTGTGCCAGCACTGTACTGTTTGGTTACTGTAGCTTGAAATCAAGAAGTATGATAACCCCCAGGTTTGTTCTTCTTTCTCAAGATTGTTTTGGCTTTGTGGGGTCTTGTGTGATTCCACAGGAATTTTAGGATTACTTGTGCTAGTTCCTTGACAGTGCCATTGGTACTTTGATAGGGATTGCACTGAATCTGTAAATTGCTTTGGGCAGTGTGGCCATTTCAACAATATTAATTCTTGCTATCCATAGGCATGGAATATCTTTCCATTGATGTCTTTCCATTGAACATCTTTCCATCAGTGTCTTACAGTTTTCAGAGTACAGGTCTTTCACCTTCTATGTTAAATTTATTCCTAGGTATTTTATTCTTTTGGATGCAATTGTAAATGGGATTGTTTTCTTAATTTCTCTTTCTGTTAGTTCATTATTTGTATATAGAAAGGCAATAGATTTCTGTATATTGATTTTGTATCCTGCAACTTTACTGAATTCATTTCTTCATTCAGTAGGTTTTGGTGGAGTCTTTAGGATTTTCTCTATATAGTACCACAACATTTGCAAATAGTAACAATTTTATTTCTTCCTTACCAATTTGATGCCTTTTATTTCTTTTTCTTGCCTATTGCTATGGGCAGGACTTCCAGTACTATGTCGAACAAAAGTGGTGAGTGTGAGAATCCTTTCAGCTTTTCACCATTGAGTATGTTGCCTGTGGGTTTGTCATATATGGCCTTTATTATGTTGAGGCAGGTTCCCTCTGTACCCATTTTGTTGAACATTTTTATCACGAATAGATGTTGAGCTTTGTCAAATGGTTTTTCAGGATCTATTGAGATCTTTCTATCTTTCCTTTTTTTAATGATGTGTATCACATTGATTGCTTTGCAAATGTTAAAACACCCTTGTATCCGTGGAAAAAATACCACTTGATTGTGGTCCATGATCTTTTAAATATATTTTTGAATTCAGATTACTAATTTTTTGTTGAGGATTTTTATATCTATGTTAATCAGGAATATTGGTCTGTAATTTTCTTTTTTTGTAGTGTATTTGTCTGTTTTTGTATCAAGATGATGGTAGCCTCACAGAATGAATTTGGAAGCTTTCCTTCCCATTTAATTTGTTGGAATAGTTTGAGAAGGATAGGCATTGACTCTTCTTTAAATGTTTGGTAGAATTCTCCTGTAAAGCTGAATGGTTCTGGACTTTAGTTTATTGGGAATTGTTTTTATTATTGATTTATTTAGTAATTGATCTGTTCAGATTTTCTATTGCTCACTGGTTCATTCCTGGGAGATTGTGTGTTTCTAGGAAATTTCCCAATTCCTCTAGGTTTTCCAATTTGTTGGCATAAAATTTTCATACTAATCTCTTATAATTGTGTTTCTGTGGTGTCAGTTGTAAATTCTCTTTCATTTCTGGTTTTACTTATTTGAGTCTTTTTTCTTGATGACTCTAGCTAAAAGTTTATTAATTTTTAAAAATATTTTCAAAGAACCAGATCGTAGTTTCACTTATCCTTGGTATTGTTTTTTCAGTCTCTGTTTCATTTATTCCTGCTCTGATCTTTATTATTTCCTTTCTTCTACTAACTTTGGGCTTTGCTTGTTCTCCTTTTTCTAGTTCCTTTAACTATAGAGTTCCTCTAGTTCCTTAACACTAGGTGTAGCATTAGTTGTTTATTCAAGGTTTTTATTGTTTCTTGAGCTATGTCTGTATCACTATGAACTTCCCTCTTAGGACTGCTTTTCCTGCATCCCAAAGATTTTTGCATTGTTGTGCTTCCATTGCATTATTATCCAAGTACTTTTTATTTCCTCTTTAATTTCTTTGTTTACCTATTGATTGCTAGTAGCATGCTGCTTAGCTTCCATGTGTTTGTGTTTTTTCCAGTTTTTTTTCTTGCAATGAATTCCCAGTTTCATATTGTTGTGGTTGGAAAAGATGCTCAGTATGATTTCAATCCTCCTAAATTTTAAGACTTGTTTTGTGACCTCATGTGTAATCTGTTATGGAGAATGTTCCATGTGCATTTGAAAAAAATGAGTATTCTGCTGTTTTGGGATGTAGTGTTCTGTATATATCTATTAAGTCCAATTGATCTAATGTGTCATTCAAAGCCACTGTTTCCTTTGATTTTCTGTCTGGATGATGTAACCATTGTTGTGAGGTGTTGAAGTCCCCTACTATTACTTTATTACTGTTAGTAATATTTCACATCTTTAATGTCTGTTAATATTTGCTATATGTATTTAGGTGCTCCTTTGCTGGGTGCATATTTACAAGTGTCATATCTTCTCCTGTAATGAGACCTTAATTATTGTTTAATTCCTTCTTTGTCCGTTTTTACAGGGTTTGTTTTAAAGTCTATTTTGTCTGATGTAAGTACAGCAACTCCAGCTTTCTTTTCATTTCTGTTTGCATGGAATACCTATTCCCATGCATTCACTTTCAGTCTGTGTGTGTCTTTAGTTCTAAAGTGACTATCTTTGGGTAGCATATAGATGGGTCTTTTTTTTTATACATTCAGTCACCCTGTGTCTTTTGGGGCACTTAGGCCATTTACATTTGGTTGGTGTTGTTCAATTATATTTGAAGTAATTGATAGGTATGTAATTTTTGCCTCTTAGTTTAACATTTTCTGGTTGCTTTTGTTCTTCTTTTCTTGTTCTTTTCCCTTGTGAATTGATGACTTTCCTTAGTGCTATGGCTGGATTACTTTCTCTTTATTTTTCATTTATCCATTATAGGTTTTTGGATTGTGGTTACCATGTGGTCTTACATATATGGCATTCTATTTTAAGTTTATGGTTGATTAACTTTGAACACACTCTAACAGCGCTAAATATTTAACTTCTTCTGCTCCACCTTTTCTTCGTATGTCTTCTTTAATAACTTTTTTTTATTCAGGTATTATTGGTATACACTCTTATGAAGGTTTCACGTGAAAAAAACAATGTGGTTACTACATTTACCCATATTATCAAGTCCCCACCCATATCCCATTGCAGTCACTGTCCTTCAGTGTAGTAAGATTCCACAGATTCACCATTCGCCTTCTCTGTGCTGCACTGTCTTCCCTGTAATCCCTCACACCATGTGTACTAAACATAATACCCCTCAATCCCTTTCTCCCTCCCTCCCCACCCTAGCTCCCACACTGTCCTCCCCATTGGTAACCGCTAGTCCCTTCTTGGAGTCTGTGAGTCTGCTGCTTTTTGTTCCTTCAGTTTTGCTTCATTGTTATTCTCCACAAATGAGGGAAATCATTTGGCAGTTCTCTTTCTCCACCTGGCTTATTTCACTGAGCATAATATCCTCCAGCTACATCCATGTTGTTGCAAATGGTAGGATTTGTTTCTTTCTTATAGCTGAATAGTATTCCATTGTGTATATGTACCACATCTTCTTTATCCATTCATCTACTGATGGACACTTAGGTTGCTTCCATATCTTGGCTATTGTAAAAAGTGATGCAATAAACATAGGGGTGCATATTTCTTTTTGAATCTGAGTTGTATTCTTTGGGTAAATTCCAAGGAGTGGGATTCCTGGGTCAAATGGTATTTCTATTTTTAGATTTTTGAGGAACCTCCATATTGCTTTCCACAATGGTTGAACTAGCTTACATTCCCACCGGCAGTGTAGGAGGGTTCCCCTTTCTCCGCATCCTCACCAGCATTTGTTGTTCTTAATCTTTTCTATGCTGGCCGTCCTTACTGGTGTGAGGTGATATCTCATTGTGGTTTTAATTTGCATTTCCCTGATGATTATTGATTTGGAGAATCTTTTCATGTGTCCATTGGCCATGTGAATTTCTTCTTTGGAGAAATGTCTCTTCATATCCTCCACCCATTTTTTTAATCGGATTATTTGCTTTTTTGGTTGTTGAGGCGTGTGAATTCTATATATTTTTTGGATGTTAACCCTTTGTTAGATGTCATTTACAAATATATTCTCCCATGCTGTAGGATGCCTTTTGTTTTGTTGTTGGTGTCCTTTGCTGTACAGAAGCTTTTAGTTTTGATGTAGTCCCATGTGTTGATTTTTGTTTTTGTTTCCCTTGCCTGAGGAGATGCATTCAGGAAGAAGTTGCCCATGTTTATATTCAGGAGATTTTTGCCTATGTTGTCCTCTAAGAGTTTATGGTTTCATGACTTACATTCAGGTCTTTCATCCATTTCCAATTTACTTTTATGTATGGGGTTAAACAATAATCCACTTTCATTCTCTTGCATGTAGCTGTCCAGTGTTGCCAAGACCAGCTGTTGAAGAGGCTGTCATTTCCCCATTGTATGTCCATGGCTCCTTTATCATATATTAATTGACCATATATGGTTGGTTTTATGTCTGGGCTCTCTAGTCTGTTACATTGGTCTATTGTTCTGTTCTTGTGCCAGCACCAAAATATTTTGATTACTGTAGCTTTGCAGTACAGCTTGAAGTTGGGGACCATAATCCCCCCAGATTTAACCTTTCTTCTCAGAATTGCTTTGGCTATTCAGGGTCTTTTGTGGTTCCATATGAATTTTAAAACTATTTGCTCTAGTTCATTGAAGAATGCTGTTGGTATTTTAATAGGAATTGCATTGAATCTGTAGATTGCTTTAGGCATGATGGCCACTTTAACAATATTAATTCTTCCTATCCATGAGCACGGGATGTGTTTCCATATATTGTTATTTTCTTTAATTTCTCTCATGAGTGTCTTGTACTTTACAAAGTATAGGTCTTTCACTTCCTTGGTTAGGTTTATGCCTAGGTATTTTATTTTTTCGGATGCAGTTGTGAATGGAATTGTTTTTCTGATTTCTCTTTGTTCTAGTTCATCGTTGGTGTATAGGAATGGAACAGATTTCTGTGTATTAATTTTAAATCTTACAACTTTGCTGAATTCAGATATTAGATCTAGTAGTTTTGGAGTGGATTCTTTAGGGTTTTTTATGTACAATATCATGTCATCTGCAAACAGTGATAATTTAACTTCTTCGTTACCAATCTGGATGCCCTTTATTTCTTTGTGTTGTCTAATTGCTGTGGCGAGGACTTCCAGAACTATGTTGAATAAAAGTGGGGAGAGTGCGCATCCTTGTCTTGTTCCTGATCTTAAAGGAAAGGCTTTCAGCTTCTTGCTGTTAAGTATGATGTTGACTGTGAGTTTGTCATATATGGCCTTTATTATGTTGAGATACTTGCCCTCTATACCCATTTTGTTGAGAGTTTTTGTCATGAATGGATGTTGAATTTTGTCAAATGCTTTTTCAGCATCTGTGGAGATGATCATGTGGTTTTTGTCCTTCTTTTTGTTGATGTGGTGTATGATACTGATGGATTTTCAAATATTGTACCATCCTTGCATCCCTGGAATAAATCCTGCTTGATCATGATGGATGATCTTTTTGGTGTATTTTTGAATTTGGTTTGCTAATATTTTGTTGAGTATTTTTGCATCCATGTTTATCAGGGATATTGGTCTGTAGTTTTCTTTTTTTGTGGTGTCTGCCTGGTTTTGTTATAAGAGTGATGCTGGCTTCATAGAATGAGTTTGGAAGTATTCCCTCCTTGACTACTTTTTGGAAAGCTTTAAGAAAGATGGTTATTAGGTCTTCTCTAAATGTCTGATAAAATTCAGCGGTGATGCCATCTGGTCCAGGAGTTTTGTTCTTAGGTAGTTTTTGATTACCAATTCAATTTCGTTGCTCGTAATTGGTCTGTTCAGATTTTCTGTTTCTTTCTGGTCAGCCTTGGAAGACTGTATATTTCTAGAAAGTTGCCCATTTCTTCTAGGTTTTCCAGTTTGTTAGCATAAAAATTTTCATAGTATTCTCTAATAATTCTTTTTATATCTGTGGTGTCCGTAGTGATGTTTCCTTTCTCGTGTCTGATTCTGTTTATGTGTGTAGACTCTTTTTTTCTTGATAAGTCTCACTAGGGGTTTATCTACTTTATTTTCTCAAAGAACCAGCTCTTGCTTTCATTGATTCTTTCTGTTGTTTATTCTTCTTGATTTTATTTATTTATGCTCTAATCTTTATTATGTCCCTTCTACTGACTTTGGGCCTCATTTGTTCTTCTTTTTCTAGTTTCTTTAATTGTGAGTTGAGACTGTTCATAAGGGATTGTTCTTCTTTCCTGAGGTAGGCCTGTATTGCAATATGCCTTCCTCTTAGCATGGCCTTTGCTGCATCCCACAGATTTTGTGGTGTTGAATTATTATTGTCATTTATCTCCATATATTGCTTGATATCTGTTTTTATTTGGTCATTTATCCATTAGTTATTTAGAAGCATGTTGTGAATCTACCATGTGCTTGTAGGATTTTTCATTCTCTTTGTGTAATTTATTTCTTGTTTCATAACTTTGTGGTCAGAGAAACTGGTTGGTACAATTTCCATCCTTTTGAATTTACCAAGGCTGTTGTTGTGGCCTAGTATATGATCTATTCTTGAAAATGTTCCTTGTGCACTTGAGAATAATGTGTATTCTGCTGCTTTTGGGTGTAGCGTTCTGCAGATGTCTGTTAGGTCCATCTGTTCTAATATGTTTTCAGTGTCTCTGTGTCCTTATTTTATGTCTGGTTGATATGTGTTTTGGAGTGAGTGGTGTGTTGAAGTCTCCTCAAATGAATGCATTGCATTCTATTTCCTCCTTTAATTCTTTTAGTATTTTTTTCACATATGTAGGTGCTCCTGTGTTGGCTGCATAGATATTTATAATGATATATCTTCTTGTTGGATTGACCCCTTTATCATTGTGTAATGTCCTTCTTTGTCTCTTGTGACTTTCTTTGTTTTGAAGTCTATTTTATCAGATACAAGTACTGCAACTCCTTATTTTTTCTCCCTATTAGTTGCATAAAATATTTTTTTCCATCCCTTCACTTTTAGTCTGTGTATGTCTTTGGGTTTGAAGTGAGTCCCTTGTAGGAAGCATATAAATGGGTCTTGTTTTTTTATCCATTCAGTTACTCTATGTCTTTTGATTGGTGCATTTATATTTAGGGTGATTATCAATAGGTATGTACTTATTGCCATTGCAGGCTTTAGATTTGTGGTTACCAAAGGTTCAGGTTAACTTCCTTACTATCTAAGAGTCTAACTTAACTCACTTAGTATGCTATTACAAATACAATCTAAAGGTTCTTTTTTTTTTCTCCTCCTTTTTCTTCCCCTCCATTCTTTATATATTAGCTATCATATTCTCTACTCTTTGTCTATCCCTTGATTGACTTTAGGGGTAGTTTATTTAATTTTGAATTTGCTTAGTATTTAACTGTTCTACTTTTTTACTGTGGTTTTATTACCTCTGGTGACAGCTTTTAAATCTTAGAAACAGTTCCATCTATAGCAGTCCCTCCAAAATACACTGTAGAGATGGTTTGTGGGAGGTAAATTCTCTCTGCTTTTGCTCATCTTGAAATTGTTTAATCCCTCCTTCAAATTTAAATGATAATCTTGCTTGATAAAGTATTCTTCATTCAAGGCCCTTCCGCTTCATTGCATTAAATACATTATGCCACTGCCTTCTGGCCTGTAAGGTTTCTGCTGGGAAGTCTGATGATAGCCTGATGGGCTTTCCTTTGTAAGTGATCTTATTTCTCTCTCTGGCTGTTTTTAATAGTCTGTACTTATCCTTGATCTTTGCCATTTTCATTATTATATGTCTTGGTGTTGTCTTCCTTGGATCACTTGTGTTGGGATATCTGTGCACCTCCATGGACTAAGAGACTGTCTCCTTCCCTGTACTGGGGAAGTTTTCAGCAATTACCTCCTCAAAGACACTTTCTATCCCTTTTTCTCTCTATTCTTCTTTTGGTACCCCTATAATACGAATATTGTTCCATTTGGATTGGTCACAGTTCTCTGTGCCTCTGCTTCTTTGTATTTCTCTTCTCCAATTTCTGTTTCATTTATTGTCCCCTACACCATATCTAATCAGTTTTTAAAACCTTCCATTGTATGTTTCATTTCTGATAGTGTGTTCCATAATCATTGGATCTCCAACTGGAATTAATTCCTGAGTTCTTCGTTATTTTTCTGTACCTCCATGAGCATGTTTATGATTTTTATTTTGAAATCTCTTTCAGGAAGATTGATGAGTTCAGTTTCACTGGACCCTTTTTCTTCTGTTTGTGGGATTTTGGTTTGTACCAGGTTCCTCTGACATTTCATATTTATATGTGGCCCCCTCTGCTGCCTGGAAGCTCTACTCTCTGGAGTTGCTCAACTCCTGGAGCAATTTCGGTGGTCACAGTCAAGTGGTATTGGTTCCTGAGGGGAAGAAAGAGCTGTTTCCTGCTTCCCGACTGCTATGCCTATCTTCACTGCCAGAACCAGTGGTCTGAGCACACAGGTATAAGCCTCTATGCTTTGCGTTTGTAGCTGCTGTAGGTGGGGCTTCCCCCTGGCTGGCCTAATGCCAAGGCAGGGTTTGCCAGTTTGCAAGCCAGGTGCAGGCTGGCCGGGAGGAAGGTGCAGCAGGCTGAGTATCACGGAGGGGTGCCTTGGAGCTGTGTAGCCAGCCAGGGGGGTGGAGAGCCTGAAGATCATGAAAGTTCCCAACCTGCTGGGCAGAGTGCACCCAGACAATTTTGTCCACCTGCCCTTTCTCCTGAGAAGTAAGCTCTGTGAAATCCTTGCCCTATTAGCAGCCCTCTCACTCTTAGGAAGTCTCTCAGACTGCCCACCTTTCTTTCACCCCAGAGCAGCCAGATATGGATCCCTGTTTTCCACAAGTGGCTGGAATCTCAGTCTCTCCAGGTATTCTGCCTGTCTTAGCTTTCCTCCTCCCCTAATCACCAGAGCACCATGTAATTAGGTTTGTGCTCCCAGAGCAGATCTCCAGAGCTAGGTGTTCAGCAGTCCCAGGTCTCCACTCCCTCCCTGCTCTGTTTCTCTTCCTCCCACCCATGAGCTGGGGTGGGGGAAGGGATTGGGTCCCTCTGGACCATGGCTTTGGTATGTTACCCTGTTTCGTGAGGTTTATTCTTTTCTCCAGATATATGCAGTCTGGCGCAGCCCACTTTCCTGTTGCTCTTTCAGGATTAGTTGTATTATATTTTCGTATTATATGTGGTTTTAGGAGGAGCCCTCTTTCTCACCTCTCATGCTGCCATCTTTAATCTCCTGGAGGGCAATCTTCTTTAACAATTTTTATTTAGATTGTCTTAACTAATTTTTAAAAGTAGTTGATTTCACTACTTTTGCTATCTGTTTGCTTTTACCAGTAAAATTTGTTTCTTTCATAATTTTCTTCTTGTAGTTATGGCCTTTCCTTTTCCTCTTAAAGAAGTCCCTTTAATATTTCTTGTTGTGTCTGGTTTAGTGGTAATGAACTCCTTTAACCTGTGTTTATCTAAGAGGCTGTTTATCTCTCCTTTAATTCAGAATGATAATTTTGTTGGATAAAATATTCTTGGTTGTAGGTCTTTCTATTTCAGCACTTTGAGTATATCATGCCACTCTCTTCTGGCCTGTAGAGATTCTGTTGAAAGTCAGCTGATAGCCTTATGGGGTTTCCATTGTAGGTAACTCATGCTTTTCTCTCACTTCTTTCAAGATTCTTTGTCTTTAGTCATTGAAATTTTAACTTATGTGTCTTGTTATGGACCTCCTTGGATTCACCTTGTTTGGGGCTGTCTGTGTTTTCCAGACCTGGATATCTATTTCCTTCCCTAGGTTAAGGAAATTTTCAGCTGTTATATCTTGAAATAAAATTTCCACCCATTTTTCTCTATCTTCTCCTTCTGGAACTCCTATAATGTGAATATTAGGATGTTTGATGTTGTCCCAGAGCTCCCTTAACCTATCTTCATTTCTTTTTATTCTTTTTACTTTTTGCTCTTCCACTTGAGTGTTTTCCATTACTCTGTCTTCCAAGTCACTGATCCATTCTTCTGCATCCTCTAATCTGCTGTTGATTCCCTCTAGTGTATTTTTTATTTCATTTATTGTATTCTTCATCTCTGATTGGTTCTTTTCTAGATTTTCTTTGTTGAAGTCCTCCCTGAGCTCATCCATTCTTGTCTCAAGTCCAGTGAGTATCTTTGTAACCATTGCTTTGAACTTTTTATCAGGAAGATTAGTTAACTCTGTTTTATTTAAATTTTTTCTGAAGTTTTGGCTTGTTCTATCATTTGGAGCATATTCTTCTGTCTCCTCATTTTTTTTTTCATTTTCTGTGCTTGAGTCTATAAATTAGTTGAAAAGGTTACCTCTACCAGTTGAAGGCATAGCCTTGTGTAGGATATCCCCTTGGTATAGTGTGTGTGCTTGGTGGTTTTGGGTAGCTGGTTGGAGGTTAGGTGGGCATGGGCCAGGGTTTCCCAGTGCTGGGGCTCCCAGGGAGTGAGCTGGGGGTCTTCTGGGTGGTTGCCGGCCAGGGCCATCCTAGTATGGTAGCCAGTGATGAGGGGGAATAGTCCTGGGAGCTCCCAGGTGAGCAATAGGGGCTGAGACATTACTGGTGGGGCAACTGTGGGCACAGGAGCATAGTGCAGGGGTCTTCTTCTGGGTGGGTGCCAGCCAGGCTAATGGGGTAACTTGGAGTGGATGGATGCGTCCTGGTGACCTCCTGGATTGACACTGGCCAGGGCTGGGCAAATGGGGCAGCTGAGCATGTAAGGCATAATGGCAGGTTGAATCAGTATAAGCACTGTGTTAGTACCACCTTGCTGGATCTCTGACAGGCATGTTTGCAGACTAGGAGGCTGCCTCCATCATCTAGAGTTCGTGTCCCCTGACCCTTCTAGTCCACACTAGCAATGTGCGTGGAGAATGCAAATAATCATGCTCACTCTGCTCTCATCTGCACTAGCAACGTGGAGGGGTAACATAATGATGTATCTCACCTTGTTCCTGGCCACACTAACAATGTACATGGGGAACATAAACGATGATGCTCAGCCTGCTCCTGTCCGTGCTAGCAGTGTTTGGAGGAACATAAACAACGGTGCTCACGCTGCTCCCTTCTGAGACCTCAATATCCAGGGAGAATGCAAACAATGGCTCTCACCAGCACCTCCGGTCCCAGAGAAAGTTCCAGCAGTTCCTTTGCTGTTTGGCAGGTGCTTGGGTTCTTAAAATCAGCTTCCTTGTATTATAGTTGCAGTTGGCTTTAAGCCATCCAACTTGCATCTTTTTTTCTGTGCCCTGGGCCAGTGTCTGCACTCCAGCAATATCCCTTTGCACTGCACGGGAATACTGGAGATGGGGCTCCCTCCATCACTGCGTCTCCATCTCTCCTGCTGTTTTTTATATGGTCTTTCTATCCCTCATTGTGCAGAAGGTGTTCACTCAAGCCTCAGTTCTTCCTCAAGATGAATTGCTGTGTGTGTGGAGGTAGATTCAGTGTGGACATGGGAGGAGCTGGGCTCAGATGCTTTCTCTCTCTACACTGCCATTTTGGATCTGCCTCTCCCGATTCTTTCTTATTTACCTATTTTCAAGATAAGGAATTGGCCCCTACTCATCTTCCAAGTATGAAAATTTCATTTTGTTTTTTTCAGTACCGTTACTAACATGAATGTACCCTATTCTTGATTGATTTCAGTGTATACAATTACTATCCTAGTTCAGCTCAAATTGTCCTCCCGCCCATGGGAGCCTCTTCAAAGTTGGCTCCTAAATCCTTTTGGTATAACTGTAGAAGTCTCTCCAAACTTCCTTGTGATCTGGTATGAAAAGAGCTCCAAGCTCATCTTTACCTTTTCTGCCCTGGAATCACCCATTTCTTCAAAAAAGCCCTGGTTTCTCCTCCTAGTGTGAAATGATGTTTCAAGAGCATGTCTGCATCGCTACTGGTTGGTCATTGCCTCTACATTATTTCTAGGCCTCCTCAGCCAGTAGAGTTACATACATACACAAATGCATACATATGTGAATATATACATGTTAGGAACACATATACATATATATATATATATATGTATATGAACATATTTAAAGATAAAGATGCTTCTAGGGTTCATCTTGATGCTACTTCCACTTCAAATTCAGGGATTTTACTTAAGTTCTTCTACATGATGGAATTAGAATAACCCATAATAATTTATTTGCTTTATCTCATGTTACATATACAACAGTTTCAGAATAACAATGCCAATTCTAACACTACCAATATAATTACTGAAAATAGTTTTTAAAATTTTTGTGTATGCCTTCCCTTTCCCCCTGAATTTTGTAATACTCATTCTATACACACATAGTCAGAACATATAGCTATTACTCTTTCTCTTTTAACCCTTATTTAGTCTTAGTTCTACAACTGACCATATATACCTGTAATGCTCATTGCCATACCTTGTGTTCATATCTCTCTGGTTTGGGTTATGTTATGTTGTTATCTCTCATTTTGGTTATGGGAAGCCTGTTCTTTAGTAGATTTTTCAGTAAGAGGTCAGAAACAACATTCCTTGAGCTCTTGCATGTTCATAATAGTATGTGCTCTTTGTATATGAAAGTCAGTTTTCCTGGATATAAAGTCCTTGGGTCACATTTTTTTTCCTTGAATATCTTACATATATTACCCTACTTTTATCTGGCATCAAGCATGCTGTTAAAAAGTTGGCAATTTCTTCATTTTGTTTCTTTTATAAACCACATTTTTTTCTCCCTATATATCCAAAAGATTTTTTTTTCTCCTGAAAGTCTAGTGAATTTACTAGAGTATGTCTTGGTAGTGGTTGTTTCCATCAAGTATTCATAGGTACATGGTATATATGTATGTAGTTTCAAATAACTTTTTTCTTCAGGATCATTTTCTTGAATTTTTTAATTTTACATATTTTCTTGATTTTATACATATTTTATATCAATATGTGTATATATCTTTATTTTAATATATTTTCTTAATCTTTATATTTCAGTTCTTTACTTCAGAGACTTCTACATTCTGTATCAGCAGTTCTTTGCCTATCCTCTACATCTGTCACTTTCATTCAAATCACTTTGTTATTTTCTATGATTTCTTTACAATTTACAATTTACAATTTTTATTCCTTTCTATTTCCCTTAAGACTTTTCTATTGTGCTTATTTGCTTTTGTGTTTCTTCTAATTTAGTCTTCATTTTTCCCTCTTATTTCTAATCCTTTACTCATTTCTGAGTTTTTCTAATTTCATTTACTGTAGTTTTCTCATGTCTTGTATCATTTTCTTAGTAATTTTTAGCTACTTTAAAAATAGTAGTTTACAATTTGAGCTATTTTGTGGTCATGTATTTCTGGTGCGCTATCATTCTCTGATAAAAATGTTATCCTGCTTTTTCTTTTTTCTAGTAATAACTTTCTATGGGATTTGACCGCATTAATTTTCTGCCATTCATTTTTAGGTGAAATTAGTTTTCTGAAACTTTTAGGAGTTGTGTGGCTTAGGAGTTTTTTCTAACTTTGAAGAACTCCCTTTTTTGTTGTTTTCACATAATATTTAAAAATATGGTGACTTGCCAACTCTGTTCTCCTCCCACACTTTTATTTAGACCAAAGATTGATAGAAGCTGCCTATTTTTGTAAATAAAGTTTTATTGGAACACAGCCCTGCCCATTCACTTACATATTGGTTATGGCTGTTCCCAGGAAAATTGGCAAGCTGAGGAGTTACAGCATGCACCCTATATGTAGCCTACAAGTCAAAAACATTTACTCTCTAGTCCTTTAAGACACCTGCTTTAAAAATTTTTTTAATCAAAGAATAATTGACATACAGTATTGTGTTAGTTTCTGGTGGACAACATACTGATTCGATATTTATATTTATGAAGTGGTCACCACAATAAGTGTAGTTACCATCTGTTACTGCACAAAATAGTTACAATATTATTGATTATATTCCCTATGCTGTACTTTACATCCCTGTGACTTTTTTATTTTATAACTGAAAGATTGTGCCTTTTAATCCCCTTCACCTGTGTCATCCGTCCTCCCACTACCCTCCCCTCTGGCAACCATCAGTTTATTCTCTGTATTTATGAATCTGTTTCTGTTTTGTCTTGTTTGTCTGTTTTGCTTTTTGAGGCTGCTAATAAGTGAAGTTATACAGTATTTGTCTTTCTCTGCCTGACATTTCAGACTAATACCCTGTCCATCTATGTTCCTACAAATGGCAAGATTTCATTATTTTTTTTACCACTGAATAATATTCCATTGTGTGTGTTTATATCTATCTATCTATCTCTTTATATATATATATCACATCTTCTTTATCCATTCATCTATTGATGGACATTTAGGTTGCTTCCATAAGACCCCTGATTTAGATCTTTTCTTTGTTTTTATTGTCTCTGTTCTGCTCAATTTTGTCCCAGTGATGTATTTTCAGTGTGAGGCACTATTGTAGAAGTGAGCCTCCACTGTCCAGTTTAGAGACCTTAGCATTCCTTGCTTTTTAAAATTGTGGTAAAATATATATAACATAAAAATATCATTTTTAACTATTTTTGAGTTAACAATTCAGTGGCATTAAATACATTCATAATGTACAACCATCACTACTATATATTTCCAAAACTTTTAATTATCCCAAGCTGAAAGTCTGTACCTATTAAACAGCAATTCCCCATTCTTCCCCTTTCCTTCAGCTCTTGGTAACCTCTATGCTACTTTGTCTCTATGAATTTGCCTGTTTTAGATATATCATATAAGTGGAATCATACAGTATTTGTCCTTCAGTATCTGCATTCTTCCACTAAGCATAATGTTTTAAAGATCATCTGTGTTGTAACATTATCAGAATGCCATTCCTTTTCATAGCTGAATAATATTCCACTGTATGCACATATCACATTTTGTCGATCCATTCATCTGACAATTGACATTTAGGTTGTGTCCACCTTTTGGCTATTTTAATAATGGTTCTATGAACATGTACAAGTGTACAAGTATCTTTACTAGGTGTACAAGTATCTGTTTGAGTCTTTGCTTTTATTTCTTTTGAGAATATGTCTAGAAGTGGGATTGCTGGATTATATGGTAATTCTATTTTCAACTTTTTGAGGAACTGCCACAGTGGCTTTTCCATTTTTCCACAGCAACTGCAGCATTTTATATTCCCATCAGCAATGCACTTGGGTTCTGGTTTCTCAACATCCTTGCCAGTCAACAGTTTTTTCCATTTTGTTTTGTTTTAATAATAGCTGTCCTAATGGGTGTGTAGTGGAAACTCATTGTGGTTTTGATTTACATTTCCCCAATGATTAATGATGTCAAGTATCTTTTCATGTGCTTATTGAGCATTTGTATATGTTCTTTTGAGAAATGTCTATTTAAGGCCTTTGAATTGAATTTGTTGATGAGTTGTAGGAGTTCAGTTCTTTATATATTCTGGATATAAATCCCTCATCAGTTATATGACTTGCAAATATTTACTCCCATTTGTGGGTTGTCTTTTCACTCTCTTATTATATCCTTTGATTCTTTTCCCTTTTAAGTTAATAAGTAATTTATTGAGAGATCATTT
Organism: Smutsia gigantea; assembly: GCA_032199065.1. Lineage (NCBI taxonomy): Eukaryota > Metazoa > Chordata > Mammalia > Pholidota > Manidae > Smutsia > Smutsia gigantea. The sequence goes on along the minus strand of JAVSCE010011683.1, from coordinate 445,635 downwards.
AAGATTATATAAATATCTTCCTCCTTATCAAACTCACTAGTTTATAAGCATCTATTGATGATTCTTTCTTGAATCAATGGCTACTATTTTTGAGCTCCAACAATGTTCCAGATGCTTCCCCAGGTGCTTCATGAACATTATGCTTATGTCACAGATGAGGAAACTGAAGATGAAGAGGTGAGGCAATGATGTGAGAACTCACAGCTGGCAAGCAGCGGAAATAGGAGCAGACTCCAGTACGGTCTGCCACAGAGCTAGAGTTCACATCCTAGAGCTTGTGAAGCAAGTGTTAGCTGGAAAATTGGGACTCCAAGTATCAGGTCTACTGAGCAAGCCTGTTTCTGATGCTCCTTCCTTGTGTTTCTCTAATACCCCCTGACCTAGAGACAGGGTGGGGCAGGCAGACTTCAGAGCTGTGGGCTGTGACATGCTGAGTGTGCTCTGTAGTTCGGAGCCAGTTTCCTGATAGAGTACCAGCTCCTCAGACTGACCCCCTGTTTGAAGCTTCATGGGTCACTACGTATCTGTAGTGTTCTGCAGGTATGCCTGCCCTGTAGTGGGCTCACCAGAAGTGCTAGTTGTTCTTTCACATGATAGGGATAGAGGGTCTTAGCAACCTGACAGTTCTGGGTTAAACATCCCTGTTCTTCCCTCCTACGGGGCCTTAGCTGGAAGGACCAGAACAAAAGCAGGGTGGGTCCTGGGGTGGGGAGCCAGAGTCCTGAATCATAGGGAGACCAAGGAGTCAGGGCCAGGGCAAAGCACACTGTGCCAGAAAACCTGGAGGAAAGCCGTGATCTGAGTGCTGGGAGGAGGGGGAAGTCACAGGAGGGGATCAGAGTCAGGAATGGAGCCAAGAACAAGCTCCAGTGAATCAGGATCACACAGGGCTGATATAGGAGGTCCTGAACCTGCGTCTGGAGCTCTCTAGTGCCGGAGGCTTGTTCTCCAGGGTTGATGATGGCCTTGTCTGGCAGGCTGGCCTAAGCTGGGGATGCACAAGGCCAACAGAAGTGTGCATTAGCTGTGGGTGTCCCTTGGATCGTGCTTCACGGTGGACATTCACCCCTTCAACTATGACTGGACATCTCCAGCAGGCCTCTCAGGCCTGTGCCTCCTTCCATTACCTGGGCTTCAGCCTCTGTATCCTATCAGCTGGGGTCGCCTGGCCCAGCTATTCATCTGCTGTGATTACTCAGTCAGACTCCAATATTCTTTAGAAGAAAACTGCTTTCTTCAAGAGCTTTACTCTCAGAGACTTGCCATGTAGTGACTTTTTATTTAATCATGTGGAAATAATTTAAAACTTACAGAAAGCTGCAAAAATAGCAGCAGCACAATATAAAAATACACATTTTCCCCCTGGACCATTTTAAAATAAGTTAAATACATCATGGCCCTTTACCATTAAATCATCACTATATAATTACTGCTATTTTTTTCTCCCTTGCAGCTAATAAGCAGCATAGGAGACCATGAAAATATTATATTCTTCATCAAAATTGCCCCCTTAGATTTAGCATCCACTCATAATTCTTGCCTAATCTAATCTTTAACATTATGGTCACAAAATAGTGATTTGCTTAACTCTAACACTTCCTCCACATTTTCCATTCTGCCCCCGGCATTCTCTTGTAAATGATACCTTCCTTCTCCCCATTTATGTGTTTGTGGACTCATGAAGTCCTATCTTTTTCAATTATTTATAATTTAATACATTTATTTGGGTGCTCAAGTTATTTCAGATTTGCCAGCAGGAACTCCTCTGAGCTGTCTCCTAGGTCTTGGTGAATTAACCCTATTTTATTTTAAGGCATTTCATTACTTTTGGTATAACAAGAGATTCCAAGCATATTTTGGACCAGCCCTGGACTCAGTCGTTTCTCTGAAGAGCTGATGACTTTTAGTGGTGAAGGTATTAGAGATCAAGGTTGGAGAAGAAGGTACTCTCATTGTTACTGGAATATCTGCTTCTTGTCTCTTTCAATGGACAGAGCTAGGGAAAACGTGCATATATATACAAGTACATACATTTACATATTTAAACATGCGGACATAAACATGCATAGACATATTTTTTAAATCATGTATTTACACATGATGCCTCCTCACATGATTATTTCTTGCCTTGCCCATTCCATATCTGTATGTTCCTTCTTCCTCAGTGAGAATCCTGGCTCCCTACCATATCAACATATTTACTCAGTCCTACATTACATCTAAATTAGTCTATTACTTCTAAAACGGCTTCTTTAAAATTGCGTTGCCCACAGCATTACAAACAGCAGACCTATTAACAAGAGTTCGGGATTTGTTTTCAGTATTACCCTCTCCCCACAACACACAATTCCTTCCCCGAGCTGAGGGTATATAGTTGAACACTGTGGTTTTACTTTGAATTAAGTTCTTCCTTTTTTTTCCTCTCCATTTAGTGTGGTTATGGTACTTTTCTGAAATATGACTAGTTTCATTGTTACAGTTTGCTTTCAGTTTTAATTTACCTCTTTTTCCATTTTTACTGATTTAATTCTACTTTTGAAAATGTAGAATCTTGCTATGCTTTCGAAAGTAAAAACTATACAAGCTATGCTCAGAGGAATATCACTTTCATCAATTCCTCTCTACCCCTTGTGGGTAACCAACTGCATTTTTTTCTGATTAATCCTTCTTGTGTTTTATATTGTACTGATAAGCCAATATATGTATATTTTCTTATTTTCCCTTCTTTTTCATGCAAAAGATAGCATACTATATATGTACTGTATGATAAGAAATATATCTTTGTCCTAGGCTCCTGGCACCAGAGCTCCTGAAATCCTTGAAATTTCCTGAGTGATGGGAGTGTCTTTAAAGGAGCCTGTTTTTGAGCCCACTTGACAGTGTGGGACCCTTAGATAGCCTCAGAATAGGGTTAGTCTCTAGAAAAACGAAGTGATTAAAGAGTTGGAACTCCCCTTTGAACAAGGAGATTTGATGAGCTTCCCAGTTGGTGGATGCATCCATGTGCCGGGAGGATGGCTCACCCCAGTTTCATGGGGACAGCAGCTTCTGTGCTTGGGACCCTTATGGACACTATCCTGTGTGTTGCCTTCATCTGGCTGTTCATCTGTATCCTTTATAATAAACTGATATACATAAGTAAATGTTTCTCTGAGTTCTGTGAGCTGCTCTAGCAAATAAATCAAACCTGAGGAGGGGTTCATGGGAATGTTGAATTTATACCTAGTCAGAAGCTTAGGTGACAACTCCAATTTGCGATTGGCTCTGAAGTGGGGGCAGTCTTGTAGAACTGAGCCCTTAACCTTTGAGGTCTGATGCTATCTCCAGGCAGGTAGTGTCATTATTGAGTTAAATTATAAGACCCAGCTAGTGTTGCAGAATTGCTTGCTGTGGGGAAAACTTCCACATATTTGGAGTATAGAAGTCTGTTCAGAGTATTGTATGTAAAAGAAAACAATGGGCTTTTTCCTTTATAATATGCTTTTCTGCAATTTAATTTCTTCACTTATCTTCTGGAAATCAATCCATATCAGTTCATACAAATCTTCCTAATTTGTTTTATTCTATTAGTTCCATTGTATGCTCCACAGAATAGTCACCCATCTCCCCTACTTGGACATTTACATAGTTTCCAGTATTTTGCAGTTAAAAATACTATTGCAGTGAACAATCTGTGTGGAGCAAATAGGAATTTCTGACCAGGATTCCTGCCTGGCCTTAATAGTGCCCACTGTCTATGTACAAAAGAGGTTGTTTGCACATCTATGGGATATTTACCAGGGACAGACTGGCTGGTCAGTCAGGGGAGTTCTGGCTCAGGGAAACAGTGGAGAGGAAACACCCACTCTTTCCTCCCCTCAGTTCCTGGTATGTAATTGATAAGGCATCCACCAGTCATCAGAGGCCTGGCCACAGATTCCTCCTGGTGCTCAGGGAGGGAAGAAGCATTCTTCTGGGAGAGCAAGGAACTTGCCCTGGGCAGGGAAACTCCTCCTCCTGGAGCAACAAACTGTGTACGTATGTATTTTTGTATTGCTGATGGTATATTTCCTGGATAAATTCTTAGAAGTGGGATTGCTGTGTCAAACAAAGGATGTATTTCTTTTCTATTGCTGCATAACAAGGGATCACAAGTTTAGCAGCTTAAAACAACACACATTCATTAGCTCACAGTTCTATAGTCAGAGGGCTGGGCAGCCTCAACTAGGTTCTTGGCTCAAAATATCATATAATACTAATAAAACATATAAATCAAGATGTTGACTGGCCTGTTCTCTGGAAGCTCTAGAAATAATCCACTTCCAACAAATTTCACTGGCAGAATTCATTTTATAGGACCGAGGTTCCCATTTTGCTTTTCCAACTTCAAACCAGCAATAGTGTATCAAATCATTCTTGGTTGGCATCCCTCAGACTTCTGTCAAAGATACATAAGGCTGGACATGAGATAAATGGTAAGGACAGATTTTGATTAGTAATAACTATGGCAATAGGGAAAATAGTCCAGTGTGAACTGAATTCAACTTTGTACAGAAGTAAATGGGTTTTTTTTAAAGGGAGTGTGAGGGAGGGGTGAGTGAGTGTTCAGTAGAGTCAGAGAAGTGAAACATTGCAAAGGACACAGTTACTGTAAATGTGGTTAGCCAGCTGAGCCTGCTAGCTGGCAATTATTGAAGTTAGAATTTTATCTTACCACAGAGACTGGAAGACAGTGGCCTTGTCCTCAGGTATTGTTTGTAACAAACAGTAAATTTTTGTGGCAGCCTTGAGCTTTCCTAGGTGGGCACTTTAAAAGGGGCAGGGGTCATCCTAGGATTGTGGCCTTGAGCTGTTAGAAATTAGTGTTTTTTCAAGTCTTTACAAGCCAAGCTTGAGGCCTAGTAAAAAAGAGAATTCTCATGTCATTGGAAAAAGATGGTGGCATGAGAAGTGAGGCAGAAAATTCCTCTCAAAACCACATATAACATGAAAATACAGCAAATACAACTAATCCTGAAAAAATGACCTGAAGACTGCCTACATATGGGGAAATCTCAGAGAAAATGATAAAGTAGCAAAGCTGCAAACTGGTGGGATCCAAGCCCTACCCCCACCCCATCTCACAGGCAAGAGAAAGAGAAATGGAGCAGGGAGGTAGTAGAAGCCCAGGACTGCTAAACATAAACCCCTGGAGATCTGCTCCAGGAGCACGAACCCACATGATATAGTTCTCTGGAGATTAGAGGGGATGGAAAGCAAAGATGGTGGAATACTTGGAGAGACTCAGATTCCAGCCACTTGTGGAGAACAGGTAATCACAACTGGCTGTTACAGGACAAAAGAAAGATGGGCACTTTAAGACTTCCCAACAGCAAGAAGGGTGCTAAAGGGCAAGGATTACAAAGAGCTTGCTGCTCAGGAGAAAGGACAGATGGACAAAATCGTCCTGATACACTCAGCCCAGGAGGTTGGAAACTTTTAGGAGCTTCACATGCTCCATCCCCCTGGCTGGCAATGCACCACTGAGGCCTCCCACTGTGATATGCACCCTGCCCCTCCTTCCTCCTGGCCTGCCCACCTGCTGCCCCTGCCATCTGCCAGGCTAGCCGGAGGGTAGCCCCACCTACAGAAGCTACAGGGGCATAATACGGAGGCTATTCCCTGTGTGCTCAGCCCTTTAGCCATGGCAGTGGAAGCAGGAAAGAACTCTTTCCTCCCAGAAGGTGCTGGTGCCACTCACCAACAAGCCCCACCATCACTCCAGATGCTGGGCAGCTCCAGAGGGTAGACCTTCTGGGCACTAGAAGGTGCCACCTAAACAAAGTTGTTATTCCACAATAATCACTAGAAGTATGAAATGGCAAAAGAATGGTGCAAACCAAAATCCCTCAAACACCAGAAAGAGGGTTAAGTGAAACCAAAATCACCAGTCTTCCTGATAAAGATTTCAAAATAAAAATCATAAACATGCTCACAGCTACAGAAAAATATTCAAGATCTCAGGGAAGACTTCAAAAAGAGATAAAAACTTTGAAAAATACAGTATCTGAAATGAAACATACAATGGAGGGATTTAAAAGCAGATTAGAAGAGGTATAGGAGGCGGTAAATGATATAGAAATTACTAGGAATACAAAGAAGCTTAGCCACAGAGAGAAAAAAGTATATCTAGGAATGAAAAAATAGTAAGAGGACCATGCAACCAGTCCAAACAGAACAATATTATAGGAGTATCAGAAGAAGAAGAAGAGAGAAAAAAAGATAGAAAGTCTCTTTGAGGAAATAATTGCTGAAAACCTCCCAATCTGGGGAAGGAAATAATCTCTCAGGCCATGGAAGTGCACAGATGTCCCAACACAAAGGACCCAAGGAAGACAACACCAAGATATAAAATAATTTAAATGGCAACGATCAAGAAAAAGAACAGAGTACTAAAAGCAGCCAGAGAGAGAAAAAAGATCACATACAAAGGAAACCCATCAGGCTATCATCAGACTTCTCAGAAGAAACCTTACAGGCCACAAGGGAGTGACATGATATATTTAACACAATGAAACAGAAGGGCCTCCAACCAAGAATACTCTACCTGGAAAGATTATCATTTAAATTTGAAGCAGGGATTAAACAATTTTCAGATCAGCAAAAGTTGAGGGAATGTACCTCCCACAAACCATCTCTACAGTGTATTTTAAAGGGACTGCTCGAGATGGAAGTGCTCCTAAGACTAAATAGCTGTCACCAGAGGTAATAAAACCACAATAAGGAAAGTAGAAGTTAATTACTAAGCAAATGCAAAATTAAATCAACTACCTACAAAGTCAGTCAGTCAAGGCATATACAGAGAGTACAGAATATGACATCTAATATACAAAGAGTGGAGGAGGAATAAAAAAAAAGGAGAAAAAAAAAGAACCTTTACACTGTGTTTGAATTAGACTAAATTAGTGAGTTAAGTTAGACAGTTAGATAGTAAAGAAGCCGCCCTTGAACCTTTGGTAACCACAAATCCAAAGCTTGCAAAGGAAGTAAGTACATACCTTTCAATAATCACCCTAAATGTAAATGGACTGAATGTACCAATCAAAAAACATAGAGTTACAGAATAGATAAAAAAAACAAGACCTATCTATATGCTGCCTACCAGAAACTCACTTCAAAGACATACACACACTAAAAGTGAAGGGATGGAAAAAGATATTTCATCCAGACAATAGGGAGATAAAAGCAAAAGTTTCAGTACTTGTATTAGACACAATAGATTTCAAACCAAAGAAAGTAACAAGAGACAAAGAAGGACACTACATAACAATAAAGGGGTCAGCCCAACAAGAGGATATAACCATTATAAATATCTATGCACCCAACACAGGAGCACCCACATATGTGAAACAAATACTAACAGAATTAAAGGAGGAAATAGAATGCAATGCATTCATTTTAGGAGACGTCAACACACCACTCACTCCAAAGAACAGATCAACCAGACAGAAAATAAATAAGGACACAGAGGCACTGAACAACACATTAGAACAGATGGACCTAAGAGACATCTACAGAACACTCCACCCAAAAGCAGCAGGATACATATTCTTCTCAAGTGCACATAGAACATTTTCCAGAATAGATCACATACTAGGTCACAAAAAGAACCTCAGTAAATTCAGAAGGATTGAAATTGTACCAACCAGCTTCTCAGACCACAAAGGTGTGAAGCTAGAAATAAATTCTGCAAAGAAAACAAAAAAGCCCACAAACACATGGAGGTTTAACAACATGCTCCTAAATATCAATGGACCAATGACCAAATTCAAACAGTGATCAAGCAATGTATGGAGACAAATGAAAACAACTCAACACCCCAAAATCTGTGGGATGCAGCAAAAGCCGTGATAAGAGGGAAATATATTGCAATACAGGCTTACCTCAAGAAAGAAGAACAATATCATACGAACAGCCTAAACTCACATTTAATGAAACTAGAAAAAGAAGAAAAAATAAGGCCCAAAGTCAGTAGATGGAGGGGCATAATAAAGATCAGAGCAGAAATAACTAAAATTCACAGGAATAAAACAATAGAAAGAATCAATGAAACAGGAGCTGCTTCATTAAGAAAATAAACAAAATAGATAATCCCCTGGCCAGACTTAGCAAAAAAAAAAAAAAGAGAGAGAATCTATACACATAAACAAAATCAAAAATGAGAAAGGAAAAATCACTATGGACACCACAGAAATACAAAGAATTATCAGAGAGTACTTGGAAAAATTATATGCTAAAAAATTGGATAACCTAGAAGAAATGGACACTTTCTAGAAAAATACTATTGTTCCACAACTGACCCAGAAAGAAACAGAAAATCTGAACAGACCAATTACCAGCAACAAAATTGAATTGGTAATCAAAAAACTACCTAAGAACAAAACCCCTGTACCAGATGGCTTCACAACTGAATTCTGTCAACCATTCAGTGAAGACCTAATACCCATCCTTCTTAAAGTTTTCCAAAAAGTAGAAGAGGAGGGAATACTTCCAAACTCATTCTATGAAGCCACCTTAATACCTAAACCAGGCAAAGACACTGCAAAAAAAGAAAATTACAGACCAATATGCCTGTTAAACATAGATGAAAAAATACTCAACAAAATATTGGCAAACTGAATTCAAAAATACATCAAAACAATCATCCATCATGATCAAGTAGGATTTATTTGAGGGAGGCAAGGATGGTACAATATTCAAAAATCCATCAACATCATATATCACATCAAAAAAAAGGACAAAAAGCACACGATCATCTACATAGATGCTGAAAAAGCATTACACAAAATTCAACATCCATTCATGATAAAAATTCAACAAAATGGGTATAGAGGGCAAATACCTCAACATCATAAAGGCCATATATGACAAACCCACAGCCAATATCATACTTAACAGTGAAAATTGCAAAGCTTTTTCTCTAAGATTGGGAACAAGACAAGGATGCCCACTCTCCCCACTTTTATTCAACATAGTTCTGGAGGGCCTAGCCACAGCAGTCAGACAACACAAAGAAAGAAAAGGCATCCAGATTGGAAAGGAAGAAGTTAAATTGTCACTGTTTGCAGATGACATGATATTGTACATAAAAACCCTAAAGAATCCACCCCAAAACTACTAGACCTAATAACTGAATTCAGCAAAGTTGCAGGATACAAAATTAATACACAGAAATCTGTTGCATTCCTATATACCAATGATGAACTAGCAGAAAGAGGGTCAGGAAAACAATTTCATTTATAATTGCATCATAAAGAATAAAATACCTAGGAATAAACCTAACCAAGGAGGAGAAAGACCTATACTCAGAAAACTACAAGACACTCATGAGAGAAATTAAAGAAGAGACCAACAAATGAAAATACATCCCATGCTCATGGATTGGAAGAATTAATATTGTCAAAATGGCCACCCTGCCTAAAGCAATCTACAGATTCAATGCAATGCCTATCAAAATACCAACAGCATTCTTCAATAAACTAGAACAAACAGTTCTAAAATTCATATGGAACCACAAAAGACCCTGAATAGCCAAAGAAGTCCTGAGAAGGAAAAGTGAATCTGGCAGATTGTACTCCCCAACTTCAAACTCTACCACAAAGCCACAATAATCAAAACAATTTGGTACTGGCACAAGAACAGACTCATAGATCAATGGAAAAGAATAGAGACCCCAGATATAAACCCACAGATATGGCCAATTAATATATGATACAGGAGCCAAAGATATACAGTAGGAAAATGACAGCCTCTTCAACAACTGGTTTTGACAAAACTGGACCGCTATATGTAAGAGAATGAAACTAGATTATTATCTAACCCCATACACAAAAGTAAATGGATCAAAGACCTGAATGTAAGTTATGAAACCATTAAACTCTTAGAAGAAAACATAGGCAAAAATCTCTTGAATATAAACATGACCAACATTTTCCTGAACACATCTCCTCAGGCAAGGGAAACAAAAGCAAAAATGAACAAATGGGACTACATCAAACTAAAAAGCTTCTGTACAGCAAAAGACACCATCAGTAGAACAAAAAGTAATCCTACCGCATGGGAGAATATATTAGAAAATGACATATTTGACAAGAGGTTAATATCTAAAATATATAAAGAACTCACACACCTCAATGCCCAAAGGCAAATAACCTGATTAAAAAATGGGCAGATGATATGAACAAACAATTCTCCAAAGAAGAAATTCAGATGGCCAACAGGCACATGAAAAGATGCTCCACATCGCTAATTATCAGGAAAATGCAAATTAAAACCACAATGAGATATCACCTCACACCAATTAGGATAGCCAACATTGAAAAGACAAGGAACAACAAATGCTGGCAAGGATGTGGAGAAGGGAAACCTTTCTACACTGTTGTGAGAATGTAAATTAGTTCAACCATTCTGGAAAGCAGTAGGGAGGTTCCTCAAAAAACTCAAAACAGAAATACCATTTGACCCAGGAATTCCACTCCTAGGAATTAACCCAAAGAAAGCAAGATTACATAGTCAAAAAGACACATGCACCCCTATGTTTATTGCAGCACTATTTTCAAAAGCCAAGATGTGGGAGCAACCTAAGTGTCCATCAGTAGATGAATGGATAAAGAAGATGTGGTATATATACACAATGGAGTATTATTCAGCCATGAGAAGAAAACAAATCCTACCATTTGCAACAACATGGATGGAGCTAGAGGGTATTATGCTCAGTGAAATAAGCCAGGCAGAGAAAGACAAGTACCAAATGATTTCCCTCATTTGTGGAGAATAATAACGAAGCAAAACTGAAGGAACAAAACAGCAGCAGACTCACAGACTCCAAGAAGGGACTAGCAGTTATGAAAGGGGACGGGTGTGGGAGGGCAGGTGGGGAGGGAGGGAGAAGTAGATTGTGGGGTATTATGATTGGCACACATGGTATGGGAGGGGCACAGGGAAGACAGTGTAGCACAGAGAAGACAAGTAGTGACTCTGTGACATCTTACTACGCTGATGGTCAGTGACTGCAAGAGGGTGTTGGGGGGACTTGATAGTATGGGTGAATGTAGTAACCACAATGTTGCTCATGTGAAACCTTCATAAGATTGTATATCAATGATGCCTTAATAATAAAAAAATACATATTATGTTGCAACAAATGTGCCATAACAGTGAAGGATGTTTATACGAGGGAAAACTGTGTGTGGACTATATTCTCTACAGTGTATTTGCAGTTTTTCTGTAAATCTAAGACTGTTCTCAAATAAAAAAGTTCATTTAAAAAAAGCAAAAAGAACTCAGAAGAGCTTGGCTACATATTGGTCAATAGGAGAATCTTTGCCACTTCCTCTTATGCTCCCAGGCAAAGAAACTGTTTTTAGAGGGTTCATGTGATTACATTAGGACTGCCTGGATAGTACCCCTTTTTTAATATAAAATAACATAATCATGGGAGTTATGCCAGGGGGACCATTTAAAATTCCCAGCCCTCCTTCCAGAAATTGTCCTGCCTGCACTCACCTGCATCACACATGAACCAGGTGGAATAAGAGGTCTGAACTGTTTGGGACTCTGAGCAATGACAAGGTGAACTCAGCTTCTTATTGCCAGGAATGGGGAAGAGATTAGATTTGAACAGGAACTCTCTTGGCACTCACAGTGTGGGAAGAGTGATGGAGGCTATAAGCAATGTCTTAGAGAATGAGGGCTAGGGGCATCCCTATGAGTCACCTTGAGTAAAGGACAACTACAGTAGGCCTGTGCTGTGTGATGGAATCCTGACTGCACTTTTGTGCAAGAACATTCATCCACTTCACACGCCTTTTTGTACTTGCTCTGGTTTCAGCTTCCTTTGACTGACTTGGAAGGCTCTTCCACTCTTAGAAGTCACACCAGTGTGTGGGCCAGTAGGAGCACAAGCTCCAGGGCACATGTTTCCAGGCTCTGCCATTTGCTATTGGGAGGACCTTGAAATCATTTAACTTCTCTTACCTTGGTTTCCTTGCCTATCAAATGTGAATGATAATAGTAGCTATCTCTTGGGATACTTGGAGCATCCAATGAAATCACGTTCATAGAGTGCCAACAAATGTTAACTGCCTCAGTTTATCACTCTGTCTTGCTTCATTTCTGGCTCTATATCCCAAGTTCTTGGCTCTCCTGGGCTCCTTGTGTTAACCTCTGGATTCTGTCAGTACAATGGCTCTTGGTTGCTAAGTGTCCTGTCCTCGAGTTCACCCTACCCTCACACCTGCTAAGGGTGGAGTTCTAAAAGGAGAGAATCCTGCGTATCAGACATCCACTTCAAGACACCCAAAGAAACGGCCATCTACCCCCTGGGAGCCTTACGTGCTACTCTCACTTAACTCAGTTCCAAAAGCAAGTCTCAAGAAACTCATCTCATCTATTTTTATCTATTGTTATGCAATGAAGTACTTCAAATTTTGTTTGCTTAAGTAACTATTTTATTCTGATGATGATTTTGTGAGTCAGAGGGTTTGTTTGGGTGATCCATCTCTAATCCATGCTGGGGCAGCTGGGGCTGGAGAGTTACTTCCAAGATAGCTTCTTCACTCCCACACCATGTGTGTCCACATGCTGTCTCCCCAGGGCCTCCAGGATGCTGTGCTTCTCCCAGCATGACCGTATGAGGGCAGTCAGACTTCTCACATGGTAACTGGGTTCCCCCAGAGCCAGCATTTCAAAGGGCCCAGGTGGAAACTGCGAGGCTTCTTATGAACTACACCCAATGTTTGAGAACATCTTTTCTGCTGCATGCCTTTGGCTAAACATGTCTCCAAGGCCAGATCAGATTGTATGGGAGAGGATTAGATCCCACCTCGCAATGGGAGGAACGGCAAAGAACGTGTGCAGTCTTCAGTCTACCACAGCATGTGATGAGTGGAAGCTAAATCCCACCTGGAACCGTACTGCAATAGGGTCTGGGAAGTGTAGTTTTAGGATTTCTAGTCTCTGTAGCATACAGAGAGGACGAGGCACAAGAAAAAGTGTGATTCAGTCAATCCACCACCAATCAGCTCTCAGCATTCATTTATGTCTTGGTGATCAAATTCTAAAACCAGTTTCCCTTCATCTCTGGTGCCAGCATCCTTAAGTCCAGGGAATTGGGAGCAGTCAGTCCATCAGTCCAGCCTGTCCTCAATTTCAAGGCTTTAAAACATTTTTTAACTGAAGCTCACAGCAAAGAATACAGCTAATATGAGTATATGGACAGATATATGTAACTGAAACAAATTCATGAAACAATCCTTTTCTTTACTAGGTGTAATGTTCTCTTATAATTTTCTCTTCTATTGTATAGTGTTCTATTTCTTTTAAGCAAAAATGCTGGTTGTGCCTTTACTAAATTAACTTTGTGACTCACTAATAGGTTACCATCCATAGTTTGAAAAGCACTGCTAAAGACTCTTGTGATCTCTACCTTTAAATAGGGAATTAAAACTGAAAATTAAAAAAATGAGTCTGGAAAAAAATTATGTAAGAACAAAAAAAAATATTTCGTTAAAGTAGATTTACTGAATTAAACAGAAATGTAGTAAAGTATATTATTGTTTTGCAATTACTCATTCCCTTCCCTGAAAGGTGATTATACCTACCCCCTACCCTTGCTAAGCCTTCCATCGTGACGGTTAGCCACATGACTTCTTTTGGCCTTTCGCATGTGAGCAGGCATGGCTCATAGCATGTCTGATCAGAAACTTTAAATAAAGTTACATGGTTTGGCTTGGTCACTTGTGATTCTGCCCTCTGCTATGAGACAAGTATGCCTCACATACGTCTGTTCCTTCAGCCTGGGTCCCAAAGTGGGAACATGGAAAGAGCCAAAATGCAGCCTACCGCCAGCCTGCATGTAGCATAAGGAATACGTGTTGCTATGAACCATGGAGACTGGGGTTGTGTGGTACTGACCGAAACCTGACTAATCAAGAAGCAACTTAAGGAAAAAAACATACAAGTAATCAACGCACTCTTTTGAACATACAAAAGTACATGAAGTAAGACACAAATTCCTTCACCAACTGCTTCCTCCTTCAGGAGTCATCACTGACAACCCTTGGGAGTACATCCTTTCAAAGTAGGAAATATTTGAAACAGCTGCTTTCTAATTTTAATGAGATAAAATCAGTACAGAATCTTCCATAAAAAAAGTTTTATCGAAACACAGCCAGGTCTATTTGTTTACATGTTGTTTATGGCTGTTTTCACACAAAAACACAAGAGTTGAGTATTTTGACAGAGACTGTGATGCCTAACATGTGCACTATGTGGCTTGTTACAGAAAAAATGTACTGATCCTTGATCTAGATCCACCGTGTATTAACACTGGGCATTTTGCAATTTTTGTTTTTATTTCTCATTGTGATCTGCATTTTTTCTAAGCCATTTAAAATATAGATATTATGAAACATATTTCAGCATGTATCTGCTAAGAACAAGTGTACTGTTCTACATAAACCACATTATCACGATCACATGCAGAGCCTTTAACATTAATACAATTCTATTAACTAATATTAAATTTCTTCCAAATTGACCTGAAAATGTCCTTCATGGCCTTTCCCCCCTCAACTCAGTATGTAATGAAAGATTATACCGTGCATTTAGTTATCATGTCTCTTCAGTTGACTTTAAAAGAGTTCCCAGTCTTTTTAGATTCTCATGAAACCAGCATTTTTGAAGAGTCCAGGAAGCTGTTTGGCAGATTGTCTCTCAATTTGGATTTGTCTGTGTTTTTCTCCTCAGTATTAGATTCAGGTTAATCATTTTTGGCAGACACTCTGCTTAGGTGATGTGTTCTTATCAGGAGGCTCATGACGTCATTTTCTTACTGCCAGGCACTAAGCCCCTCTGTGCCGAAGCCAGAGATGCAAACCAGTAGTGCCCACCAATGCCACATGTGTGCCTGGAACTCAAACTCACAGCTATTGCCAGCCCCCAAAACTGGCTGTTGTTGTCACCCCCACCAGTAAATGGGTCCCGCACAGGGTTTGCTCAGTTTATTTCTAAACTGCAAATTCATGTAAACTTGTTAGATTGTTGGAGCTTAGGTCACATGCCCACCCCTTAACTGCAAAGGAGGCTGGGAAATCATGTTTCTTGGCTTCTGTCTTGGAGGATGGAGAAGGGGCAAGATTCATAAGGTGGAAAATGCTCCAAAAAAGACAGCTCCAAAACAGACCGAGTGTTCAGAGCACCTTTACTTGAATAAATGTAATAAATCCTAAGAAATCTGTGCAAAATGAGTAATAACAAAGGCTTTCTCTCATATATGGAAAATGCATTGTAAAACTGTAATAAAATGTGATACCAGAATACAAAGATACATCATTGTAATGTATGTAAATTTTGAGAAGAAAACCTTAGGTCCAGGCCTCACACTTTACATCAAAATTAATAACTAATAGATAAAAAGTTAAATTTATTTTTTAACCCATTAAAATACTAGAATAGAGGAAGATATTTGTCAAATTTCATGATAGAAAAGAACTATCTAAGTTTAATAACATTGGAATAACTCACAAATAAAAAGATAAATAGCTTTAGTTTTATAAAAAATAGAACATATACTTAAAATCAAAGGCAAACATGCAACTGGGAGAATAATATGCAATAAATGCAGCAGGCACATATTAATATATTTAAAATGTAAACAATTCACATAAATTGATTTTTAAAACTGCTAAGAACTGATAGGTGAATGAGTAAAGGATATGACTAGACAGTTCACCAAGAGGCAAATACAAATAAATGGCTAATGCCATAGAGAAACTTCTCAACTTCACTAGGAATGAAAGAAGAAGAACAAGCAAATCAGTACACACATACTTTTAAAAAATCTATTGATAGAAAATACACATATTCTTTTCACATATTGCTTATACAAAATAGCCCTATTTGGGGCAAGACGTGGCATAATTTGGGCATTCAAAAAAGTACTGACTGCACTGGATTGAAACATACCAAGAATATAGTAATCCAAGCATTCATAATATTAAAAAACAAAAGTAAAAGGTCATCTTTTGAAGTTCCTAGAATACCAACTCATTTGGAAAATTGGGAAAGGAAGGAAAGAATTAAGCATTTAACCCCCTTTCCATATCAACTATAGTTTAGGATACTCAAATGGTTGATGAAAGTAAGTTTTGCTTTTACGGGAATTACAGCAAAAGGAATTATAGGATTAGAAAATCAGTGTTGCAATCCCTAATAAAACAATAAATTTAGCCACTGATCATCAGCAGCTGTTGAAACCTTTGGTGAAATATTGACGGGAACTTTATGATGGATAAGCCAGGCTGACAGCTTCTGAACCCACTGATCAATCTTAACATCACAAAGCGGAACAACCACATGTTCTGAGCCGTTTGATGTGATGAACTAGGAAGCATACCATCCTTAGTGAAGAATTCATTAAAAAAAAACCCAAAAACCAAAAACATGAATTTATTCAAACTTCTGTCTGGAATAACAGGAAAAATGGATGCTAAAGAAATGTGTTAAATATCATCATAAGGGTGCAATCAACCAATCCAGTTTATAGGAGATTTACAGGTGCAGTAAGTTAAGACATATTATCAACCATGACTTTCTTTGCATAATGACTTGAATAAATCATAATTTCAGAAATCTGGGAAAATTAACATTGGCTGAGTGGAAGATATTAATGTAATATTGTTAATGCTGTTAGGTGTGATACTGGCATTGTGCTTATGTTTCACTTTTTTAAAAATTATAATCAGTTAGAAATACATACCAAAAATGTCTAGGCTAAATGATAGATTAAAATACTTCAGGAAAAAAAGTAGGAATGAGATATAGATACATGAAAGAAAGGCAAAATACTGACAGTTGTTAAAGCTGGGTGCTGGTACATGGGATATATTATACTCTTGTCTCAGAGGTTTGTTTAAATTTCCCTAATAAGATGCTAAATGAAAGACCTGCCACTTTGACTCTGTAATTCTACTCCAGAGGATTTACCCTCAGAAAATCATCTAAAATGTAGCAAAAATCTTTATGCATAAGGATATCAATCCCACCAAGGTCATGAGTGGCAAATTAAAACAACCTAAATGTCAAATGAGAGGATATTGATTTTATAAGCTAGTTATATTATGTAGCCATTAAAACACATGTTCATGAAGAGTTGAAATCATATGACAAAGGACTTCTGTTAAAATGTGAAGTGCAAAAAAAACCAGGTCATAGGATTTTATATGAATTAGTATACCAGTTAGTTTTTGCCATGCAACAAGCCACTCCAAATTTAGTCAGTTAAGTAATAAGTTTTTTTTTTCCTTGTTTGGTGTGTCTGGAAATTATGTGGTTGGATCTGGGTAGTCTGGGACGGCCTCACTCACACAGACTGGAGACTGGCAGGCTGACAGACAGGTCTAAGGGCGCCTCATGAGAGGCAAATAATCTGTGTTCCACGTAAGCTCTCATCCTCCAAATGGCTAGCCCAGGCTTCTTCTCACAGCACTTTCATGGTTCCAAAGAGCAATAAAAGAACACCCAAAGGTGCTAGCACTTTTTTTTAATTTTTTAAAAATATTTTTGGTATCATTAATCTACAATTACATGTGCAATATTATGGTTATTAAACAACCCCCTTCATCAGGTTCCCCCCCCACCAACCCCATAACAGTCACTGTCCATCAGCGTAGTGAGATGCTATAGAATCACTACTTGTCTTCTCTGAGTTGTACAGCCCTCCCCGTGCCACCCCAACATTACATCTGCTAATCGTAATGCCCCCTTCACCCCTTATCCCTTCCTTCCCACCCATATTCCCCAGTCCCTTTCCCTTTGTTAACTATTAGTCCGTTCTTGGGTTCTGTGAGTCTGCTGCTGTTTTGTTCCTTCAGTTTTTTTCTTTGTTCTTATACTCCACATATGAGTGAAATCATTTGATACTTGTCTTTTTCGGCTTGGCTTATTTCACTGAGCATAATACCCTCTAGCTCCATCCATGTTGTTGCAAATGCTAGGATTTGTTTTCTTCTTATGGCTGTATAATATTCCATTGTGTATATGTACCACCTCTTCTTTATCCATTCATCTACTGATGGACACTTAGGTTGCTTCCATTTCTTGGCTATTGTAAATAGTGCTGCGATAAACATAGGGATGCATCTGTCTTTTTCAAATTGGGCTGCTGCATTCTTAGGGTAAATTCCTAGGAGTGGAATTCCTGGGTCAAATGGTATTTCTATTTTGAGTTTTTTGAGGAACCTCCATACTGCTTTCCACAATGGTTGAATTAATTTGCATTCCCACCAGCAGTGTAGGGGGGTTCCCTTTTCTACACATCCTTGCAAACATTTGTTGTTGTTTGTCTTTTGGATGTTGGCCATCCTCACTGCTGTGAGGTGATATCTCATTGTGGTTTTAATCTGCATTTCTCTGATGATTAGCGATGTGGAGCATCTTTTCATGTGCCTGTTCGCCATCTGAATTTGTTCTTTGGAGAAGTGTCTATTCATGTCCTCTGCCCATTTCTTAATTGGATTATTTGCTTTTTGTTTGTTGAGGTGCATGAGTTCTTTATATATTTTGGATGTCAACCCCTTATCAGATATGTCATTTATGAATATATTGTCCCATACTGTAGGATGTCTTTTTGTTCTACTGATGGTGTACTTTGCTGTACAGAAGCTTTTCAGCTTCATATAGTCCCACTTGTTCATTTTTGCTTTTGTTTCCCTTGCCCGGGGAGATATGTTCATGAAGAAGTTGCTCATGTTTATGTCCAAGAAATTTTTGCCTATGTTTATTTCTAAGAGTTTTATGGTTTCATGACTTACATTCAGGTCCTTGATCCATTTTAAGTTGACTTTTGTGTATGGGGTTAGACAGTAGTCCTGTTTCATTCTCTTACATGTAGCTGTCCAGTTTTGCCAACACCAGGTGCTGAAGAGGCTGTCATCTCCCCATTGTATATCCAAGGCTCCTTTATCAAATATTAATTGACTGTATATGTTTGGGTTAATGTTTGGATTTTCTATTCTGTTCCACTGGTCTGTGGGTCTGTTTTTGTGCTAATACCAAATTGTCTTGATTACTGTGGTTTTGTAGTAGAGCTTGAAGTCATGGAGCATAATTCCCCATTTTATTCCTCCTTCTCAGGATTGCTTTGGCTATTCGGGGTCTTTTGTGGTTCCATATGAATTTTAGAATTATTTGTTCCACTTCATTGAAGAAAGCTGTTGGTAGTTTGATAGGGATTGCATTGAATCTGTAGATTGCTTTAGGTTAGTATATCCATTTTGACAATATTTATTCTACCTAGCCAAGAGCATGGGATGAATTTCCATTTGTTAGTGTCCTCTTTAATTTCTCTTAGGAGTGTCTTGTAGTTTTCAGGGTACAGGTCTTTCACTTCCTTCTTTAGGTTTGTTCCTAGGTATTTTATTCTTTTTGATGCAATTGTGAATGGAATTGTTTTTCTGGTTTCTCTTTCTGTTAGTTCATCGTTAGTGTATAGGAAAGCAACAGATTTCTGTGTGTTAATTTTGTATCCTGCAACTTTGCTGAATTCAGATATTAGTTCTAGTAGTTTTGGAAAGGAATCTTTAGGGTTTTTTATGTACAGTATCATATCATCTGCAAATAGTGACAATTTGACTTCTTCTTTAACAATCTGGATGCCTTGTATGTCTTTGTTTTGTCTGATTGCTGTGGCTAGGACCTCCAGTACTATGTTGAATAACAGTGGAGAGAGTGGGCATCCCTGTCTTGTTCCCGATCTTAAATGAAAAGCTTTTAGCTTCTCGCTGTTAAGTATGATGTTAGCTGTGGGTTTGTCATATATGGCCTTTATGATGCTGAGGTACTTGCCCTCTATACCCATTTTGTTGAGAGTTTTAATCAGGAATGGATGCTGAATTTTGTCAAATGCTTTTTTAGCATCTATGGAGATGATCATGTGGTTTTTGTTCTTCTTTTTGTTGATGTGATGGATGATGTTGATGGATTTTCGAATGTTGTACCATCCTTGCATCCCTGGGATGAATCCCACTTGATCATGGTGTATGATCCTCTTGATGTATTTTTGAATTCGGTTTGCTAATATTGTTGAGTATTTTTACATCTACGTTCATCAAGGATATTGGTCTGTAATTTTCTTTTTTGGTGAGGTCTTTGCCCGGTTTGGGTATTAGAGTGATGCTGGCTTCATAGAATGAGTTTGGAAGTATTCCCTCCTCTTCTATTTTTTGGAAAACTTTAAGGAGAATGGGTGTTATTTCTTCTCTATATGTCTGGTAGAATTCAGAGGTGAATCTGTCTGGTCCGGGCGTTTTGTTCTTGGGTAGTTTTTTGATTACCACTTCAATTTCATTGCTGGTGATTGGTCTGTTTAGTTTTTCTGTTTCTTGTTTGGTCAGTCTTGGAAGGTTTTATTTTTCTGAGAAGTTGTCCATTTCTTCTAGGTTTTCCAGCTTGTTAGCATATAGATTCTCATAATATTCTCTTATAATTCTTTGTATTTCTGTGGGGTCCGTCGTTTTTTTTTTCCTTTCTCATTTCTGATTCTGTTTATGTGTGTAGGTTCTCTTTTTCTCTTAATGAGGGTGCTAGCACTTTTAAAGCCTCTGCCTGCCTCACATTTGCTAACATCCTATTGAGCAAAGCAAGTCATGATAGATGACAATGGATTGGATACGGGGAGGCATGAAGTACATGGAGGCCTTTACTGCAAAGGATCTACCTCAGTTATGTTCTCACCTATGATTTTTAATAACTGTACCTTAATAAGGCCAAAATGAACTATGAAAATGTTAACAGTAATCATCTTTGAGTGGTATTTTTCTTTCCATTTTAATACTTTTCTGTGTGTTCTAAGATGTTTGTAAAAAGCATGTATTTTTTTATAATTGGAAAAAATATGTATGAAGAAGGAAGGAGAGAACAAGAAAAAGAGAGAAAAAAAGAAGGAGAAGGCAGGGACTGAGGGAGGGAAGGAAGAAAGGACTCCCAAAAGTGATTTATAACTAGAAGGCTGGTTGCTTTCCAAGGGCTGCATTTGCCAGAAAAGCAAAGCTGGGAAGTGCAATGAAATCCGAGTGGTCTCTCCCTCCTGGGGTGTCTGGGCTGCCACTACAGCATCCAGCCCAGTTCTTGTCTTTAGCATCCACCTGAAGAGATTTCTGCAGTGGAGCTTCACATTTGTTGGGCCTTTGGCTTTGCCCAGAGCTTTGGACAGACTGTTCTGATTCCAGGTCTGAGGTGGAGAACTGTGCTAATAGGAGATTCCTTTGGGAAGGAGCAGAGGTGAGAGAAAGGGCGGCAGGAGCTCCTGATGTTGCAATTGGTGCAGTCACTTGGGAAGCTGTCTGGCTGTCCTGAAATGTCTAAACACAGAGTTAGTATATGACACAGCAATTCCACTCCTGGGCACACACACAAGAGAAATTAAAACATGTGTCCAAATACTTGTGTGTAAATGTTGATAGCAGCATTACTCATAATAGCCAAAATGTGGAAACCCGAATGTCCATCAACTATTGAATGGATAAATTAAATGTAGCTTATCCATACAATGAGAAGGAATGAAGTACTGATACACTCTGCAATGAGGACAAACCTTAAAAGCTTTATGCTAAGTGAAAGAAGCCATCACAAAAGACTACATATTATTCCATTCATTTGAAACGTCCTGCGGGGTTGTTGGGGTTCCTATGGCCAGGATCCTCACTGAACTTAAACCACCTGATGATGTAATGGCCTGTTGCTACTGCTTCCACGCCTTTAGGCCATAAGCTATTATTGTGCTATATAGAGAGCTTGGCCCAGTGCTCTGGGAAGAGGCAGAGACGCTAGGGCTCGACCTACGGCCAGGAGAACAAGCTGGGTAATAAACCCTTTCACCCCAAAGAAACGTTTTGCTGTCAATTTCTTGGTCACATTGAATCCATAGCGAACTTGCCCAGGGCTGAAACCCATTGGCAAGACACGTCTTTAATAGAAAAATCTATAGAGACAGAGAGTGGTTTCGTGTTTACTTAAGACTGGGGGGAGATGGGAGGTAAGGGGTGGTAAGTAAGGGGTACACAGTTTCTTTTGGAAGTGATGAAAATGTTCTAAAATTGACTATGGTGATGGTTATGCACATCTTTGGATGTACTAAAAACCATTGAATTGTACACTTTAAATGGCTGAACTGTATGGTATGTGAATTATATCTCAATAAATCTGTTTAAAAAAATACAAGTGAGAAGAGCTATGATGAAAGGGTCATACACAGAGTCTTCTGACAGCAAATCAAGGAAAACCAGGAGAGGGCCAGACCACTCCAAGTGACGATGGTCCAGGATGATTTCAGTGAGGCTCTGGAAACCCGGTGGGTGGGAAGAAGAGAGGAGGGAATTCTCAGGCTTCAGCGAGGGTGAAGACTGATAGGGGACACAGGTGGGAAGGCTGAAATTGGGGAATGGGTTATGGGTGGGTAACTTTTGAACTCTTGGGGTTGGAAAGGAGTAAGGGAAGAGAGGAAGAGTGAACAGGAAAGTTCTTGTTTGAGTGCTACTGCTGTGAACTGGTTTCAGATTTGTTAAATATTAAAACCAACTCTTTGATGCTTGGGTAATTCGCTGAGTTCTCTGAGGAACTTCTCTGGGTGTGAGGCAAATGCATGTCTCCTTCTATAAAATTCTCTCCAAAAACATGATCTTCTTAAATCTAATTGTCAACCTTGTATCTTTGTTGGGGCAAGGAGTTAAGATTAAAGCTATAAATTCTACATTTGGTCTTAACCTTCAGTTTCTCAGTCTTAGAGCCACAGACACTTTAGGCTGGACAACTCTTTGTTGTGGGGGCTCTTCCATGCATTGTAGGACATCCCTGGCCTCTACTGGCTAGATGGCTAACACCCCTCCTTCCCTAGGTGATTACCAAAAAAAAATCTCCCACCTACTCAAAACTCCTCTTAGTGGGGCCACAGTGGTGTACGAGGAAACACAAGAATCTGTGTGACTTTGGGCAAGCCAGTGAATCCACCTGGAAGTTTCCAACTGTAAAATAGGGCATAGGGCCAGTCATCCTGCTGCCCTGTTCCCAGGGACTGTTGAGAGGCTCTGAGGGGGATGGTGTGTGTCCCTGGAAGAGGTGCTGGGAGGTGGTGTCACCACTCACCTCCCCTTCTAGACCACCACAGCCCTTACTGGCCCCTTCCTCTGAGCCCCCAGAACCCTCTCCTGTACCACTGACTTTGGTGTTCATTAAACATGGTCTCATTACATGAAAAATAAAATGACCAAATGACCTCTAGGGGTGGTGGTGGCAAAACTGCCCAGATTAAGATCCATTGGCCTGTCTCTCTTGCTACTCAAAGCGTGGACCATGGGCCAGCAGGGTAGGCATCCTCTGGGAACTAGTTAGAAAAGCAAATTGTCAGACCTGCCCTTGACCTGCTGAATTGGAATCTGCATTTTAACAAGATGTGATTGTTTTGCTCATTAGGATGAGAAGCCTAGTCTAGTGCTCCCTGTAGAACATAGCCTCCAATGTATTTGGATGACTCAGGTCAAACTGACATTTTTAACATAATAAAAAATATCAAGGCCATAGTCTGGTTTTATTGGCACCATGTTATTTTGTACTGGCCCTTAACTTGGGGCTTGCATTAAATCTCCACACCCTTTCCCATACTACATGGGTCTAGGTTCCAGATTTTCTGATGCAGTGGGCTCAGAATGGGGTTCTAAGGTCTATAAATTTTGAAATATCTCCCCAGATGATGTGTCCCCAGCTAAAATCCCCTGATCTAACAGTACCAGGCACCTAGTTACATCATAGCAAATCCATTATTCACACTGCAAAAATCTCTTGATACAGAGTAATTGGATGAGAAGTGAGCTGTGGCCGTATTTCAGAAGCACAGGGGAAATGGGGTCATATTTGGATTCTGGAGATAAAGTCTCCTCTGTGGCTCCCAAACCTGGAGGAATGTAGTCTCTGGAAGTGGCCAGTTGCCGAATTCCTCTCTCTCGCCTAGAGGACCCAAGGAGCTGCTCTTTCTGCCATCCCTCCCTGCATTGCACACACACCACTGAAACTCCAGCCACCAAACTCAGGCATAGTTTTCCTTCCAAGAATACCCGGGTCTGCTTATTTCCTCTGTCCTCAGACAAGAATGGCTGGAAAAAGTGACAGAGCAGAGTTTCTTGGAAAGTAATCTGGCCTGCATCAGCATTAATGATTAAAATGTGTCCTTGTGCGGCTGTTCCCCAACAGACAGCACATTCCTAAGTTATTTTAACTCATCAGTTTGGAAATTCTAGAGTCCCTATCTTCAGTTCTTGAGGTCTGGATCCTTTTTCTTCCAGAGAATCAGACCCAAACACAACTGACTAGAGGGTTCTATAATTCCTATTGAATATTTATCTATTTATTTATTTATCATCTATTATCTATCATCATCTAGATATGGATATTTATATTACAAAGTAATATAACCTTGATTTAGAAAGTTTTGGAATGTACTAAAACTTTCACAATCCTGTTAAAGTTTAGTGGCCAGGACCTTCTTGGAGTTGTTAGGTAACACAGAAAAGGCCAAGGACAGGCTGCCTTTCAGAATCTTAGGAAACTTGAATGGTTTCATTATGCTTCTCAGGGCCATGGAAGCAGGCCATATAACATTTCAGGCCTACCCATAGGAATGCACTTTCCCTGAGTTTACAGGGTTTTCTACCGTCTTACATAAGTCAATTTTTTTCCTTCGTAAATAAATATGCAGTTGATTTGTTTCAGTGTGATGAACATCTGACTCAGGGTTGAAGATTCACCAATTTCAGCCCAGCTAATCATTCTCACTTTTGTATCAACTGTGTTAAGTTTGCGATACCTTTGTTTCTCATAACTGAGCAGCACCTTTATTTATATATTTTATAGTCAATTAAATATTTAAATAATGGCATCAACTGCTATTCTGATAATGGTGAATCTTGATGATGCTGAAGTGGGACTGTTGGCAGCTACACAGTGCCTGTCCCCAAGAGTTAGCTGAAAATTATCCTGAGCTCAAAAGTTCAATCTGGCCCTTGAAAAATGCATGGGGTCTTCCAGTGTATAATGTGTGAATGGGTGAAAGTGTATTATTCAATATTTGAATTTAGCAAATTCAAAATGTCTGTATATATGTGACATATCCTTTTCCCACATTACACTGTCTTCAGAATTCTTCCCTCCAATCTAAAAATTCATAATGTTACCCTCCTATCGGTATAACACTAATGCCTCATGGCATATAGGGTTAAGACAGGCAGAAGAGGTGAAGATTTTTAGTATTTCTCTTAAAGTCCCATCTGGTGCTTGCTTCTTATTTTGGGGGCTCTTGACATCTTGATACAGGCAGCACTTGCCAATTAGGTTCTAGAGTGTCATTAGATGGGTAATCTAATGACAAATATGGTAATTAAATTCTAACCAAGTTTGGCACTCAAACAAAAATAAGACAAGTGATTACATTAGGTTAATCCTGCATAAAGAAGAGGATAAAGGAGAGGACCACCAAGCAGAGGTGGTAAAATTCCTACAGAGAAAGGGAACAAAGGTTGTCTGCCTGCTGCTGGCCTGTGTTAGACAAGGGTCTGCCCAGGAACACCAGAGGGAATGGAGTACAATCCGAATTGTGAGCCTGTTAAAGCCAGGTGCCAGGCTAGCTCACTAGAAATCTAATTGAGAATACTAGTTTTAGTCTACTTAATTGCATCAGTTAGGACTCTTGGTTGCAAGGATGGAAACCCACCTCAAGCCTAAGGACGGATTTATTACCAGGAACAGTGGAGTCTTAGAACTCATGGATCTCTTGGATCATGGAACCCCTGAGCAAGAATGCAAATTGGGCTTCAGGAACTATATGGAGTCAGAGATTCACCGCCATCAGCCTCTCTGTCTTGTCTCTGTGCCTCTCTGAGTTTCACCCTTTTCCTCAGCAATGCATCTGCCTCTAACCCTCCAGTCCACATGATATGAAACATGGCTGTAGAGAGCTCCTAAATTTTATAATTTTACAATTTCAGACACCAGAGAAAGCCTGTTTCAACTCTTTTTTTCAGCCCGTGGTTCAGAAACCTTTGAGAAGGCTTTCACTGAATCAGTTTGGGGCAGGTACCATCCCTTGAACCGATCAGCTGTGGGCAGGGGACGAGGTCATATGGTAGCCTAGCAGCCTGGAAGTAGGAAGCAAGGAGCAGGGGTAGCAACTAGAAAGCAAGTAGGGCCAGTCAGTCATTCCCACGGGTGTTCACTGAACCAACAATCCCACCAATTTGACGTCTTCTTTTGCATTCATTAATCTCTGTATGAGTCTAGAGGAATATACTATGTTCATAGATGGGGAAACTCAGTGTTATAAAAATTAATTATCCCAAACTGATTTATAGATTATACAAAATCCTATCAAACTCTCAACATGTTTCTTAATAGATCTTGACCAGCTGATTCTAAATTTATGTGAAAGTGCAAAAGGTCAAGAATAGCCAGAACTAGAAGTTCTGGTCTCTGAGAGATCCACTTCCTACTTACTCAAGATGTGACAAAAAAGTTTGAAAGAAAGAAAAACTAGCATAAAGGTATAAAAAATTTCACCCATTTGGCCATATATAAGCTCTCAGTTCACTTCTAGAGCAGGAAAACTCACTCATCAACTTTAGGTATGTTTTAGACAGGTGGGATAGTTCTTAAAATATCATGGATTCATTCAAGAAACATTTATTGAGAACATACTGCGTGTCGTCCTACGTAAGGAAAACTATCTAATAACACTTCTTACAACAAATGTACAGGTTTTCCACACCAAGAAATTCTCCAGTTCTTTGAAGACACCAACTGGGTATTCTACAATTTAATCCAATTCTGACTCTAACTGCCTAGAGTCAGCATAGATCCCACAGGTTAAGGGCTCGGTCCCATAAAACTGTCCCCCACTTCAGATACTACTTGCAAGTCAGGATGTCCTGTATTCTGATCAGCTGGTTCCCACAACCCCCTGATCAAGTACAATAATTCACTAGAATGGCTCCCAGAACTCAGGGAGACACTTTACTTATAAAGGATTTATGAAGTATACAAAATGAACAACCAGATGAAGAGATACATAGTGTCTAGCGTCCCAAGCTTCTGTCACCCATGGAGTTTGGGGTACACACCCTTCTGGCATGTGTTCACCATTCTGGAAGTTCTCCAAATCCCTTTGTTTAGGGTTTTTATGAAGATTCTATAAAATAGACATGATTGATTAAATCCCAGGCCACTGGTGATTAACTCAATCCCCAACCCTCTCCCCTCTCCCAAGAGGTTGGCAGATGGGGCTAAAATTTCCAGCCCTCTGATCACATGGTTGGTTTCTCTGGCAACAAATCTGCAATCTGAAACTATCCAAGGTGTATTAATATAAACTCAGGCATGGTTGAAAGGGGCTTACTATGAAAAACAAAGGTACTCCTCTCACTCTTACCCTCAGGAAAGATAAGGATTTTAGGAGTTGTGCCAGGAATCTGGAACAAGGACCAAATATATATTTCCTATTATATCAAAATATCACATCGCTGAGTATAGCAATGATTTTCATCATCTTGGTTGTGGAGAAAATGGAAATTTCTGACCAGTATTCCCACCTGGCCTTAATAGCTCCCATTGTATGTAAGAGCCTGTTTGCACATCTATGGGATGGTAACTGGGGACAAAGCAGCTGGTCAGTCACACAGTATGGCACAGGGGGAAGGGTGGAGAGGAAACACCCATTCTCTCCTGTCCTCAGTTCTGGTATGTAATTGGTTGGGCATCTGCCAGTCACCAGAGACCTGCCCACAGAGGGTGCTAGGAGCAGGGAAGTAGAGGGCTGTGGGAGTGGGGAGAGGGAAGTGAGAGCAGGAGAAAAGGGAGCTTGGAGGGAGAAGGGAAGCCTGGAGGGAGAACTAAGAGAGAACAACAGCTGTCTGAGGGAAGACTTGGAGTTCCCGTGCTGGGAGAGGATTAAGCCTGTGCTGAGGAGGAGGAACGAGCGGCACTGGAGCCAGGAGAGACTGAGACCTGCTGCTGTGAGAATAAACATGGTATGAGCCCCTTTTAGAACCGCCAACTTCTTGCCCTTGTCATTATTTGGTGTCCTTTAATTCATAGGGTACGTGCCCTGTGTGGGGAACCGCCTCCTCCCAGAGCAACACTGGCATTCCAGCATCCATGTACACAGGTATGTTTTAATATGATGGAGGATTTACAGTTTTAAAAATAAGACAACAGGCCCCAAATGGAGTCACATATGTTAAGTTCCATGTCACCAAACTGAGTCTTGACTTAATTATAGTTTTGGCTTTTCCAGAAATGGAATCTTAAACCAGTCTATCAGAAATCACCTGATCATCTGCCCACCCTTTCCATCCTCTAAAGGAAAGTAACCTTGTCACAGCCAAACCACTTTTTGCTAGTATAACTTCCTTGTTTCCACATCCTTCTGCCTACAAAAGTCTGTGTATTTTTTATCCACATAACCACTAGAACTCCTTTTGGTTTCACAGACCTGATTCCAATGTGTGTATGTGGGAGGTCTTCCCATGCACAGCAAGAAGCAATTCTTGAACACCAGTGGGGTGTCCAACCCAATTCTGATGTTGTCTGCCCAGAGACAGCACTAGATTCCCAAGGTTAAGAGCTCTGTCCTATGAGACTACCCACTACCCCCCACTCCAGACACCAGTCGCAAGGCCCAGGCAGTTACCTATGCTTCTGACCAAGTGGCTATAGACTGAAGGTTCCAATGCCCTCTTCATTAGGTTTGGTTGATTCGCTTGAGTAGCTCGAAGAACTTAGGAAAACATGTTTACCAGTTTAATAAAGGATAGAAGTTAACAGTCAGATGAAGAGATACATAGGGCAAGATCCCAAATAAAGGAGCTTCTATCATCATGGAGCTTGGGGCCTGGCTCATTGGCACATGGAAGCTTTCTGGTTACCCAAATATAGAAGTTCTTTCTGACAGAGATGCAGTATGCAAGAGTGAGATATGCTCTTCTCATGTGTTTTTGTGAGGGCTTCATTGCACAGTCATGATTGACTAAATCATTGGTCGTTGGCTGACTCAGCCTCCAGCCCCTACCCTTGGGTGGGGTCCAAAAGTCTCTCATCTACATGACAAGGCACCCATTTCACCTTAAGGCTCTGACTGGAACACTAAGGCTATTTACATTTAAAGTAATTATCAATACGTATGGACTTATTGCCAGTTTGTTAAATTTATCCTGTTTGTTTTTGTTCTTATCTGATCCTTCCTCTCTTGCTCTCTTCTCTTGTGTTTTATGACTTTCTTTAACGTTATTAGGTTCCCTTCTCTTTCTTTTTTGTATATACAATATAAGGTTTTGGTTTGTGGTTACCATGGTGTTTTTATATGACATTCTATGAATATAACAATTTATGATAAGCTATGGTCACACACTTGAATGCATTCTAACATCACTACATTTCTTACTCCCCCTCCTCTACATTTTGTGTATATATCTTCTTTTACACCTTTTTTTTTTCAAGTGATTCCCTTAACTAACTTTTAGGTGTAATTGCTTTTGCTACGTTAGTCTTTTTTACCTTAATACCAGCTTTTACTGATTGATCTACTATCTCTAATATATGTTTGCTTTACCAGTGGAAATTTTTCTCTTTCTGAAATTTTTGCTTATACTAGGGTCTTTTCTTTTCCTCTTAAAGAAATCCTTTTAACATTTATTGTAAGGCTGGTTTAGTGGTGGCAAACTCTTTTAACTTATGTTTATCTGTGAAGTTCTTTATCTCTACTTCAATTCTGAATCATAACGTTTTTGGGTAGAGTATTCTTGGTTGGAGGTTTTTCATTCAACACTTTCAATATATCACGCCATTCCCTTCTGGCTTGTAGAGTTTCTGCAGAAAAATCATCTGATAACATTATGGGTCCTCCCTTAAATGTAATGCATTGCTTTTCTCTTGCTGCTCTTAAGATTCTGTAACTCTGGGGGAAAATCCTGGGGCAAAATACCTTTGAAACTGAAATCAGTCAAAGGGAGAAATAAAGTGGGAGAAACCCACTTATTTTTTACAAGCAGCCCTCCCACATCTCTCTCTCTCTCCACCCAGATGCAGCAGAAAAGAGCTCCACCAACCTCTCCAGTTCAGATAAGCCCTGCTTGCCCTTGTAATCACCTATTGATACGGAGATGGCTGCTTCTCTCCACCCCTTGGAAACACCTATTGATATGGAGATGCACTAAGGGCAGGGGAGATATTTCTGGAAATATAACAATTTTACCCACAGATTCTTTCTTTATTTCTGATCTTTGACATTTTAATAAGTATGTGCCTTGGTGTAGACCTCCTTGGGTCCATCTTGTTTGGAGCTCTCTGTGCTTCCTGGACCTGGTAGACTGTTTTCTTCCCCAGGTTAAGGAAATTTTCAGATATTATCTCTTCAAATAAAGTTTCTTCTTTCTCTCTCTTTTCTTCTGGGACTCCTGTAATGTGGATATTAGGATGCTTGATATTCCCAGAGCTCTCTTATCCTATTCTCATTTCTTTTCTTTCTTCCTTCTGCTCATGTTCAGCTTGAGTGCTTTCCATTACTTTTACAAGTCACTGATCTGTTCTACATCCTTAGTTCATTCCCTCCAGTGTCTTTTTTATTTCATCTACTGAATCCTTCATTTCTGATTGGTTCTCTTTTAGACTTTTTATCTCTTTGATGAGATCCACCTTGAGTTCCACTATTGTTTTCTCAAGTCCAGTGAGTATCTTTATAACTATTGCTTTAAACTCTCTATGTGATAGATTGGCTAACTCTGTTTCATTTATTGTTGCTGTTTTTTTCTGGGTTTTCTTTCCTGTTCTGTCATTTGGAGTATATTCCTCTCTCTCCTCATTTTGTTTGACTTCCTGTGCTTGGTTCTATAAATTAGTTGAAAGGACTCACTCTCCTAGTCTTTAAGGATTGGCCTTGTGTAGGAGAGTCCCCTATGTAGACTTCACATGCCTCATGGTTCTGGCAAACTGGAGGCCAGTAAGC
The DNA here is from genome assembly GCA_032199065.1 of Smutsia gigantea. NCBI lineage: Eukaryota > Metazoa > Chordata > Mammalia > Pholidota > Manidae > Smutsia > Smutsia gigantea. The sequence goes on along the minus strand of JAVSCE010011683.1, from coordinate 414,581 downwards.
CAATAAATGAGACAGACTTTTCCTGGTGCTGGTGATGCCGGGGTTCTTGTTTACAGAGTCGAAGAATGAACTTTGCAAACACTCAAGGTAGGAGAGAAAGGGAGAGGCTTTTATTTTGAGATAAAGTGAGAGGACAAGCTCCTGGCTCACACCAGGAGGGGACAAGAGAGCCTGTAATTGTGCACTGTCTAGGGGATTTATAGGCAGTTGAGGATTATTTTAGGAATGTGATAAAGGTCTAGGGGTGTGGACTTGTTAAGTGGTCTTAGAATGTTCATTCTTCATGAGACATTAAGTCTCTTTTCTCATCAGTCCTCCAGGTAATATTGCAAAATTAACATAAGAAATTTACTGCAGATTCTTCCCAGAATAGCAGCTTCTTGGTCTGGGAACATGTCGACCAAGACTGCCTCCCCTGCCCTCAAGGTGGCTGAGTTATTGGCTGTTTGCTAAAGAGTTTGAGAATCGTACTTAACTTCCTGGGGTTTAAAAGGCAATTTTATCTTTAAGATGGAATCTTTCTTGCTTTTACTATGTTGTTTATGGCTGGGCTTGCTTGCCATATTAATTGCCCAGGTTGCAAATCACCTTATCAGGTCTGAAGAAGGAAAAACAGTACATAGACATGGGCCTTTTAGCATGCTCAAGTGTATCTTACACATGACTACAAATGATTAACATAATAAAAAACATGAGCTATGCTGAGATACTTTCCTTTATCTGGGAAATATTAACTGATCTCACTGAAGAATGACTGTAGAGCTTAATGTTTAACACAGAGTTTTGGTAGGGGGTTTTCTTGCATATTGGTACATTGCTCTGACTGTAATTATCTTGCCTTACTTTTTCCAGGGGCCCTCACCCTACTCTAAGCCCATGTTCCCCATCTCACTGGGGCTCCTAGGGTGTGGCATGGGGGCACAGCCTTGAGGACCCATTGAGGGGATCCTGGGTCGACATGTGTGGGTTCTGCACTGGCAGGGGATTGTGCTGTGTCAGCAACAGGTCTGTGGTGCACTCCAGGTGACTCCAAGACTGGTGCCAGCTGAGACCCTGTGCTTCTCACCCATATGTCTGTGGATATTCTGGGCCACTTGTTACCACTTGGGAAAATTCCCACATTGGGTGCTGTGATAGGAATACATATTTGGTCTTCATCCACAGTTCCTAAAGACACTGCAGAGTCTTAAAGGTGAAATGGGTGTCTTGTCATGTTAATGAGAGACTTTCGGACCCCACCCAAGGGTAGGGGCTGGAGGTTGAATCAGCCAATAGCCAATAATTTAGTCAATCATGACTATGCAACGAAACCCTCACAAAAACTCCTGAGAAGAGCTCATCACTCTCTGCTCTCTTGGATCCTACTTCTCTGTCAGAGCGAATTTCTATGCTTGGGGAACCAGAAGGCCTCCACATGCCACTGAGCCAGGCCCCAAGCTCTACAGAGGATAGATGCTCCTTTATTTGGGAACTTGCCCTGTGCGTCTCTTTGCCTGGCTGTTAATATGTATCCTTTATGGTATCCTTTATTAAACTGGTAAACTTAAGTGTTTTTCAGAGTTCTGTGAGCCTCTCTAGCAACTTAATTGAACCTAAGGGGGAGGTCATTGGTACTGTGGTAGGAAGCCAAGCCAAGAAAAGGGACAATGTTTCTTTAAGGCTTTAAGAACGCAGAGGAATACCAGGATGCTTGAGTTTAAAGCAATGTAACAATGTACCCCCCACTAGGACCCAGTGATATGGAGCAGCTTGTTAATCATAGTCATGTAGGCCCATTAGTTTATAATAGAATGTCTGGGTACCCTCTATTGAGATAGGTTAAAACATAACTAGCATTCTGGCTAAACCTATAGTGCACTAACAGCTCCCACTGCAACATTCTTGGGGGCTGACTCTCCTTTACCCTTGTAGTGAATGTATAAAAGGCATGGCACCACTGCTCTCGGGGCTCAGCCTTTGGATATAAATCCGCTGAGCCAGTGCTGGCACTAATAAACTGCTTCTCACCAAACGTCTCGGTGTCCCGACTCCTTGTTCGTAGTTCCCACGGTTCCTGTATGAGTACCTCCAATTGGTAGATGGTACTTTAGAAGCACAGGTAACAAACAGCCTTAGGCTTGCAACTGGCATCTGGAGTAGGGGGAGGAGGGCAGTCTTGTAGATGGAGCCCTTAACCTGGGGAATCTGGTGCTGTCTCCAGGCAGATAACATCAGAGCTGAGTTGAGTTCTCAGACACCCTGCTGGTGTTCAAGGATTTCTTGGTGTTGTGTGGGGGGGAAGACCCCCCAACATACACCAAAACACACATTGGAATCAGGTCCAGGAACCTGAAAGGAGTTAAGCACACTCATCGCAGGTGCCCACTGGGTTCCACTAATGGCATGGAGTCAGGCTCTGTGCACATTCCCCTTGGCCCTTGAATTCTCTGGGATGCTCCTGAGAATTCCTATGTCAGCACCCGTAGTCCTGCTGGGGGCCAGGATCAGACACTATGCATGTTCCTGTTCCCTCAGGCCCAGCACACTTGGACTGCTCCTGGGAATTCCCACATTGATGCCTGCCAGTTTCACTGGTGGCTGAGGTCAGCCCCCATGAGCATTCCACCATTGTTCTCTAGGGAGGTGCCTTGCTGGCACCAGACTGCAGGTTTGTGCACTCTCCCTGTGAGCTGGGGAACTTTCCAATCCTGCTCATGGGGGCTGGGCCTGTGGATAACAGCGGGCAACAATGTGGGACTGATGAATCTCCTGTAGGGTACCTGTGTATGGGAGGGGGCCAGGGGACTGCCTGGACCAAGTTTGAGATTGGTGTGTGCACCCAGGCCCTGCTCTTGGCCATACTGAGATGTGCAGAAGGAGCACAAACAATAGCACTGACTAGCTCATCTGATCCCAGACTGCATCCAGTGATTTCTTTGCCAAACAGTGGATGTTTAGTTCTGAGACTTATGTTCTTTCACTTATGTTCTATTGCACTTTATACTACATGGCCTTTTTCCTGCACATCAGGGCAGGGAGTCCATGCCTGCTCTCTCAGGGAGACCCCTCCTCTTCCCCTCAACTGGTCACTGTGCTGGGGGTGGGGTTCCTATGGTTATTGTATCTCTGTCTCTCCTGCTCTTTTGTGTGTGGGGGGGTGTGTACACACACACATGATCCTTCTCCCCTTCATATAGAAGGTGTTCACTTGGTCTGGTTTTCTTCTGGATGAAATACTCTGTATGTGGGTGCAGATTTGATGTGTAGGTGGAAGAAGGTGATTCAGGCTCTCTCTAGTCCTCTTCCCAGAATCCTCCCAGATTCGTTTAAGAAGTGTACTTGAGAGTAAAAGTTCTCAAATTCAACAAAATGGGGGACCTCTTTTAATTGGCCCCAGATAGTTTGTAAGCAATAAATAGGTTTTAAACTTTATTTCTCTCTTTGACTGATTTTGGTTTTAGAGGTATTTTGCCCCAGGATTTCCTCCACTGGCAGTAGTCGGCAGGAACTCTGAATCCAAAATCTGTCAAATGTGTGCGACCCTTGGACAGGCTGCCCCTAGAGATGATGAGGAGATGCCCAGAACCGCCACCTATGGATGGTGGGGAGGCCCCAGTGGATGCAGTGGCAGAGGGTGCAGCTTCACCTGTTATTGTCCCCTCATCTGAGGGGCATCCAATTTGGGAGCCCCTAGTGGGAAACTGGCCTAGGGTAAAGTACCTCCTAGAGGGGTGGTGCCTTCCCCAGAACTGGGGAAGGGTGGAAACACGGGAAGCTGCAGAATTAGTCCTCCATGACTTGGAAGACTGCTTAGAGACTCTAGGTGGCCATGTAGCAGCTGGCATTGTAGGGTCTCTTTTCATAGAGATAGTGGAAAATGTTATCGGGGAAAAAGAGAGACACACTTCAGCATCACTTGGGGGAGTTGGGCGATAACCTATGGGATGCCCTTAAGGAAGAGAGACAGCTATTGAAAGACAGATCATGCTCCTGGAAGGTTCCTTAGCAGTGATGGGGGAGGTGTCAGGAAAAGCCACATTGCAGGAGGCTGTGGGTGGGGGGGAGGAAAGAGTGGTGCCTTCAGCCCCAGAGGTGGGGGAGGAGCCAGGGGGAGAAGAGGAGGAGGCGGAGCCATGGTCCGATCTGCTGCCCAGGCCACGGCCCGAGGTACCAGCCTCTTCTGTATTTAAGGCCTGCCCACTGTAATTAAGAAAATAAAAACAAAATAACCGCAGGCTCCTCAGGGGGAGGAGTGCCCCCTCCCCAGGTTGTGGAGCACTCCATGCCCCGACCCTATACCCAGGATGAGCTGATGGACAGGAGCGTCCAGTTAGACAGAAGCCATTGGCATCTCTGTCTACATGGCTTTTACGTCTCTGAGATATGGGGGTGGAAAACATTGTTATGTTGGGTACTGAAATGAGTAGACTGGCTTCTCTGATGACTCACCCTTCCCTCCAGCAAATGCCCATCACACCTCAGGGAATCAGACACTTCTGGAATGGCTGACAGCTGCCATCAGGATAGTTTGGCCTAATCAGGGTGATTTACTATATATACCCAGTAGTTAGAAAACATGTAGAGCTCCAATGGGTATTTTAGGAATTAGGTATGTAAAATATCACCTGTAATGTGAACCCCGAGGGCCCCAATGAGGAGGTGTTCACTGTAGGAATGAGAAATCTGGTGCTGCATACAACTCCCACATCTTTCTTTGGGTCCCTAGTGACTACTCTTGGCCCCAACATAAGGCAACTCATAAATGAGGCTACTCGTACTTTAGCAGATCTGGGGGAGGTTGAAATAATAAGGGCACGGAAGGATGTACAGGCTACCACTGAAAGGAGAGGTGCAAAAGGCCCCATGAAGGTCTCTAGGACCCAGATGTATATTGATTTGATAAAGGCCTGGGTAGTGAAAGAAAAACTTGATGGGCAGCCCAATAGAACCTTGTTAGAACTGTGGCACCAATTGAAGCCAGAGTAGCAGTTCCAGCCGCTGAGGTCCAGGACATGGAAACTGGAATCAAGGCCTCATGCCCAGCCTGTGTCCCTGCAAAACTTCCTGGGACACAGTACTCAGGACTCATCTGGACCCTCACCCCCACAGGAGGATGATTGGGCACTGCAGTTCAACTGAGAGGGTGTCAAGGTCCCCCACCTTGGGGGACATGGTGGGGACCAGAGGCCACATGTAGAATTAGCAATTCATTGGTCCCCTGTGAATGTACATGTCCTCGTGCTGGTGGACACAGGAGCTGAGTGTTCTCTAATTTATGGCAACCCTGAGTGTTTTCCCAGGACCCCTGCTGGGATAGATGGCTATGGGGGTAAGGCAATTAGAGTGAAGAAAGCCCAAATCCCATTGGGGATAGGACATTTACCCCCAAAGGAGTATACTGTGTACATTTCCCCATCCCTGAATGTATTTGGGAGTACATATCCTGCAGGGCCTGTGGTTACAGACCACTGCAGGTGAGTTCAGAGTGACGGTATGTGTGGTAAAGGCAGTTCTGAGGGGACATGCTAAGCACCCACCTGTAGCTCTGCCTGTACCTCGGCGGGTGACAAATACTAAGCAGTATAAATTGCCTGGGGGCACAAGGAAACTGGAGAAATTCTACAGGAGTTGAAGAAAGTAAGCATCATAAAGCCCACTCATAGTCCTTTTAATTCCCCAGTGTGGCCAGGGAAAAAGCCAGATGGCTCCTGGCGTATGACTGTGAACTACAGGGAATTGAATAAAGTCACACCCCCTTTGCATACTGCTGTCTCCTCTATAGCAGCCATTCTGGACACCCTCAGCTGTGAGCTGGGAATGTATCATTATGTAGTAGACCTTGCTAATGCTTTCTTCTCTATTGACATAGCACAGGAAAGTCAGGAACAGTTTGCCTTCACATGAGGCCAGTGTGGACATTCACTGTCCTTCCACAGGGATACGTCCATAGTTCCACCATGTGTCACAGACTTGTAGCCCAGGACTTGGCCACATGGAAGAAACTGCAAACGGTGCAGTTGTATCACCACATTGATGATATTATGCTCATGTCTGATTCCCTTTCAGATTTAGAAGGGCGCAGTTCCTAGACTGCTTCAACATCTACAGGAAAAAGGATGGGCTGTGAACAGCACCAAGGTTCAGGGACCTGGTTTGTCTGTAAAATTCTTGGAGGTTGTATGGTCGGGTAATACTAAAGTTATTCCTGAAGCAGTCATAGACAAGGTCCAGGCTTTCCCTACTCCTAATCAATGTGGCAGTCTTACAAGAGTTTTTGGGTCTTTTGGGTTACTGGAGAGTGTTTATCCCACACTTGGCACAAATTCTGAAGCCCTTTATACTGGTTGGTATGAAAGGGCATCAGGTGGGACTGGGATGAGACATGTGCAAGCTGCCTTTACTGCTGCTAACTGGGCAGTCATGGCCATGCAGGCCTTGAGTGTAATGGACTCATCAAGGCCCTGTGAGCTAAATGTTCATGTAACCAAAGGTGGTTATGGAAGGGTCTTTGGCAGTGGCTTGAACAGACGCACCAGCCTATTGGATTCTGGTCACAACTATGGAAAGGAGCAGAGGTCTGGTATACCTTGATAGAGAAGCAACTGGCTGCTGTGTACCATGCCTTGCTGGCTCTGGAGCCCATTGCCGGAACAGCTCCGACGAAGGTAATAACCACCTATCCCATCACAAGGTGGGTGTGAGACTGGACCCAAAGGCCATAGAGTGGTGTGGCACAGATGCCTACACTGACCAAATGGGGTGCATATTTATAGTAGTGCAGTGTCCTCTCTACCAACCCCTTAGGTGGAGAACTCCAAAGCTTACTGGGGCCAGTGACCTATACCAGTGGAAAGCAGGAAGAACTTGCTTTAGAGCCACTGGTAGCCAAGAGTCCTTATCAGGAGGGAAAAGCCCCTATACCAGAAGATGCTTGGTATACAAACAGCTCCAGTCATGGGCAGCCCCAAAGTGGAGGGCTTTGTGTTTCCATCCTAAAACTGAGACAATATGGATGGAGGATGGAGAGGGGAAGAGCAGCCAATGGGCTGAGTTGCAGCCAGTATGACTCATGATCACCCAGGAGCCTCCCACCATTGCTGTCTACACTGACAGCTGGACTGTCTATCGGGACTTGACCCTGTGGCTACTGACATGGTACCATGCCAACTGGATGGTTGGTCACCGGCCCCTTTGGGGGCAAGAGTTGTGGCAAGACCTATGGGCCTCTGGTCAGACTAAGACAGTTACCGTATATAATGTGACTGTAACTCCCACAGGGAGGGGGGTGAAGTCTGGTATATTAGACCAGAACAAGATCCTATTCCTGCCACTGTTCTAACATAGGACCACTCTCTTGCATGTATCCTACCTGATGAACAAGATTTGCCTATGTTGGTGTCATTAAGACATGTAACTTATCACCCTTTTTATTTTCTTCTACTGTCACTGCGGCCTGGATGTGCCCCCTGACTGCAGCTTCCATGTTATGATTGCTCTGAACCCTCTACCTCTTCAGGTACTGCCTGCCTATGGAACGGGTGAGATATAGACTTAATCTGCATAGGACTTTGAACCTAGCTGGATCCTCCAACTTGAGGTTTATCATGATTTTATTGCTCTTGCCATTGTATGTCATTAGTCTGGTCACAATACTTAAGTTTTCTTGCTCAGGGACCATCGCAGAAGAGGGGGAAGGAGTACATTGCCAGGTGAGATTTCTGGAGGATGTGCGGTTGCAAGACTTTCCTGGAGTGTCTTGTTGATTGCTTGGCTGAAGTAAATTTTACCTGTGGGTAAAATTGCAACATTTCCAGAGTATGTCACCTGGCTTTAGTGCATCTGCATATCAACAGGCATTCCTAAGGGGTGGGGATAAGCAGTTCATCTCCATATCAGTGGGTAATTACCTGGGCTACCAAGGGCTTATCTGAACCTGAGACGTTCAGGGGAGGTTCTCACATGCTTCTGCCGGAGCAGGAGAAAGAAATGGCCCCAGATGCAGTTTGTAAGCAATAAACGGGTTTTAAACTTTATTTCTCCCTTTGTCTGATTTAGGCTTTAGAGGCATTTTGTCCTGGGATTTCCTCCCCCATAGTTACACCCTGGTATGATGTTATTAGTCATAGCTCTAATTATTATTTTTAAATGTTGTATGTCACAGAAGTAACCAAATTTCCTTGTAAATAATGTAAATCAGATCTTTAATAACGGGCATTTTGAAGTCTTCTGTCATTTATAGACTTTTATTGTTTTACTCTGATGCTTTCGCAAAAGTTAGACTTATGGAAAGGACCCAACCTAGAACTCTTTACCACTGACTCTGCTGCTGAATTACAAGGTGTTGAACCTTTATTGCATATTTCACAAGAAGAAGGCTCCATGTGACATCTGGTCCTGTGCAAATATGGGCACACTCAAAATCTAACTGACTAAAAAGGAAAGGAGCCAGTATCAAGGTAGACTGCTTCCTCCCAAACTGTCAGATTAAGAGCATTTCTTTCCATTTCTCCTTCCCTCTCTGACCATCCTTTTCCTAATTCTTACACCATGAAAGTCTTTATGATTCCTTTCATCTTTTGCCTTACTCTGGCCTGGAAAGGAAATTCAATTGTTTATATATAAATCAGTGTGAAGGTGTGTGCTTAACTCCTTCTGGGTTCCCAGACTCGATTCCAATGTGTGTGTGTGGTGGAGCAGAGGGTCTTCCAAAACACATAACACCAGCAATTCTTGAACACCAGCAAGGTGTCTGAGAACACAACTCAATTCTGATGCTATCTGCCCAGAGATGGCACCAGATTCCCAAGTCAAGGGCTCTGTCCTACAAGACTGCCCTCAACCCCCCACCCAGACACCGTTTGCAAGCCCCAGGCAGTTACCTGTGCTTCTGACCTACTGACTACAGATTGGAGATTCCCAAGACCTCCCCCTCAGGTTCAATTAATTTGCTAGTGTGGCTCACAGAACTCAGGAAAACACTTAAGTTTACCAGTTTAATCAAGAATACTGTAAAGGATACAAGTTAACAGCCAGATGAAGAGAGGCACAGGGCAAGGTTTCAATAAAGGAGCTTCTATCCTGGTGGAGCCTGGGGCCTGGCTTGGAGGCTTGCAAAGGTGTTCTGGCTCCCCAGGCGTAGAAGCTCTCCAACAGAGAAGCAGGCTCCAAGAAGGCAGACCACGATGAGCCCTTCTCCTGGGTTTTGCTGGGGCTGCACTGCATGACCATGATTGACTGCATCACTGGCTGATTCAGCCTCCAGCCCCCACCTTTGAGTGGGTCCCAAAGTCTCTTATGAACATGACAAGACACCTGTTTTACCTTTAAGCCTCTGCAGTGCCTTTATAACTGTGGATGACAACCAACTATACCTGGGAGGTATGTATGTGGCTACCTGAGTGAACCATATGGCAGGCATGGCAGGGAGGATGGGAGCTGAATGACCTGTGTCACAGGCATGGGTGGAGGGGGGTACCCAGACCAATTCCCTTACATTGATTCCTTGCTCAAGGTAGCCCAAATCCTTCCCCCTTGGGTGTGATTCTCCTGTAATAAAGAGGGACAGGCTAAGATCCTAGTCACTTCAGCCAAGCAATCAACAAGACACTCCAGGAAAGTCTTGCAACCGCACATGCTCCCCAGTACCCCGGGGGAAGAACCCATTCTGCCCCCACCTTATGAGCCACGGAGGCCATCAGCACCTGACCCCCAGGCCATGGATATGCCACCACCGTCGGCTTCCCCACCACCACCGAGCCCACCTGACTTGCCCACCCCCAGTCCGGCGGCCTGATTGCACCCATGCCCAAATTCACGTGCCCTCCAGATGCTAGTACAAGAAACACAGGAGCCCAAGGTGTGATGAAGATGTGACCATCCAGCCTGGCCGGTCCATGTTCTACTATCAACCCTTCTTCACAATGGACTTCCTCAATTGGAAACATAACACCCCATCATACTCAGAAAAGCCACAAGTCCTGGTTGATCTCATGGAGTCCCTCTTCCAGACCCATCGGCTGACCTGGGAGGACTGTCAACAACTTCTCCAGACCCTCTTCAACACGGAAGAAAGAAGGCGAATCATTAGGGGGGCCTGCCAGCACCTCAAAGAGCATGCACCAGCTGGGGTCCTGGACCGGGGGGCGTGGGCCAAGACTGCCGTCCCTGAAGAACATCCTGCTTGGGACTTCACCACAACTGAGAGACAGCACCAGATTTGTCAGTACCAGGGGGCCCTCCTCCAAGGGATCAAGGCCAGGTCCAAGAAGCCCATGAATATGAACAAAATATCTTCCATCACCCAACAATCAGAAGAGTACCCTGGAGACTATTACGAGAGACTGTGTGAAGCGTACTGTATCTACACTCCCTTCGACCCCGAATCACAGGAAAGCCAGCAGATGGTCAACACTTTATTTGTGACTCAAGCTGCCCCGGACAGCAGACAGAAACTCCAGAAACTTGAAGGCTTCACTGGAATGAACATCACTCAGCTGATTGAAATCGCTGACAAGGTGTATATGAACAGGGAAGTTCAGGCTGAAAGGGAGGCTGAAGGGTGAATGAAGAGGAAAATAAGTCTCCTCGCAGCCGCCCTGAATGAAAGGGGCAAATGGAAAGTAGAAGGAAACCGGCCGCCAAGAGGGGGGGAGAAGCCCGGAGCTGCCTTGGCACAACATCGGTGTGTCTACTGTAAGGGAAAGGGACACTGGAAGAATGAGTGCCCCAGGTGAGGAAAAGCCCCAAGGCCCAGCCGCTACCAAAAAGAACCCTATGAAGAGGGACTCACTGCCCTGGCAGGGGCAGGCTTGGATTGACAAGGACTGGGCTCTCCCACTCCCAGCCCCCTAGAGCCCATGGATGAAGTAAAAGTAGACAGCCAAACTGTGACTTTCATGGTCAACACTGAGGCTGAGCATTCTGTGGTTACTTCCCCAGTGGCTCCCGTCAGCAAGAGAACTGCCATATCCTTGGGGCCACAGGGACATGGGCCATGAAACAGCTCTTCTGCCAGGCCCGTCAATGTGAACTGGGGGGCCACAAGGTCCGGCATGAATTCCTCTATCTACCTGAGTGTCCCATTCCCCTCCTCGGCCAAGATCTACTCTGAAAACTTGGAACTCAAATAACTTTTGAACTGACTGGGCGCACCAGCCTTAAGTTAAAACCAGGGTAGGAGGGGGCGGGGTCCCTCATTTTGGTGACAACCACTCCCTGGGAAGAAGAATGGAGGCTATTTTGTGCTCAAGCCTCACCAAACAGTCCACCTGAATTCAGGGCTGCCTTCCCCTCAGTATGGGCTGAAGATAACGCACCGGGACTTGTCCATAACCAAGCCCCTGTCATCGTAGAATTGGTTCCAGGGGCCTAGCCGCAGACACAGCCACAGTACCCCCCTTGCAAGAGGTGAAAATGGGAATCCAAGAGCACCTGACCAGACTCAAGGAAGCAGGAATCCTGGTCGAGTGCCAGTCACCCTGGAACACCCCACTACTACCAGTCATAAAACCAGGAGGAGGAGGGTACCAGCCAGTTCAAGACCTGAGAGCCGCCAACAGGGTGACTGTTTCTACACCCAGTGCTCCTAAACATGTATACTCTCCTCAGGCAGATCCCAGTGACTGCCAAATGGTTCACTTGCCTAGGCCTAAAGGATGCCTTCTTCTGCCTCTGCCTGGCCCCCCAAAGCCAGCCCTTGTTTGCCTTAGAGTGGACTGAGCCCAACACAGGACGACAGATGCAGTTAACCTGGATGCGACTTCTGCAAGGATTCAAGAATTCACCCACTCTCTTTGGAGAGGCTCTGGCTGCTGACCTTGACAGCTTTCCTAGGAAAGCCATGTGCTGCGCCCTCCTCCAGTACACTGATGACCTCCTCCTGCCAGCAACACCCAAGAAAACTGTACGGAGGGAACAAAGGCCCTCCCACAACTCCTGTCAGACGCAGGATACCAAAACTCATGGAAAAAGGCACAAATCTGTCAGCAACAAACCCGGTACCTAGGCTTTCTTCTCACCCAAGGAAGAGGGTACTAGGGATGGAAAGAAAAAGGGTCATCACCTCCTTGCCCCAGCCCCAAACCAAGAAAGACCTATGGGAATTTCTGGGAGCTACAGGGTTCTGCGGAATCTGGATCCCCGGATTCTCAGACATGGCGAGCCCCTCTACAATCTCTTAGGAGGACTGGATCGGAAGCCCCCTGTCTGGACCGAAGAGGCAGAAACCACCTTCCTAGAAATAAAGACTGCCTTAGGGCAGGCACCAGCCTTAGGCCTGCCAGATATAGAAAAGCCCTTCAACCTCTTTGTCCATGAAAAAGAGAAGGTGGCCCTCGGGGTTCTCATGCAGACTGTTGGCCCCTGGCAGCGACCAGTCACATGCTTGCCAAGAAACCGGACCCAGTTGTGGCAGGATGGCCACTGTGCCTCAAAGCACTAGCAGAGACAGTTCTGCTTGTTAAGGAAGTGGATAAGCTTACTCTGGGACAAAAGCTGAATGTCAAAGTTACCCAAGCTGTTGTATCCCTCATGAACATGCAGGGACACCAATTCCTCTCCAATTCTCAGTTGGCACAATACCAAGGGCTCCTTTGTGAAAACCTGTAGGTCACCCTCAAAACAGTATGAACCCTAAATCCAGCAACCTTCCTCCCCACCAAGATGGGAGAACCATATCATGACTATTCCAAGGTGATTGATGAAGTCTATGCAAGCTGTCCAGACCTGCAGGACCAAGCAATACAGAACCCAGAACTCATGCTCTTAGTGATGGTAGCAGTTACCTGCAGGAAGGCATCCAGAGAGCGGGCTACGCAGTGACCACTGCCACTGAAGTCTTAGAAGCTGAAGCTTTACCAGCCGGAAGGTCTACACAATGAGCTGAATTTCATGCCTTAGTCTGAGCCCTCACCATCAGTGAGGGTAAGTGAGTCAACATCTGTACCGACTCCCAGTGTGCCTTTGCCACTGTGCACATACATGGGGCAATATATAAAGAAAGAGGGCTCCTCACTGCAGCAGGAAAGGCAATCAAAAACAAAGAAGAAATACTAAAACTCCTCGAGGCCATTTGGTTTCCAAGGGAGGTGGAAGTCCTGCATTGCAAAGGGCACCAAAAAGGAAATGACCGCACAGCTCAGGGGAATCGCCTGGCAGATGAAGTAGCCAAAGCAGCAGCCAGTAAAAAGACAGGTGAGGTTCTCTTCCTCACCATGGCCCTAATGCCCACCACAGAAGCCCTGCTGCCTAGATACACTAAGAAAGAAACTGACTAGGCCACGGTTGAAGGAGCCACCCAGACCAGAGAGGGGTGGTGGGTGCTGCCAGATGGGCATGTCTATATCCCAACTGCCACTGGGGGGCTTCTGGTCAGCGAGTACCATCAGCTTACCCACCTAGGGGAGACCGTGCTGGAAGCCCTCCTCAAAAAGCAATACTACATCAGTCAGTTACCAGCCTTGTGTTGGGCAACCAGCAAGCAGTGCATGACTTGTGCCAAGAATAATGCCTGGTGTACACCATGACCCCCACCAGGCATCCAGAGGACCGGAACCGCCCCCTTTGAAGACCCAGAAATGGACTTCACAGATGTCCAGCCAAGCGAAAGGTTCAGATACCTACTAATAATAGTGTGTACATACTCTGGATGGGTTGAAGCCTTCCTGACCAGGACTGAGCGGAGCTGAGAAATAGCCAAAGTTCTCCTGAGGGAAATCATGCCCTGGTTTGGCCTACTGTCCACAATTCACAGTGATAATAGGCCTGCTTTTTTGGCAGACACCATACAGATCTTAACCAGGTCTCTCAATGTCGGCTGGAAACTCTACACTGCTTACGGGCCCCAAAGTTCAGGGAAAGTAGAACGAATGAATTGCACCCTCAAGGGTATCCTAGCCAAGTTTTGTCAGGAAACCAGCCTCCCATGGCCAGACTTACTATCCCTGGCCCTCCTGTGTGCCTGTTGCACACCTGGAATGCAAAGATTTTCCCTTTTTGAACTAGTGTGTGGGCAACTCTGCCGCCTCCTCCATGCCTGGGAAGCCTCCCAGGGAACCTACAACAACTAGGAGATAAGGGAGTAAGAGAACAGCTCCAGGCCTTCGGAGCCACCCTAAATGAGCTGCAACAACACACCATGGAGAGAGCCCCAATCTCCCTGGGAACCCCATTACATTCCTTCCAGATAGAGGACTTAGTCTGGGTCAAAGATTGGAAAAAGGACCCCTTCAAGCCTCAGTGGACTGGGCCCCACATTGTTATTCTAACCACCCCTACTGCCCTCCAGGTTTCAGGCATTACTCCATGGGTCCACCACTCCTGAGTGAGAAAAACCCATCACCTGGACGAAGAAAAGCATTGGTGGAAGGCCCAGCCGGACCACGAGCACCCCCTCTGCCTTCGCATCCAACCAGAACCCTCCAATTGATGGACATCTGCATGCCGTGGTTCCTGGCCTTTGTTGGTGTGGGATCCCTCATCTTAGGAACAGGACTCTCTGCTGCCACCCTTTCCAGTTAGACGTTCCCCCACAGAGTTGCAATTGCTGTTGCTTACTGGGTAGCCATAAGATGCATTGCTGCATTTACTTGCTTACCTGTCTTCTTTCCCTCCCCTTCCACCCCTTCACTTCTGGGGAACCTCAATGCGGTTGCATAAAAACAGACAAATGGGGGACAGGGTTCAGTGCTTACACCTACATGCACACCAAGTGTTATAAGAAAAACCAGGCTACCCTTTGTCTTAAAGATGGAAAAAGGTACTGGACCAGGACAATAAGTAAACAGGACTCAGAATGTGCAGTTAGAGGAAGAAAGGGAACTACCATCTGTTGAACGTACCTCACCCACTTGGAATGTCTGATGCAGGAGGAGTCCAGGATCAAGCACGGAGGGACAGGGACGAGAAGGTCAAGCAGGGCCTTGAAATGCTGGGTCCAGCACTGACTGAAGGGTCAGCTTACCTAAATATTGACCTCTCAGGGCTCCAACAACTGACCCAGACCCTAGCCCCTATCCATGAGTTTGCCCAACTCATTACAACAGCCTTTGAGTCAGTACAAAACATCAGCAACCGCACACAGGCCGGGTGGTTTTGCTTGCCCTTAACTCGCAGGGCCTATATTGGCACCCTGCTGCCCTCACACTGGAATTACACCCAAGTTGCTGAAGGTAATAACCAGACTAAACTAACTGGTCCAGTAGCCTACAACATCCAGCTCCTTTATAATGCAGACAATATAACATGCCTAACCAGCCCAAAGGCTGACAACATCAGCTACAGCTCAGTCCCGACCTGGCTGCGCTCCAAAAGCCCCACCACCAGTCAGAAACTTATTGTGCCCCCTCAGGAACCTTCCTTCTGTGCAGAAGCACCACCTTCCGATGCCTCCAGGCAAACTGGACAGGTTTGTAGGTACCAATCTTCCTCAACCCCAACATATCTGTCTGGTCTGACCAGGAGGTTGAGCAGGCCCTCAGTCCTTTTCCAGGGAAACAGAAGTGGGCAGCTCTGGTTCCCTTTCTGTTAAGTGCAGGAACACTTGCAGGAATAGGAGCAGGGGCAGCTAGTCTATGTTCCTCACTCCATTTTCATTACAAGCTTTACCAAGAGCTAAACGAGGACATGGACAAAGTTGCAGACTCCCTCCTTTCCCTACAATGCCAAATCAATTCACTTGCAGCAGTCATGCTCCAAAATCAGTGAGCCCTGGACCTGCTCACAGCAGAAAAAGGGAAAGTCTGTGTTTTCTTAGGAGAAGAATATTGTTACTATGCAAACCAATCAGGAATAATAACCACAAAAGTCAAGAAACTAAAGGAAACAATATTAAAAAGGAAAATAATTAGAAATGGAGGTTATGGGGAATAAGGGGACTCAGCCAATGGTCTTCCTGGTTACTCCCATTGGTTGGGCCTCTCGCCTCCATCCTACCTCATCACCATTGGCCCCTGTGTACTAAACACCCTTGCAAAATTCATAGAAAACACTGTTATAAATCAGGCCACTGCTCATGTACTGGCCTTGAAAGGCTATCAGTCTATCATAAACAAAGATGATGCCCCATAAACACAACGTTTTAAAGGGCATCAGAGGGGGAATGATAAGGAAAATGACAGTTTTCTAACACGGCTGATAGAGGCCAAAGAGGAATTCCACTCCACCTTCCCCAAGGCCCTTCCGGGTTCTTCTTCCTGCCCTGCTTGCTGCACGCCAAAAAAACTGCCACCTATAAAGAAGTAAGAAAGTATAAATTACTCCCCTTGCTTGTGCTCGGGGCTCAGACCTTTGGAGATTACTCTCCTTTGAGCCTGCCCATGTGAAATAAACCTCGTCCCTGCTGGAAATCTCTGAGTGTCCCTTGGTTCTTCCATCAGGCGATCCAGCTCAGTTTTCCTCAACAAAGCCACTTAGCTTAAGAAAGTGATTCTTTCAATGGGGTCCTTCTTTAACTTAATTTGATTTTATTTGGTTTAGGTCTTGGGGACCATGATTCTGAAGTGTACTCCCAACATTGGGGATTATTCTGCTTATAAAAATCATAACAGTTTCCCCAGCATACTGTATTCTCACAAATGCTTTATATGCATGCTTGCAGCCACTCCACCAGGCAAATGATCTCTGTAACTCCGGTGAGAGGAAATCCCAGGGCAAAAATACCTCTATAACCAAAATCAGTCAAAGGAAGAAATAAAATTTAAAACCTGTTTATTGCTTACAAACTGCAGTCCAGGGCCATTTCTTTCCTGCTACAGCAGAAGCAAGCAAGACCTCCCTCTAACTTCTCAGGTTCAGATAAGCCCTGGGTTGCCCAGGTAATTACCCATTGATATGGACATGAACGTTTCTCCACCCCTGAGGAATGCCTGTTGATATGCAGATACACCAAAGCCAGACGAGATATTCTGGAAATATTATAATTTTACCCACAATCTTTCTAAGACTAGAATGTCAGAAAAAGAATGAAGAGAATGACTGACTTAAAGAATGAATCCAATGTTGTGACCTGTGAGAATCAGCAAAAATTGTGAGAACTTTGGAGCAGTAGCTGGGAGTAGGGCTAATGGCCTTAAATTTTGATCACACGTCTCAGGCAGAGTCTGATAAAAGAGGGGAATTGTTAAAAACAAGACAACAGAAGCCAAATGGAGTCACTTATGTTAAGCCTCATGTCACCAAATAGACTTAATCACAGTTTCAGCTTTCCCAGAAATGGAATCTTAAACCAATTTATCGGGAATCACCTGGTCAGCACTAGTAAAGTAATCCGCCTGATAGGCCCCTGCCGTCCCCTAAAGGGCCTTGCCACAACCAATCCATTTTTTGTTTCTATAATTTCCTTTTTCCCTGCTCCCTTCTTTCATTTTGGACAGCTCTTCAGAGCTCCTTTCTCTTTGCCAGATCGGATGCCATTTAATTCCTTAATCGTTGAATAGAGACAGTAGGATCTTTAAAATTTACTTAGTTGAATTTTGGTTTTTTAACAACAGAAAAATATTTAGAGTTATTTTCTCACCTTCCCCCAATTAGTGAAGGGTTGGAAAGTTTTTCAGCAGCTGTAAGTATTTGTACATCTCACAACTCCAGATGCTCTTTAAATTTTAATTGCTTTTAAAAAAATCAACTGTTCCATTTGACCCAGGAATTCCACTCCTAGGAATTTACCCTAAGAATGCAGCAGCCCAGTTTGAAAAAGACAGATGCACCCCTATGTTTATCGCAGCACTATTTACAATAGCCAAGAAATGGAAGCAACCTAAGTGTCCACCAGTAGATGAATGGATAAAGAAGATGTGGTACATATACACAATGGAATAGTATTCAGCCATAAGAAGAAAACAAATCCTACCATTTGCAACAACATGGATAGAGCTAGAGGGTATTATACTCAGTGAAATAAGACAGGCAGAGAAAAACAAGTATCAAATGATTTCACTCATATGTGGAATATAAGAACAAAGGAAAAACTGAAGGAACAAAACAGGAGCTGACTCACAGAACCCAAGAATGGACTAACAGTTACCACGGGGAAAGGAGCTGGGGAGGATGGGTGGGAAGGGAGGGATGGGGGGAAAAGGGGCATACGATTACCACACGTAATGCAGCAGGGAGGTGGGGGCATGGGGAAGGCAGTATTTATAGAGAAGACAAGTAATGATTCTATAGCATCTTACTACGCTGATGGACAGTGACTGTAGTGTGGTATGTGAGGGGGATTTGATAATAGGGGGTCTAGTAACCATAATGTTGTTCAAGTGATTGTACATTAATGATACAAAAAAAACTGTTATTTCATAATCAGTGTTTCATTATTAAACTGTTTTGATTATTGTACCAAGCTGATTATTTAAAAATAATATTTAATTTTCATTAAATGAATTTGCTAATAATTTACAGCAGAATTATAATCTATATTAAGGTTGATGTTTTGCTTGATGTTTCATGATTATAAACTTTTGTATTTGCAATGTATTTAAACATGTAGCTTGATTTTTTTAAAATACTTGGATTCCTAACAGTTTATAAAATACTAGATGTTTTTTCCTTTTTTTAAAGATTCACTCGTAAGGGATTGGCTATGCGGTTGTGAGTGCCGGGAAACCATCCCTGAAGTCCACAGGAGGGCAGGCAGCCGGGAAGGGAAGGCTACAAGCAGGCTGGAACTTCACAGGCACAGGCAGAAGCTGCCTCATGTGCCCTCAGGAAGAAAGACCAGAGGGAAGAGAGAACAACTACAGGAACAAAGGGAGAAGGGGTGTGTTCACTACAAAGTGGCTGCTTCTTCCCTTCCATCCTCTGACTCTCATGAGAGGGTACTGCTTGCAGCTGAAATCATACTAGATTGGAATGCTAAAGAAAGAGAAATCTGGGGTTGGTAGTTCAACCTAGCCAAATGCCACATCATATACCCATCACACTCATGTGAATACCAATTTTCATAGATAACACCATGATATAGTCATTAGTCTCACCTTATTCTGTACATCACTGCCAACTTCTGACCCCTGCTTCCTGCATGTTCTTCCTGTGGCCTGTATCCCACCTCTCCATCCAGCCCTGCACCCTTGTTCTTAGAGACCCCCATCCCAGTCCAGCATGTGGGTGTATTCTAGCCTTCTCTGGCTATATAAGGGCCAGCTGGTCCCATTTGTTCAGACTCGTCTATATCACACCACACAAAATGGTGGCCCTCCACAACAATACAGAGATTTGCTCTTTCAGAAATGGGACACACCTGCTCAGGAATGTTTAATTTAATCAATGATTTGTTGTTTTTAAAACTACTCTGCTGGTAACTTTGTTTATTAGCATCAAGGGCCTTCACATCCCATTGCTGACTGTAGCCTAGAATTGCTGAATTCAGCCCTTCTGGGGGCACTGGAAATGTAAAAGCCTTGCATATTGTGTCCATATTATGGTCATTGTGTGCACGTAAATGTAAACAAGGTGTGGGCTTGCTGCCTTATTCATTGCTAAGTCTCTGGTGCTTCCACAGGGCCTGGCATGTGATGAGCACTCAAAAAATATGTGTCAAATGAATGGACACAGCATACATGTATATTTCTGTACGAGTGCCTGTATACAGTATGCAGATCTCTTTGAGTAGTTGTGTTATTTTGTGTGTGTGTGTGTGTGCATGTGTGTGGTGGGGAGAGAACAAAAATATCTGGGTAGGCCCCAAACAGCCATCAGCCATTATTTTAATAACTTCCAACCATCATTTAGAATTCATTTAGAGAAACATGGAGTCACCATTTGTGCAGGACGGAAGAGAGCACATGCATACCTTCTGTAGTGAGTTGAATGGTGGCCCCCATAAAAGACATGCTAAACCCCAGAGCTATGAATGTGGCCTTATTTGGAAAAAGAGTCTTTGCAGATGTAATTAAGGATATCATTATGAGGTCATCCTGGATGTGGATAAAATGAAGGTTTCTGTGGCCAGGATTCTCATCTGACCCTGGTTGGCTAACTCACTACACACATGTGGGCAATATGTTTTTACTGACTCTATATAAAGAGCTATGCCCAGTGGTCTGGGCACCACGGTGGCACGGCTGCAGGAGAGCAGAGGCTGGAGTGGTGGCAGCGTGGAGGACAGAGGCCCAGAGGCAGAGATCAGCTTGCGGCATGCCGACTCGCTCTGAGTGAACGAAATTTTAGTGATTGACCTGCCACTGTGGAAATAAAGTTGGGTATAACCCTTTCACCCCAAGAACGTTCTACTGTCATTTCTTTGATCACACTGAATCCATAGTGAACTTGTCTGGGCTGAAACCCATTGGCAAGACACTGGATTATCTGGGTGCCCCAAGGTTTTACCTGAATTCTAACAACATGTTTCCTAATGAGAGAAAGGAGAGGAAGGAAATGTGACCACAGTGGCAGAAATTGTAAGATGCAGCTAAGGAAGCCAAGGAATGCCAGCAGCCAACAGAAGCTGGAACAGGCAAGGAAGAAGCCTTCCCTAGAGCCTGCAGAAGGAGCATGTCCTGCTGATGCCTTGGTTTTAGACTTCTGATCTCCAGAACTGTAAGAGAATAAAGTCCTGTTGTATTAAACCACTGGTTTGTGGTAATTTGTTAGTTTCCCACAGGAAATTAACACACCTTCTCTTGGGCATACAAGAACTTGTGGCCAATTTTTCCAGGGCTGTCTGTGTCCTGTGGGCATGCACCCCAAACAATCCACTTTGACTACCAGCCCAGGGTTGTGTCTAACAGCACAACAAATATTTGCAAGTTGTAGAGCAAACTGGCTGGTGGTCTCTGGAGGAGGTTGGCTGGGAAGGCCAGGCCAGGCCCAGAAGTCTGGAACCCTTCAGATTCCCTGGGCCCCTGGAAATATTCCAGGAATAATGCCTCTGGGGTATTTCTCCTTGAGGATTATCAGGGGCTATCAGGGAATAAGGAGGGAAAGGGCAGTCTTCCTGCTTCCTACAACACAGTCCATTTCCAGGTCATGATTCTGGTGAAGTGCCAGCCTCCCTGAGGCAGCCCTGAGGTCCCTGGGGGGCACTGAAGGGGTGTGGGGGTGCCTGCCATCCATACTTCAGTGAGTTGCAGCCCAGCTCCCAGCGTGGCATTCAGACTGCCTTCACTGCTCTTTGTGTAGTTTCCTCTTGGGTTGCTTTTTTTTCTTTTCTGTCCAGCCTGGCTCTGTGATCTCCAGTGCTGCCGCCCCTGGGAGCTGGCCAGTTCTACTTTCCTTGAATGACTGGCAAGAACAGCAAGGCCAGGCAGGAATCATCACCAGACAGAAATGGGACATTTCCACAGCTTCTGAAGTACTAAGTAATTTCAACAGATTCTTATAAGTTACAAGGGGAAACATGTTAACTTCAAGTGGAGAAACCTGGTGGAAACCACTTTAACCAGATAATCAATGGTAATGTTAGGGGGAAAGGTTTAAGTTTTATCAAAAGAAAGTCTACGCACTTAGAAAGTGCAGGCGACCTCAGAGAGAGGAGCACACTGAAAGGCTGAGGATTTTTCAGGAATGTGACAAAGGGCTGGGGGTGCAGACTTGTTAAGACTTAACACAAGAAATTTACTGCTCTGATTCCTCTGAGATATGGCGTGTTGGTCTGGGAAGTTTCAAACAAGACTGCCTGCCCTGCCTCCGGGGTGGGCTGAGTTATTGTTTGCTTGCTAACGAGTGTGTCAAGAAACTTACTTTTCAACTAATTGGGTTTTAAAATTCAATCTTATCTTCAAGATGGGATCCTTCCTGTTTTTACTATGTTGTTTATGACTGGGCTTGCTTGCCATTATCAATTGCCCAGGTGGCAAATCACTTGATTAAAGTAGCATCTGCGTAAAGTTAAAAAAATAAGGTGGGCCTTTTAACAGGCTGAAGTAAATCTTACAATAGCATTATCTAATTGACACAATAAAGCATAGGCTATGCTGAGATACTTTTCTTTACCTGGGGAGTATTCAAACTTCTAGGCCAAGTTGCTCTTGGCTTTTTTTGAGCTGTAACTGATTAACTTATTAACTCTGGGTCTTTTTTGGTGGACTTTCCTGGCCTTATTCTACTTCCACCCCGCTCATATCTATTTTCCTGCCTAACAGTAACATATCACCAATAACAGGCCAAACTGACCTTGGGAGCCTCCTGCTGTGATGTCCTAAGAAAGGCCCACCCACCACTTCTGAGGCATTCCTGTACCCCAAATGCATATCCCAAGGCAGCAGGCAAATTCAAGCTGAAGTGTACTTAACAAAGAGTTAGTGTGCCTCAAGAATGAGAGGCAGAGTAAGAATCTGCTCCAGATGAAAAAAGATTAAATCAACCTAACTAAATGCAACACATAGATTAGAAGGAAAACATAGCTGTTAAGGACATAATTGGGACAATCAGGGAAATTTGAATAAGGACTGCACTTTAGATAAGTATCATATTGATGTTAAATTTCCTTCACTGCATCACCGTATAAGAGAATTGTATTTAGGAGATACCAATGAAGTATTTAGGGGTAAATGGACAGGACACAACGCCTGTAATTTATTCTCAAATGGTTCAATAACAATAATGATAACTATGTAGATATATAAGCAAATGTAGCAAATGTTAACAATTGGCAAATTGCACACTTGGTGAAGGACCAACTCCAATATACTGGAGTTAATTATAACATCCTCACCAATTTTTTCTATGTTTAAAATTTTTCAAGATAAAGTTAAAATACCAGTAGGGCTTACAGGGATGTGAATTACAGAGATGCAGAACAAAGTGAATTGATGATTCTTAAGGGATGCGGTCCCATCATTCAATTTAATCCATCTTGACAAACATTCCAAGGCCTCTCATGGACTCAGAATAGTGTTGGGTGCTGCAGGGAATATGCAGCAAGTCAAATACCATCCCCCATCTAAGCAGCTTTCTATCTGATGGGGGTGAGGCAAGAGAACTACACAAATCCACAAAGACCAACTATGCAAAGTAGACTGGGGAAAGTGTCTTAAAAAGGGTGTAAATTAGGGGACAGGTCACAATAGTCACAGAGATGAGACCCTTCCAAGTGGAGTTGGCATTTGCAGTGTGATGTGAGATTGGCTGGCTTTTCCCTAGCAGAGCTGGATTGAAGAGTTCAAAGCAAATGGAAAGATACGCATGTGCAAAGGCACAGAAGAGGAAACCTGGGCACACTGAGTGGTGGGCAACTCTTCATGGCCCTGAGTGCTTTAAGTATGAGTAGGAAGGGCAACACTTGTCTTCTACCCTTCTATTTAGTGGCCGGGGCCTGCGAATTAAACTGACAAACGAACGATTAATAGGAGAAAGGGTTTATTGCCCAGGCACACAGGAGACAACAAAGGAAGGGGCTGCCTCTTAGATGGTTAAAGGCTTATATTCCGAACTTTATAGGGGAAAGGGAGGAGGAGGTTTTGGGCTTCTAGGGGCAGTAAAATGTGGTAAATTAACTATATGTGGGAAATTAATGGAAGATAAGGGTTATTTAGTAAGGTTTGTTCTACAGATGCAGGTGGTGATAAGAGTTACTTCTAAATTGTTCTCTCCTTGGTAAGGTGGTAGTGGGGGAAGGGGTACCTTTGGAAGTGGAAATTTCCTTTGAGAACAGAAATATCCTTTACCAGTAGAAATTTCCTTTATAAAAGGAAAATTTAGGCCCTGCTTCAGGTGGAAAGGAGGTGGACAAAGAACTCCTGTGTTTTCTGTTTTCAACTGCCTTCAGCTCAAAATAATCCTTATGCCATAGTGGCATATTTTGGGGTGGCATTTTCTGATTCCCTTCATATGTAATTGAATGCCAGGCTTTACATTAAAATATAAGGCCAGTAAGGGCAGCAGGGACTGACTTGTTCAGTGCTCTGTCCTCAGCACCTAGAACAGTGCCTGGTGCAGGACATTAGCAAATCTCCTGTTCTGGAGTCTCAGAGCTGCTGGGAGTAGTATATCCTTGGAGAAGTTGCTTGCCCTTGGAAAGGGACTTGGGAGCATAGCAAGGAGCTGGTAGTCTCTGCAGCCTCTTTAATCAGGGAAGGAAAACCAAAGGAGAAAATGGCCCTTTTGAGTAGGGAGCCCAAGACAGTTCCAAGAGGCAGCGTGCAGGACAAGCCACGAGGCTGGAAAGCTGTTCTTGCTGCTCTGATATCACGAGTCACCATGTCTGAGCAGAGAAGGGCTGGCTGTCCCTCTGGAGCACGTCCCGCCAGGACCCCTTCCCTTCCTGAAGCTTTTCTCCCATGAAGGTCAGGCACTTGCCTAAAGAAGGGAGGCAAACCCCTGTAGTTACTCTAGCCTAATCTCAAAAGCACTCAGCATCTTTATTTAGTGTAACCTAAGGCCCTCATTCTGTACCTGACTCAGTGGTTCTTAAACCTATGGGGGGAAGAATTTATCTGGGAGCTTTTTAAAAATGAAGTGTAAAAAACATACAGAAAAGTGCATGTATGTGTAGAGTTTAATGAATTTTCACAAAGTGAACAAGTGGGTAATTCCCAGGTCAGGAACCCCTGCCCTAGAGCTTCTGCTTCATGAAATGAATGATGAGAGGGCTGGTGTCTAGTTTACAGAGCCACCCAGGTGGTTTATATGTATAGCTGGTTTGGAAACCACTCCTGGAAGTCATAGAATTTCTTTTGTCATAAGTGGAAATAGGGGATGCTTTATTTACTCCCAGTCCTCGGTTCTGCACCAGTAACTGGCTGGGTTTACCCAAAGGGCAGAGGGCACTTCCTATATCTGGGGTCTGCAGAGCACATGGGTGGCTCAGGGAGCCCAGGTGGTTAGTTCCAGCCTGGGCATGTGGCCCTTGCTTCCTGGCAGGAGGTGCATGAGGAGGTGTTTTTGGAAGGTGCAGGAATTCTGTAGCCATTTGGAAAAGGCCAGCTCAGAGGCTGGGCTTGATTCTCATTTTAAAATGATGATGTGGCTAAGGGGCCTGACCTGGCCAGTTTTACTGGATCTAGGGGTGGGGAAAGTAAGGAGGCATGCTCATTTTTTTCCTTTTCTTTAAATTGTATAACCATTTTCTTTTTGTCTCAAATCCCTCTATCCCACAGGCTTCAAGAGAATTGTGAGGTGCCTCCTGCAGCTCATTGGCTCTTCGGTGCTTTCTATAGGTAAGTGTTTCATCTTGTCCCAAGTCAGCTAGAGCTTTGGGTCACATTAAGCCCAGTGAAAGTTTAACCCTAATTTCCCATCAAGGATCTTTGGCTCTGGAGCCCTTACCTGCTGTCTCCCTGCCCTTCCACATGGGACCCTGTGTGCCAATGATTCTCTTCCCTCTCTGCTTTGTCCTGGTGGCCTTTATGGATAGCTGCAGCTTTTGCTATTAATCTATCCATTCACCTACCCATCCTTTCATTCAACTAGTGCCAGGCACTGTGCTGGGGACAGGATGGATAGTAGGACAGACACAACCATCTTCTGTCATCGCCATTTCTCTCTTTACCTTTGAGAACTCCCTTTGTCCTCACTTCTCCACTTTGTCCCACAGTCTTGTCTGTGCTCCCCGAAATATCTCTGCTCCTTCGCTTGCATTGCAAAGGTAACCCATCGTCTCCATTTTCTATTTCCAAACCCCTTGCTCCTGACCCTTATTTCCAGCTCCCTTTTGCAGGGACAGAGAATAAAAAAGTAGGGCCTGGCAGGAGTCCTTCCCCATTTTTCCATTTTTGAGGGTCTCCCCCTCCCTTCCTCCTCTCACCTCTGCTGCCATCCTTTCTCCATGCCAGATCCTGGGAGGGAAATGCCATGAAGGAGACCTGCTGCACTGTGTCTTTCCAAAAACCAAAACAAAGCTAACAACCCCCCAAGATAAAAGTGTTATAGGGCTGGGCAGCCTCTTTAGTCCTCCTCAAAGGTTGAACAATCCTAGGTGTGTTGCACAGAGATTTTCCCTCCAAGGAGGTGAAATTACTGTAGTAAAGAGTCCTCACTTACCCTTGGCCAGGCCTTCTTCCTGGAAGAAACTGTGCAAAGGCTGGCCTGGCGTGCAGCAGTTTCTGGGCTCTCATTAGGTGTCAGCAAGCGCTTGTCTGCTCCCTCTCTTTTCTTGGGCCTGCCAGAGCTGGCTAGGCTGTTGGGAAGAAAAAAAGCTCTTGGCCCTTTGAACTGCTTATTGGTCAGGGGTAGAAGCTGTCTATGCCCCCAGGCGAGGTTATCTAGGTCTGAGCTGATCACCTGGAAGAGGTAAAGCTGAGAAGTGAAAATAGTGTATTCAAAATATGTATACTCAATATGAGGCTTATTAAATTACACAAAGCAATATATATATATCATGTGAACCAGATGTTCATATAGGCTGGAGCAGTGAGTTTTCCAGAAGAAAGTTCTTTTCTTGACTAAATTACAAATTTACTCATTTGCAACAAGTAATCCAAGCACATGGCACAAAATTTCAAAACGTGCGGAAGAGTATATATACAGTGAAAAATAAGTCTCTTTCCCACTGCTATGCTTGAGTCTCTCAGTTTCCCTCCCGGAAACCTGCTATTGCCAGTTTACTGTGCACCTTTCTGGAGACTGTCTGAAAATCATAAGCATGTGTATGTGTGTGTGTGTACTTAAAAAAATACAAATGAGAATATTATATACACTTTTTAACTGTTCTTTTCACATGTGTATATTTTGGAGTCTTTATTCTTAACATATACTATGTGGGTTGGGGGTTAGATTTAGAAAGAAGAAAAAGCTTATTCCCAAATGACCCTTTGTTTCAAATTAAGTAGCTCCTTGCTTCCGGCTGTTTTCTACGTACAGTGTGGCCCCTGCGCCACCTGAAGCTGCCTTGTTCAGGGAGACAGCCTGCCACACAACAGGCAGGGAGCCAACCTCTCTGCCAGATTTCACTGAAGGTATTCGTGTTGCCTGTTCTAACTGAATTTCTTCTTAGTTCAATACAAGTGATACGAGCATCAGCCCTTACCTGGCTACTCAGTTCTATTTTTTAAAGTCTTGTAGATGGGTGAAGTACTTTCTGGGCAGTGTGGAGGTTATCTCAGAGAACTGGATTTCAGGTTGGTGGAGAGAGGCAGGGGCCGTGTTTAAGGGATTAATGTCCCGTGGTGCTGGCAGTGGCTTCAGCATTACTCAGGTCATGGTGAGCTCTTTTCCTGAAAGTGTCTGGAATGCAGGAAGTGGACCAGAACAAAGCTCTTAACTTTAAAAGACTGGTTAAATGACTAGGGGGCAGCCCTCAGGTCTGTCTATAATTACCTGGTAGAGCGCTAGCTTCTTCCTTACCATTCCTCTTTTTCTCTGCCTGCTGACCTTGTTTATTTTCTTTTGATGAGTTTTGTAATCCAAGTGGTCCATTTCTTCTGTCCAAAATCAGCTTAGGTTAAATCAGACCTTCCTCCTTTAATTTAAACATTCCAAAGAAAAATATCATGGTGGGTATTTCTTTAAATTTCCTCAATCAAATTGCTTAGGAGATTTTGCCAACTGAATATGAAAAAAAAAGTTAGATATATCCAGCCCTTGTTCTTAAAGAGGCACCATAGCCAGGGGCATCAGAGGTTTGTTATTTCATTTGATCTTCTGAAAAAAAACCAAAAACACTTTATTAACATATAATTCACAGAATATAAAATTCACCTAATTAAAGTATACAATTCAATGGTTTTTAGTATACTCACAAAATTGTGCAACTATCACAGTAAATTTTAGAAAATTTTCATCAATAATCTCCAAAAGAAACCCCATACCCGTCAGCAGTCACTTACCATTTTCCCCCAATCCCCTCAGCCCAAGGCATCCACTAATCTAGTTTCTGTCTCTATGGATTTGCCTATTCGATAGTTCATATAAATGGAACCATACAATATGTGCTCTTTTCTGACTGGCTTCTTTCATTTAACATAGCATTTTCAAGATTCATCCACACTGTGGCATGGATCAGAACTTCATTCCTTGTTATGGATGAAAAATATTTCATTGTATGGGAAGGCCACATTTTGTTTATTCGTTATCAGTTGATGGATATCGTTTTCACTTTATTGGCTATTGTGAATAGCGTGGCTATTAACATTCTGTAAAGTTTCTGTGTGGACCTCAGTCCACCTTCACAGTATTTCTCTAGGTCTAATGTAGTTCTGTAAATAACAAAACCCATTCCAAGATGGTAGACAGGAATTTTGAATACAGCTGTTAGAGTCCTGAGCCCATGCTTTTTCCAATCGATGTTCACAGTTGAAATAATTGGTTCGACAGGTCTGTAAGGAAGGAATTTTAAATCTGAACGTTTTTCAGGTGTGACATTGCCGCTCCGTCCCCAGCGCCTCTCTTCCCTCTTTGACCTTTTTCCTTTCCTAGTTCTCAGTTCTTTCTCTCAAGCATCAGTTCCTTCCTCCTGTGGTCGGGACAGAATTTCCTGTCACTCATTTACCCTTTTGCGTGGAATGAAATATTATACGAATTTAATATTTGCGAGTTATCTTCAACGAGAGAAGAGCTCCTCCGCCAGCAGTCAGCAGCGGCCACGGAGGTGGTATTGGAGGCAGTGGACAGGCTGAAGGAGGATTTCCTGGAAAAACTCGTTTTCTGGTCCTGTCCCAGAGCTTTACGACCGACCGCCAACCGCCGGGGGCGATCCCAGCGCGCGGTTCCCCTCCAGCTAGGTCACGCAGGCCATCCCATTGGCTACAACTCGCGCCGGCAGGTGGCGGCCTGGGAGCCCCAGAGGGGAGTGCGCATACGCAGGGACGCGGGGCCGCCCGCCCGGCTGCGACGTCAGGCCCACCCAGTGCCTCAGCGCCCGCCAAACCCGGCGCAATTCCGAGACCCGCCTCTCTCGGTGGCAGCCAGCGGAACTCACGAATCAGAGAGGTCGACACATCGCCAGGCCCGGGAGCCCGGCAGCCAATCGTTTCACTGGTGTGATCCCGCGCCAGCGCGGAAGGCTGGCTGCAGGCGCTAAGGCGGCGTCGCAGGGAGTCGCTGCTGAGGCTGCCGCGCGCGCGGATCTTGTTGGCGCTCTTCCACGGGTCCGGGCCGGGCTGGCAGCAGCTGGAGCCTGGTGGGGAGCGCGGGCTCTCGGGACTGGCGAATGGCCCCCACCTAGGGCGGTGGGAGAAGCGGCTGAGCCCAGGATGCTGGGGAGACGGCTCTGGGGCTCCTCACTCATTCCAGGTAAGGGGGACGCCGCTGTCGCTGCAGCTCTGCTGGCCTCCAGCCGCATCCCACCTGGCTCCGAGCCCCGGCCGGCTCTGCCCTGGCATCCCTTAGTCCCGCGTCGCCTCCTGCCCGCACATCAGCGTGTCTGTCCCGGGCAGATGTCCAGCCCCGCCTCCCTAGCGAGGCGCCCGGAGTCCCGGCCGCCTGGCCCCTGCGCCCGCGTTTCCCGGCCGCGGGCTTCCTCGTCGCCCGGCTAGACCCCGCCGAGGTGGGCCTCCCGCCCATCTCCTCCCTTCCTCATCCTACCCTCCCTCTTTGGGGTGATAGCACCGTTTCTCTATTCCCGCAGTCCTTTGGGGCCCCTTCCGGGGATGAGACCCCTATCCGGCCGGGATCAGACTTTTACCCTAACCTCTACTCGGCCTTCTCTTTTGCAGGCTCATCCCCATCCCTGCCCCTTAAGCAGCGTTCTCTACATTTCAGTCGCGCCCTCGTCCCCATGTGCCCCGGGGTTTTGCCCTCTTGCTCCCAGATGCCTTCATTTCACAGCTTAACCTCTTTCCCCCTCACTTTCAACAACCACTGTTGCTAGCACTTTTCTTTACACCTAAACCTTCAGACAATCGAATGCTCTCCTGAATGCCAAATCTAGTTTTAACATCTTAATCCACCTTTAAATAAACCGGATCCATAACTTATAAAGTGCCTTGCCCAGAGTCTGGCACACAGTAGGCCTGGCACATGGTGAATGCTCACGTATGTTAGCCTCTTCCAACTTCCAGACCTGTGTGCTCTCGAGATGGTGGTAGCAAAAGGTCCAGTATCCAGAGGATTTGACCCACTACCTGAAGAGTGGTATGGGAGGTGGCAGGACAAATTCATGGACCCCAAGTGTGATGAAGAGATTAAATTGTCAATTATTTACTCACTGCATTTATTCAGAAGAAACCAAATTACGGTTTTTTTGGTGTCATATGTTGCTTTTATGTTAACTGACTTTGTAAAGGATTCTTAGCAAGCTTTGCAGTATAATTATCTCCTTATCCCCTCTCCCCACACTGTATGGTGTTTACTGAACCTTTCTTTTTAGGGAAGAAAGAGCCCTACCTCCTACCTGAAATAGCATTGTATCTAAGAAGTATTTCACTTGTTTTTATCTCAGCTGGATAGTGTAGTCCTGCAGTGAATTTTCATCCTTTAAAAGCCTGGAGGAATCAGGTTTAGATTTCTTGGAATCAACTGCTGAAGAGATAAAAAAAAAATGCTTAGTCGTGAAAGTTCTGTCAGGTTCTCTAGAGTGTAAGAATAATTATCCCCTGTACCCCCAAACACACACTTTTTCTGGCTATTGGAGGAAATAGCTGTAGTCAAATTTTAAAAGAGTTAAATAAATTTGACTTTTAAAAATTATAAAAACAATGTCCTGGCCTCAAGTCATTCTTGCCACTTTTGCCCTGATGGTTTCCAAGGCTGTGTGAACCAAACAGTTGACTTTTTCTGCTCCTGGAATCTCCAGAGCAGGCTGGAGAAAATCATGTAATGGAGGTGCTGGTATTGTTCTAAACTTCAGGATTCTAACTTTACTCTCACTGCCTGCAGATGCTTTGACTTACTACCTAGGTTTCTCTTTTGTACTAAAGCCTAAATGGCTGTTCATACATTTTTGCCATTCTCAGAGTCTAACTCTTTGTCCTACTCTTGACTTCTCTTCATTGCTTATTTTACTTCCTACTTCACAGAAGAGATCAGTGGACATCAGCCAACAACTCAAGGGTCTATCATTTTTCTGTGTGCCAGTAGCCTTCTGATTTCTGATCTCCTTTCCTCTTCTCAGAGGAAGTGGGGCCCTCTTTTCTAAGACTAACATCTTTGATCTCCCTGTATGTTCTCATTTTTTTTTCTCAGCCTGTATACATGCTCAGGTTTCCATCATCCAGAACAAAACCAAAAAGTTACCTTGGTGCTTCCCTCTTTTTTTCCCTCAGATTTACGTGGTAATACTTAGGGTTGCATTTTTTGTTCTTTTCTCTGTTCTCTAATTTCCTAGTGTAATTACACTTCCTTTCTTGGCTTCAAATACCATGTGTATTTTTGGTTTTCAAAGATGTGTATTCATTTGGACTTCAGGTGTTCTTTTTTTCATCTGTCTTTTGGAGAATTATACTTGGATACTTGGTACTTCAAACTTGCACATATACAAACACTTCTTTTCCTCTTTTAAGGTCTTCACCCTAGAAACCTTAGAATCCTCTTCTCTCCTCACATAAGGTCTGTATTTAATCACATAGATCTGATTGTGCCTACCTGAAATCTTTTTTTTCTCTCCTTATTGCCAAAAGTTTGGTTGAGGCTTGGGTGATGTTTTTCCTGAACAGAGTCTGTCATTTTCAATCCAGGTACTACTTTAAAATCATCTGGGGAGTTTTTAAATGGTAAAGATGAAGGGATCAAGGCATCTGCAGAGATTCTGATTCAGTAGGTCTGGTGTAGAGCCAGACCTTGTCATTTAAAGAATGCTTCCTATGTGATGCTAATAGGCAGCTAGGGCTGATAGCTAGAAGAGGGAGTGATAGAAACCCTGAGGAACTCTAGTATTTAATTCACCCTTTAAAAATCAGGATAAATGTTTGTTGGCAGGTTAGCTGCTAACTTCCAGGTACTTTGTGCACCTACCTATTAAAGTACTTAACACATTTTAAAGAAGTTATTTCTCATGGGCCTATTGTTCTCATGCCTAGAAGTTCCTTGAGGTCTGGGAGCATGCCTAAAGGTAAACTATTCCTTAATACACTATTCACAACACTTTGGGCACCGACTGTGTGGGTTTTCTCCTCACATTAAGCACTTCTTCAACAATCTGGACACAAGTGGCTACGATTTAACCCAGTTATGCCACTGACCTGGGGTTAGTACAGACACCACACATTAAGGACTCACTGCTGCAAGACTGCCCTGCACTTCAGATGCCTGTCTGAAGTCCCAGCTTGTGACCTGCATTTCTGACCAACTGGCTATATTTTGGGACTTCCCACAACTTCCTCAGGTGGATAATTTGCTAGAATGGCTTATAGAACTCAGGAGAGTTCTTTACTTGCCATCATCTGTTTATTATAAAAGGTATGATTCAGGAACAGCCAAATGAAAGAGAAGCACAGGGAAGGTATGTGGGAAAGGGCATGGAACTTCCATGCCGCCTTTGGGGGTGCTACCCTCCCAGCATCTGGATGTGTCCACCACCTGGAAGCTCTCCAAAACCCTGTAGTTAGGGTTTTTATGGAGGCTTCATTCACTCTGTAGGCATAATTATTAAATCAACTGCTGGTGATTGCCTCAGTCTACCATCCTTCCCCCTTCCCTGCAGTCAGGGGTTGATTCCTCTGGCAACCAGCCCCTATTCTACCAGATAGGTTTGAAAGGGGCTTATTATGAATAATAAAATATGCTCCTCTCACCCCTGCGAAGAAATTCCAAGGGTTGTAGGAGCTCTTTGCCAGGAACCAGGGATAAAGACCTAATACATATTCTGTTCTGTAATAATTCTTATATCACAAATCTTATTTATCTTTTCATCATGCCTTGCACAGTATTTGGTATGTTTTCAAAACCTGATAAAAATTGGTTGAATGAATCAGTTGGTAAATAATGTAAAACAGATCTTGAATTCACAGTTTTGCAAGCTGACCAGCTGTTTCTTTCTTGGCTGCTTAACAGGTCACTAGTCATACTCGCACATTCATTCTTTTTTTTGAAAACACACACACTTTTTACAAGTTCGAGTGGATTAAATATCGTTTGCTCTTATGATTTGGCTTTTAAGATGGTTAAGTTGTGACAGTATTACACAGGTTTGTTCAGGTTTCCTTTTTAGCAGATATTATTTCAGATGGTTAAGGCACATCTATCTTGTATCTTTTTTAAACAAATATTTCTTCTTTTGGGCTCAAAAGCTTTGGAATTTTTAACTAGAACAAAAACTGTCAGATTGATAAAAGATATTGAATGCTGACAGAACTGTTTCTTTTTAACTAGGAGAGTTAAGGAGGTAGGGGATATGCATTAAGCCATCTACCTATGTACTATCTCATTGGCATTGGTGATGACAAGGGGGAAAACCTATAATTTTCAAACATTTAATTACTGTTATAGGGAAAACCTGTAATTGCTCATTTAATGATACCAGCATATTTTGTAATTCTTCAGAGCTAAGGTATAAACTGTGGAAGTCATCTTCTACATTTGTTCTTTAGTTTTCTTAAGATTTTGTCAGCTATTTTTCTTCTTATAGAATTTACGGTTGACAGTTCTTTATGTTGAGCATTTGGAAAATGTCGCACTTCCCTTCATACCTCCATGATTACAGACAACTCCTATCCCCTGCATTGTTCAAGGGTCAACTGCATTCCATTTCATAGATATACCACATTTTATTTATCCCTTAAGCAGTTGATGGGTATTTGGATTTTTTCCATTTCTTGGCTGTTATGAAATCTTGGCTCTCATTGGAATTCATGTTTCCCTGTAGGTAATGTATCCTTTCTCCTAGGCTGCTTTAAAGCTATTTTTCTTTGTCTTTAGTTTTTGGAAGTTTAATTGATATGTCTTGGCATTAATTTCTTTGGGTTTATCCTGTTTGGAGTTCTGTTAGCTTCTTGAACTGTAAGTTAATGTCTTTTGTCAAATTTGGGATGTTTTCAGCCATTTCTTAGAATAAGTTTTCAGTACCACTCTCTTTTTCCTTTCTTTCTGTGACTGATGATACAAATATAAGCTCTTTTGTTATTGTCCCTCAGGTCATGAGGCATTCTTCTTTTTTTTCCCCCTGTGTTGAGATTGAGTAGTTGCTACTGTTCTATTTCCAGTTTCAGGTTCACTCACTCTTTCTTCAGTCATACTCATTCTGTAGTTGAGCACATCTAGTGAGTTTTTGTTTTGGTTTCTTTATTTTTCAATTCTATAATTTCCTTTATTTTTTCCTAAATTTTCTATATCTTTGGTTAGTTTTCTATTTTTTCTTTGTTTCAAGATGATATCTCATTTCTCATCAAGGCATGATGACCGCTTTAAAATTCTTGTCAGATAATTCCAATATATAATTCATCTTGGTGTTAGATAATGTTAATTCTCTTTATTCATTCAAGTTGTGATTTTCCTGGTTCTTAGTATGAGTGACTTTTGATTGTATCCTGGATGTTTTTGATATTTTGTTAGGAAAGCCCAGATCCTATTTAAATATTCATTTTAGTAGGGAGTCACCCTAAAAGGTTTAATTCCTGGTGTGTAGGTAACCAGCCTCCTTTTTTTTTTTTTTTTTTGGTAATAGCTTTTTAGAGTTATAAGTTACATATCATACATTCACTCATTTAAGGTGTAAAATTTTTTAGTATATTTACAAAGTTGTGCATTTATTACTACAGTCAATTTTAGAACCTTTTCAGTATCCCAGGAAGAAACTGCACACTCCTTCCCTGTTTCCCCCAACTGTCTTGTCATCCTCTCCACCCTAGACAATAGATTAGTACTACTCTATTAGTCTCTGTAGATTTGCCTATTCTGGACATTCTCATATAAATGTAATCATACAATATATAGTCATTTGTTACTTAGCATACGTAATGTTTTCAAGGTTCTTCCATGTTGTAGAATACATCAGTATTTTGTTTCTTTTTATTACTGATAATACAGTTGACCCTTGAACAACACAGGTTTGAACTTTGTGGGACCACTTTCCCTTCTTTTATTTTCAATAAATGTACAGTATCTGTAATTTAATGTAAGATTCCATGGGTGATATGGTCATTAGAAATGGAAACGGAGAAGTGTACATAGTGGCCTATACAGGGATCAAACCCACTACCCTGATGTTATCAGCACCACTCTCTAACCAACTGAGGTAACTGGCCATATCTGGATAGAGAGAAATGCTGGGATCTGAGAAGAGCAGAGGAGCTGAGACCCAGGTCAGCCAACTCAGAAGAAGGAATTGGGAAACTTGCCCATTCCAACTACACCCCTCCTAGCCTCTGCCTGATCAACCTGCAAGCAAGTGTTAACCCTGGCAGAGACTAGTGAACAGTAATTCATTCCTGTTTGCTTTCTTTTCTCTCTTGGACTCTACAACCCTTCCATTTCTTTTCTACTGTTTGTTGCATCTGAATTAACCCATTTTATATACAGTAGGCCATTATACATGGATTTTCAACTAGTGCCTCAACCCTTACATTGTTCAAGGGTCAACTGTATTCTGTTTTATGGATATACTACATTTTACTTATCCCTTAATCAGTTGTTTGGTGTTTGGATTATTTCCAGTTTGGGGCTTTTACGAATAGTGCTGCTATGAACATTTGTGGACGTGTTTTCATTTCTCTTGGGTGTGTAGCAAGGAGTGGAAGTGCTGGGTTGTAGGGTAACTCTGAAACTCAGTGGCTGCTCCGTTTCACATTTCTACCAGCAATGAATGAGGATTCCGATTTCTTCACATCCTTGCCATTACTTGCCTTTATGTGACTTTTTTATTTTATGAGGGTGAAGTAGTATCATTGTGATTTTGACTGCATTTCTCTAATGGCTAAGCACATCTTTTCATGTGCTTTTTGGCTATTTGTATGTCTAGGAGAAATCTCTATTCCTTTGCCCATTTTTAATTGAGTTATTTGTCTTGCTGAGTTGTGAGATTTCTTTATATATTGTGCATATTTAGACCCTTATCAGATACATGATTTGCAAATATAAGTCTTTCATTTTGTGGTATCTCACTTTCTTGATAGTGTCCTTTGAGCCCAAAGATTTTTAAAATTTTGCTGAAGTCCAACTTATGTATTTTTCTTTTGTTGCTTATGCTTTAAGTTTCGTATTTAAGAAACTATTGCCTAATCCAAGGTCATGAAGACTTACTCCTGTGTTTTCATTCAACAGTGTTATAGTTTCAGCTTAGATTTAAGTCTTTGATGCGTTTTTGTAAATTTTGTTTATAGTGTGAGATAGGGGTCCTACTTCATTTTTTTGCTTATACATACTCAGTTGTTTCAGCACCTGTGTTGATAAAATGATTCTTTCCCCCTCTGAATTGGTATCTTGTCCAGTTGCAATTTTGATAGGGATGGTATTGAACCTGTAAGATCAATTTGGGGAATACTGCCGTCTTAACGTATTAATCTTCCAGTGCATGAATATGAGATGTCTTTTCATTTATTTAGATCTTGAATTTCTTTCAAAAATGTTTTCTAGTTTTCAGTGTACAAATCTTTCAGTTATTTTTTGAGGGGGTGTTAAACTTATTCTTTAATATTTTATTTTGGTGTTACTGTAAATTGGCTCTCAATTTTGTTTTTGGATTGTTATTGCTAATATACTGAAACAGTTGAATTCTGTATGTTGGTCTTGTATCTTGCGACTATACCAAACTCATTGAATAGTTCTGATAGTTTCTTAGTGATTTATTAGGATTTTATGTATACATGATATATCATCTCCAAAGGGAGATAGTCTTCTTCCTTACACTCTGGATGTCTTTTAATTGATTTTTCTTGCCTAACTGACCTGGATAGAACCTCCTGTATAATATTGAATAAAAGTGGCAAGAGTAGATATCCTGAGTTGTTCCTGATCTTAGGAGGAACCATTAAGTGTGAAGCCAGCTGTGCATTTTCTTAGATGTCCTTTTTCAGGTTGATAATGTTCTCTTCTATACCTGGTTTATTCATTGTGTTTATCATGAAAGGGTGTTGGATTTTGTCAAGTGTTTTTTCGATGCCTATTCAGATAGTCATGTTGTTTTTGTCATTCTATTAATATGGTGTATGACAGTTGATTTTCATATGTTGAAACAATCTTGCATGCCTGGGCTTAAACCACCCTTGGTGATCTTTTATATATGTTAGATTCAGTTTGATAGTATTTTGTTGAGGATTGTGGCATTTATATAATAAATATGTGTAGTGTTCTTACAGTGTTTGCCTAGTTTTGGAATCAGAAGACTGGCCTCATAGAATGAGTTGGGAATTGTTCCTATCTCTTCTGTATTTTGGCAGAATTTGTTAAATATTAGATTTAGACAGGTTGTTGATTTGAGATCTTTTTACTTTTTAAAAATGTAAACATTTTTATTTCTAGTTGAAATATAATTGACATATAACATTAGCTATATTTCATATATTTTGTGTTTTTATCTCAATGTATTTTCTAACTTACCTTGTGATTTCTTTTTTGTGTCATTGGTTATTTAGGAGAGTAGTGTTTAATTTTCACATATCTGTGAATTTTCCAAACTTTTTTTCCTGGTATGTTTTCTGATTTCATACCATTATGGTTGGAAAATGTATTTTTTATGACAGTCCTTTAAATTACTGAGACTTATTTTATGGCTTATTCTATAGAGTATTCCATGTGCACTGGCAAACAGTATATACTCTGCTCTTTTTGCCTGGACTGTTTTATATGTTTGCTGGGTCTAGTTCTTGTAGTATTCCTCAAGTCTTCTTTTTCTTTGCTGATATTTTGTCTGGTAGTTTTACCCATTATTGAAAAGTAGAGTATTGAAGTCTTCAACAATTATTGTTGAATTGTCTATTTCTCCCTTCAATCCTGTCAGTTTTTGCTTCTTGTATTTGGAGGCTCTCTTGTTGGGTGTGTATATGTTTACAATTGTTATATTCTCTTGATGGACTTGCCTTCTTAATAATTATAAAAAGCCCTATGTCTCTAATTTTATGTTAAAGTGCATTGTATGTAATATTAGTATAGGTACACCAGGCTCTTCATTACTGTTCGCATGGTATATATATATTTTTTCCTTTTGCTTTCAGCCGAATTGGTCTTTGAGTCTGAAGTGTGTCTTGTAGAAAGCATATATTTGAATGATGGGTTCTTTTTTTTGGGGGGGTGCATTTTGTTTTGGTCTTTTCTACCAACCGTTGCTTTTTTAATGCTTAATCCATTTAAAATTAATCTAATTATTGGTATATTAAGATACATTTTACCAGTTTTCTGTTTGTTTTCTATATATCTTACATCTTCTTAATTTCTCCTTTCCTCCATTACTGCCTTCCTTTTTATTGTTTTCCAGTATATATTTTATTTTTTTTACATTAAAAATTTTTTATTTTGGTATCATTAATATACAATTCCATGAGCAACATTATGGTAACTAGACTCCCACCATTATCAAGTCCCCAACACATACCACATTATAGTCACTCTCCATCTGCGTAGTAAGATGCTATAGAATCACTACTTGTCTTCTCTGTGTTATACTGCCTTCCCCATACCCCCCTGCCCCTGCTACATTATGTGTGCTAATCGTAATGCCCCTTTTTCCCGTTATCCCTCCCTTCCCACCCATCCTCCCCAGTCCCTTCCCCTTTAGTAACTGTTAGTCCATTTTTGGGTTCTGTGAGTCTGCTGCTGTTTTGTTCCTTCAGTTTTTTCTTTGTTCTTATACTCCACAGATGCGTAAAATCATTTGATACTTGTCTTTTTCCACCTGGCTTATTTCGCTGAGCATAATACCCTCTAGCTTCATCCATGCTGTTGCAAATGGTAGGATTTGTTTTCTTCTTATGGCTGAATAATATTCCATTATGTATATGTACCACATCTTTATCCATTCATCTACTGATGGACACTTAGGTTGCTTCCATTTCTTGGCTATTGTAAATAGTGCTGCGATATACATAGGGGTGCATATGTCTTTTTCAAACTGGGCTGCTGCATTCTTAGGGTAAATTCCTAGGAGTGGGATTCCTGGGTCAAATGCTATTTCTATTTTGAGTTTTTTGAGGAACCTCCATACTGCTTTCCACAATGGTTAAACTAATTTGCATTCCCACCAGCAGTGTAGGAGGGTTCCTTTTTCTCCACATCCTCATAAACGTTTGTTGTTGTTTGTGTTTTGGATGTAGGCCATCCTTACTGGTGTGAGGTAGTATCTCATTGTGGTTTTAATCTGCATTTGTCTGATGATTAGCGTTGTGGAGCATCTTTTCCTGTGCCTGTTGGCCATCTGAATTTCTTCTTTGGAGAAGTGTCTATTCATATCCTCTGCCCATTTCTTAATTGGATTATTTGCTTTTTGTTTGTTGAGGTGTGTGAGTTCTTTATATATTTTGGATGTCAACCCCTTATCGGATACGTCATTTATGAATATATTCTCCCATACTGTAGGATGTCTTTTTGTTCTACTGATGGTGTCCTTTGCTGTACAGAAGCTTTTCAGCTTGATATAGTCCCACTTGTTCATTTTTGCTTTTGTTTCCCTTGCCCGGGGAGATATGTTCATGAAGAAGTCGCTCATGTTTATGTCCAAGAGATTTTTGCCTGTTTTTTTCTAAGAGTTTTATGATTTCATGACTTACATTCAGGTCTTTGATCCATTTTGAGTTTACTTTTGTGTATGGGGTTAGACAATGATCCAGTTTCATTCCATACATGTAGCTGTCTAGTTTTGCCAGCAACAGCTGTTGAAGAGGCTGTCATTTCCCTGTTGTGTATCCATGGCTCCTTTATCATACATTAATTGCCCATATATGTTTAAGTTAATATCTGGACTATCTTTTCTGTTCCAGTGGTCTATGGGTCTGTTCTTGTGCCAGTACCAAATTGTCTTGATAACTGTGGCTTTGTATTAGAGCTTGAAGTTGGGAAGCGAGATCTCCCCTGCATTATTCTTTCTTCTCAGGCTTGTTTTGGCTATTTGGGATCTTTTGTGGTTCCATATGAATTTTAGAACGATTTGTTCCAATTCGATGAAGAATGCTGTTTGTATTTTGATAGGGATTGCATTCAATCTGTAGATTGCTTTAGGCAGGATGGCCATTCTGACAATATTAATTCTTCCTACCCAACAGCATGGGATGTATTTCCATTTATTGGTTATCTTCTTTAATTTCTCTCATGAGTGTCTTGTAGTTTTTAGAGTATACGTCTTTCACTTCCTTGGTTAGGTTTATTCCTAGGTATTTTATTATTTTTGATGTAATTGTAAATGGAATTGTTTTCCTGATTTCTCTTTCTGTTAGTTCACCATTAGTGTATAGGATTGCAACAGAATTCTGTGTATTAATCTTGGATCCTGCAACATTCCTGAATTCAGATATTAGAACTAATAGTTTTGGAGTGGATTCTTTAGGGTTTTTTATGTACAATATCATGTCATATGCAAACAGTGACAGTTTAACTTATTTACCAATCTGGAT
The DNA here is from genome assembly GCA_032199065.1 of Smutsia gigantea. Classification (NCBI taxonomy): domain Eukaryota; kingdom Metazoa; phylum Chordata; class Mammalia; order Pholidota; family Manidae; genus Smutsia; species Smutsia gigantea. The sequence goes on along the minus strand of JAVSCE010011683.1, from coordinate 374,325 downwards.
TCCTTTTATTTCCTTGTGTTGTTTGATTGCCGTGGCTAGGACCTCCAGTACTGTGTTGAATAGAAGTGGGGGAGAGTGGGCATCCTTGTCTTGTTCCTGATCTTAAAGGAAAAGCTCTCAGCTTCTTGCTGTTAAGTATAATGTTGGCTGTGGGTTTGTCATGGATGGCCTTTATTATGTTGAGGTACTTGCCCTCCTCTTCTACTTTTTGGAAAACTTTAAGGAGGATGGTTATTTGGTCTTCTCTAAATGTCTGATAAAATTCAGCAGTGAAGCCATCTGGTCCGGCAGTTTTCTTCTTGGGTTGATTTTTGATTACTGATTCAATTTTCATTACTGGTAATTGGTGTTTTCAGATTTTCTGTTTCTTCCTGGGTCAGTCTTAGAAGGTTGTATTTTTCTAGAACGCTTTCCATTTCTTCTAGATTATCCAATTTGTTAGCATATAATTTTTCATAGTATTCTATAATAATTCTTTGTATTTCTGTGATGTACATAGTGATTTTTCCTGTTTCATTTCTGCTTTCTGTTTATGTGTGTAGACTCTTTTTTTCTTGATATGTCTGGCTAGGGGTTACCTATTTTGTTTTTTTAGTTAAAAACCAGCTCTTAGTTTCATTAATACTTTTATTGTTTTATTCTTCTCAATTTTGTTTATTTCTTCTGATCTTTATTATGTCCTGGCTTCTGCTGACTTTGGGCCTCATTTGTTCTTCTTTTTCCAGTTTCATTAATTGTGAATTTAGAGTATTCATTTGGGATTGTATTTCCTTCTTTAAATAGACCTGAATTGTTATTTACTTTCCTCTTAGAACTGCCTTCGCTGCATCCCACAGAATTTGGGGCTTTGAGCTGTTGTCTACATTTGTCTCTCTATATTGCTTGATCTCTGTTTTAATTTGGCCATTATTATTTAGGAGCATGTTATTATTATTATTATTTGGCCACTGATTATTTAGGAGCATGTTGTTAAGTCTCCATGTGTTTATGAGCCTTTTTGTTTTCTCTGTACAAGTTGTTTCTGGTTTCATTCCATTGTGATCCGAGAAGTTGGTTCATGCAATTTCAATCTTTTTCAGTTTGCTTAGGCTCTTTTTTGTGGCCTAGTATATGATCTATTTTTGAAAATGTTCCATGTGCACTTTAGAATAATATATATCCTGTTGCTTTTGGGTGGAGTATCCTGTAGATGTCTGTTAGGTCCATCTGTTCTAATGTGTTGTTCAGTGCCTCTGTGTCCTTACTTATTTTCTGTCTGGTTGATCTGTCCTTTGGAGTGAGTGGTGTGTTGAAGTCTCCTAAAATGAATGCATTACACTCTATTTCCTCCTTTAATTCCGTCAGTATTCGTTTCACATATGTTGGTGATCCTGTGTGGGGTGCATAGCTATTTATAATAGTTATATCCTCTTGTTGGACTGACCCCTTCATCATTATATAATGTCCTTTTTTTTCTCTTGTTACTTTGTTTGAAGTCTATTTTATCTGTTACAAGTATTGCAACTCCTGCTTTTTTCTCACTATTGTTTGGATGAAATATCTTTTTCCATCCCTTCACTTTTAGTCTGTGTATGTCTTTGGATTTGAAGTGAGTCTCTTGTAAGCAGCATATAGATGGGCTTGCCTTTTTATTCATTCTGCAACTCTTGTGTCTTTCTATTGGTGCTTTCAGTCCATTTACCTTTAAGGTGCTTATTGATAATTATGTACTTGCCATTGCAGGCTTTGGATCCATGGTTACCAAAGGTTCAAGGGCAGCTTCTTTACTATGTTACAGTCTATCTTAACTTGCTTATTATGCTATTATAAACACAATATGAAGATTCTTTTCTCTCTCCTTTTTCTTCCTCCTCCACTCTTTATATGTTAGGTGTCATTCTTTGTGTATCTGTTGACTGACTTTGTGAGTAACTGATTTAATTTTGCATTTGGTTAGTAGTTAATTGGTCTACTTCCTTTACTGTGGTGGTATTTTCTCTGGTGACAGCTATTTAGCTTTAGGAGCCTTCCATCTAGAGCAGTCCTTTTAAAATACACTCTAGAGATGATTTGTGGGAAATAAATTCCTTCAACTTTGGCTTATCTTGGAATTGTTTAATGCATCCTTCAAATTTAAGTGATAATCTTGCTGGGTAGAGTATTCTTCGTTGGAGGCCCTTCTGTTTCATTGCATTGAATATATCATACCACTCCCTTCTGGCCTGCAAAGTTTGTGGTGAGAAATCTTATGATAGCCTGTTGGGTTTTCCTTTGTATGTGATCTTTTTCTTTCTCTGGTTGCCTTTAATACTCTGTCCTTGTCTTTAATCTTTGCCATTTTAATTATTACATGTCTTGGTGTTTTCTTCCTTGGCTCCCTTGTGTTGGGAGATCTGTGCACTTCCATGGCCTGAGGGATTATTTCCTTCCCCAGATTGGGGAAGTTTTCAGCTATTATTTCTTCAAAGACACTTTCTACCCCTTTTTCTCTCTCTTCTTCTGGTACTGCTGTAATGTGAATATTGTTCTGTTTGGATTTATCACACAGTTCTCTTAATATTGTTTCATTCCTAGAGATTCTTCTCTCTCTGCCTCAGCTTCTTTATATTCTGTTCTTTATTTTATATTAAATTACCATCTCCTCCACCTCATCCAATCTGCTTTTAAATCCCTCCATTGTATGTTTCATTTCAGCTACTGTATTTTTAAGGTGTCTGTCTCCCTTCTGAATTGGTCCCTTAGCTCTTGAATATTTTTCTGTAGCTCCATTAGTATGCTTATGACTTTTATTTTGAATTCTTTTTCAGGAATAGTGGTGAGTTCGGTCTCACTGAGACCTCTTTCTGGTGTTTGAAGGATTTTGGATTGAGCAAGGTTCTTCTGCCTTTTCGTAATCCTATTGGATAGTGAGAAATACTTGGTTTGTGTATGCGGCCTCTTCTAGTGCCCAGAAGCTCTGCTCTGCCGAGATGCCCAGTACCTGGAGTGATCGCAGTTGTCAGAGGCGAGTGGTGTAGGGCCTACCCTAAAGAGTGAGTCCTTTCCTGCTTCTCAGTCTCAGTGCATGCCTCTGCTGTCAGGGCCAGTGAGCCATGTGCAGGCAACAGCCTCTGTGTTGAGCTGTGTAGTTGCTGTAGGAGGACCTGCTCTCCTCTGGTATGGAGCGATGGCGGTGGCAGCGGGTTTGCACCCAGGTGCAGGTATGAAGGAAGAAAAGGCAGGCTGATTATCACAATGGGGGGCCTTGGGGCTGTGTTGCCAGCCAGGGGGATGGAGTGCCTGAAGCTTCTCAAAGTTTCCAACCTGCTGGGCTGAGTGTGCTGGGACGATTTTGTCCACCTGTTCCTTCTTCTGAATCCTTTCCCCTTTAGCAGCCCTCTCACTGTTGGGAAGTCTTTCAAAGCGCTTGCCTTTCTTTTGTCCCGGGGCAGCCGGTTGAGGGAACTTTTTTGCAGTCTTAGTCTCTGACTTCAGCCCCTCTAATCTCCAGAGCACCATGCAGTATGGGTTTGTGCTCCTGGAGCAGATTTCTAGGGCTGGGTATTTAGCAGACCTGGGCTTCTACCCCCTCCCCACTGTGATTTCTCTTCCTCCCGCTGATGAGCTGGGGTGGGGGGAGTACTCAGATCCCACCAGGTCGTGGTTTTATTACTTTACCCTTTTCCTTGACATATTCTGTTCTCCCAGATGATGGCTGGCTGGTGCAATCTTATTTCTGGTCACTCTTTTAGGAATAGTTGTATTTGCTGCATTTTCATATTATTTGTGGTTTTGGGAGGAGATTTCTGCCTCCCTTCTCACTCTGCCATCTTTTTTCCTCCCTCTCCCATTTTGAGTTAATTTTTGTGCATAAGTTTCACCTTCATTCTTTTGCATGTGGATATCCAGTTATGCCAGCACCATGTTGAAGAGTACTGTTTCCTCATTGAGTTGTCTCAGCACCCTTGCCAAAAATTAGTTGAGTATAATATAAGGGTTTATTTGTGGCCTTGCAATTTTATTCCACTTATCTGCATACCTGTTTTTATGCCACTGCTACATTATATCTTCATTACTGTAGCTTTGTAGTAAGTTTCAAATTGGGAATTGTGAGTCTTCCAACATTGTTCTTTTTCAAGATGTTGTTTTGGCCAGAGTGAGTTTGTATAAACCAATATAGGAAATAACTCTCTGCTCACATCTTCAAATCAGTTACATTTGATTGCATCTGTCATGAAATTTCATAACCCAGTCTGATCCATAAGACTTGATCTGAACCCTGCCCATCTTTACAGTTTCAGCTCACCCTATTTCCCTCTTGCTCACTGCTCTTCCCTGTTTCTTGGAAGCTTTCAAGTGCCTTCGCATTGCAAGGGTTTTGCATATTCATTTCCTTTTGCTTAGAATGTTCTTCACTTTTTAAAATTGGGGTTCATAGAATAAAATGCACAAATCTTAGTGTACAGCCTGATGAATTTTGATATGTGTATACAGTCACGTGACCGTTACCCTAACAAGATGTCAACCTTCCATTTTTTTCCCCTTCACCTATTTCACCCATCCTCCAACCCTCTCCCATGTGGAATCACCTGTCTGTTCTCTGTGTTTGAGTCCATTTCAGTGTTGTTTAGTTTATTTTGTTTTTTAAATTCCACAAGTAAGTGAAATAATATGGTATTTGTCTTTGACTTTTTTCACTTAGCTTAATACCCTCTAGTCCCATTTATGTTGTTGTAAATGGCAAGATTTCATCCCTTTTTATGACTGAGTAATATTCCATTATATATATGTACCATGTCTTTATCTATCAGTGGACATTTAGGTTGTTTCCATATTTTGGATATTGTAAATAGTTCTGAAATAAACACAGGAGTACATGTATCTTTCCCAATTAGTGATTTGTTTTCTTTGGGTAAATTCCCAGAAGTGGAATGGCTGGGTCATATGGTGTTTCTATTTTTAGTGTTTTGAGAGACCTCCATATTGCTTTCCATAGTGGCTGTACCAATTTGAAACCTCACCAGCAGTATATAAGGGCTCCCTTTTCTCCACATCCTCACCAATACTTGTTATTTAATGTCTTTTTTATGCTGGCTCTTCTTGCTGGTGTGAAATGATATCTCATTGTGGTTTTGATTTGTATTTCCCTGAGGATTAGTAATGTTGAGCATCTTTTCGTGTGCTTATTAGCCATCTGTATGTCTTTTTTGGAAAAATGTGGATGTCCATTTCTTTCCCCAGGTTGGGGAAGTTCCCAGCTATTACTCTTCAGATAGACTTTCTACCCCGTTGTGTCTGTCTTCTCCTTCTAGGACCTGTATTTTGTGAATATTATTTCATTTGGAGTTGTAGAGCTCTCTCAGCATCTTCTAATTTTTAGAAAATATTTTTTCTCTTTGTTTCTATGCTTTCTTACTTTCCACTACCCTGTCTTCTAACTCACTGATCTGTTTCTTTGTATTCTCTAGTCAACTATTAGTTCCCTCTATTGTATTTTTCATGTAGGTTATACTATTTCATATCTGGCTTGTTCTTTTTATATTTTCTATTTTTTTGTTGAAGTTCTCTCTGAAATCATCAGTTATTTTCCCCAGTTCAATGAGTGTCTTTATGACCATTGCTTTGAATTCTTTGTCAAGTAGATTGTTTATCTTCATTTCATTTAGCACTTTTTCTGGTGTTTTGTGTTCTTCCTTTGTTTGGAGCATATTCCTCTGCCTCCTTGTTTTGTGTGGTATTATTCTGTGTTTCTTCTGTTGTATTAGACTGATCAGCTATGTCTCTCGGTCTTGAAAGAAGTGAGCTTACGTAGTCGGCATCCTGTGGTGCCCAGAAGTGAAAAACCCCTGCTTTTCAGAGCCAGGTGCTCAGGGATTTTCTCTGTTGTGGCTGAGCCATGACTGCTGTTGGTCGGCTTTGGGCAGGGCCCACCCTCTGCTTGTCCACCAGCAATGGCAGATCCCACTGCTATACCTCTACATGATGCCTGGTCTTTCCACTGTGACCCCTGTGGTTGGGGCCTGCCTCTGCCCATCTGCCAGCAGTGGTGAATCCCCACAACTGTGCCTCAGCGTGTGATTCTGTCCTTTCTGCTGTGGCAGCCAGTGATGACCAACTACTGCTGGGTTGGGTGTGCACATCTGTATGGGAATTCTGGGGCTGAGTTGGGTTTGATAGATAATTTAGATCTGGATCCCATAAGCATCTAGTTAGTTGGGCTGAGGACGGGCTAGAAAGGTGTCATCTGCATACCCTTTCTTCTCTGGAGATAGCTCCCACAGACGCCCTCCCCTCTGGCATACTTCCCAAGACTAGCAAATCTTCCAAACGGCTTCCTCTCTGTTGTGTCTCAGGGGGATTGACAACACACTGGTTTTCCACAAGTGGACTAAGCCCCCACAGTACTGCAACTCTCCCTGGTGTCCAGTCTTTTTAATCTTCAAAGCCCAGTACTGTGGGAACTCATCTCCCTAGAGCAGATCCCCAGGACCAGGATGTACTGGGATCCTGAGCATTTTTGTTCTCCCTCCTTTCTGCTCTCCCTCCTTCTTGTGTGTTGGGACGGAGGAAGGTTTCAGATCCCAACTGATCATGACTCTTCCCCATTGCTCTTCTCAATGGGGTCTTGGCTTTTTTTTTCTATTATTAATAAACAATTACATGAGCAACATTATGGTTACTAGACTCCCCCTATTGTCAACTCCCCTCCACATACCACATTGCAGTCACTGTCCATCAGCGTAGTAGGATGTTATAGAATCACTACTTGTCTTCTCTGTGTTACACTGCCTTTCCCGTACCCGCCCCCCCCCGCTACATTATGTGTGCTAATTGTAATAGCCCTTTTTCCCCCTTGTGCCTCCCTTCCCACTCCTCTGCCCCAGTCCCTTTCCCTTTGGTAACTGTTAGTCCATTCTTAGGTTCTGTGAGTCTGCTGCTGTTTTGTTCCTTCAGATTTTTCTTTGTTCTTATACTCCACAGATGAGTGAAATCATTTGATACTTGTCTTTCTCTGCCGGGCTTATTTCACTGAGCATAATACCCTCCAGCTCCATCCATGTTGTTGGAAATGGAAGGATTTGTTTTCTTCTAATGGCTGAAAAATATTCCATTGTGTATATATACCACATCTTCTTTATCTGTTCATCTACTGATGGACACTTAGGTTGCGTCCATTTCTTGGCTATTGTAAATAGTGCCGTGATAAACATAGGGGTGCATATGTCTTTTTCAAACTGGGCTGCTGCATTCTTAGGGTAAATTCCTAGGAGTGGGATTACTGGGTCATATGGTATTTCTATTTTGAGTTCTTTGAGGAACCTCCATACTGCTTTCCACAGTGGTTGAACTAATTTGCATTCCCACCAGCAGTGTACGAGGGTTCCCTTTCTCCACATCCTCGCCAACATTTGTCTTTTGGATGTTGGCCATCCTAACTGGTATGAGGTGATGTCTTATTGTGGTTTTAATTTGCATTTCTCTGATGACTAGTGATGTGGAGCATCTTTTCATGTGCCATTGGTCATCTGAATTTCTTCTTTGGAGAAGTGTGTTCAGCTCCTCTGCCCATTTTTTAATGGGCTAATTTGCTTTTTGCTTGTTGAGGTGCATGAGCTCTTTATAACATTTGGATGTCAACCCCTTATCGGATATGTTATTTATGAATATATTCTCCCATACTGTAGGATGTCTTTTAGGTCTACTGATGGTATCTCTTGCTGTACAGAAGCTTTTTAGTTTGATATAGTCTCACTTGTTCATTTTAGCTCTTGTTTCCCTTGCCCAGGGAGATATGTTCATGAAGAAATTGCTCATGTTTATGTCTAAGAGATTTTTGCCTATATTTTTCTCTAAGAGTTTTATGGTTTCATGACTTACATTCAGGTCTTTAATCCATTTTGAGTTTACTTTTGTGTATGGTGTTAGATAGTAATCCAGTTTCATTCTCTTACATGTAGCTGTCCAGTTTTGCCAACACCAGCTATTGAAGAGGCTGTCATTTCCCCATTGTATATCCATGGCTCCTTTATTGTATATTAATTGACCATATATGCTTGGGTTTATACCTGGGCTCCCTATTCTGTTCCACTGGTCTATGGGTCTGTTCTTGTGCCAGTACCAAATTGTCTTGATTACTGTAGCTTTGTAGAGCTTGAAGTCAGGGAGCGTAATAATCCATGCTTTATTCCTCCTTCTCAGGATTGCTTTGACTATTTGGGGTCTTTTGCGGTTCCATATGAACTTTAAAACTATTTGCTCTAGTTCATTGAAGAATGTTGTAGGTATTTTGATAGGGATCACATTGAATCTGTAGATTGCTTTAGGTAAGATGGCCATTTTGACAATATTAATTCTTCTTAGCCAAGAGCAAGGGATGAATTTCCATTTATTAGTGTCCTCTTTAATTTCTCTTAAGAGTGTCTTATAGTATTCAGGGTATAGGTCTTCCACATCCTTGGTTATGTTTATTCCTAGGTGTTTATTTGTTTGGATGCGATTGTGAATGGAATTGTTTTCCTGGTTTCTCTTGCTGCTAGTTCATCATTAGTGTATAGGAATGCAACAGATTTCTGTATATTAATTTTGTATACTGCAACTTTGCTGAATTCAGATATTCGATCTGGTAGCTTTGGAGTGGATTCTTTAGGGTTTTTTATGTACAGTGTCATGTCATCTGCAAACAGGGACAGTTTGAGTTCTTCCTTGCCAACCTGGATGCCTTTTATTTCTTTGTGTTGTCTGATTGCCGTGGCTCAGACCTCCAGTACTTTGTTGAATAAAAGTGGGGAGATTGAGCATCCTTGTCCTGTTCCCGATCTTAAAGGAAAAGCTTTCAGCTTCTTACTGTTAAGTATAATGTTGGCTGTGGGTTTGTCATATATGGCCTTTATGATGTTGAGGTACTTGCCCTCTATACCCATTTTGTTGAGAGTTTTTATCATGAATGAATGTTGAATTTTGTCGAATGTTTTTCAGCATCTATGGAGATGATCATGTGGTTTTCGTCCTTCTTTTTGTTGATGTAATGGGTGATGTTGATGGATTTTCGAATGTTGGACCATCCTTGCATCCCTGGGATGAATCCCACTTGATCATGATGGATGATCTTTTTGATGGATTTTTGAATTTGGTTTGCTAGTATTTTGTTGAGTATTTTTGCATCTACGTTGATCAGGGATATTGGTCTGTAATTTTCTTTTTTTGTGGGGTTCTTGCCTGGTTTTGGTATTAGAGTGATGTTGGCCTCGTAGAATGAGTTTGGGAGTGTTCCCTCCTCTTCTACTTTTTGGAAAACTTTAATGAGGATGGGTATTAGGTCTTCAGTAAATGTTTGATAAAATTCAGCAGTGAAACCATCTGGTCCAGATGTTTTGTTCTTAGGTAGTTTTTTGATTACCAATTCAATTTCTTTGCTGGTAATTGGTCTATTCAGATTTTCTGTTTCTTCCTGGGTCAGCCTTGGAAGTTTGTATTTTTCTAGAAAGTTGTCCATTTCTTCTAGGTTATCCAGTTTGTTACCATATAATTTTTCATCATATTCTCTGATGATTCTTTGTATTTCTGTGGTGTCCGTGGTGATTTTTCCTTTCTCATTTCTGATTCTGTTTATGTGTGTAGACTGTCTTTTTTTCTTGATAAGTCTGGCTAGGGGTTTATCTGTTTTGTTTATTTTCTCAAAGAACCAGCTCCTGCTTTCGTTGATTGTTTCTATTGTTTTATTCTTCTCCATTTTATTTATTTCTGCTTTAATCTTTATTATGTCCCTCCTTCTACTGACTTTGGGTCTCATTTGCTCTTCCTTTTCTAGTTTCATTAATTGTGAGTTTAGACTGTTCATTTGGGATTGTTCTTCTTTCCTGTGGTCGTCCTGTATTGCAATGTATTTCCCTCATAGCACAGCCATCGCTGCATCCCACAGATTTTGTTGTGTTGAATTATTGTTTTCATTTGTCTCCATATATTGCTTGATCTCTTTTTTTATTTGGTCATTGATCCATTGATTATTTAGGAGCATGTTTTTAAGCCTCCACGTGTTTGTGTTCTCTTTCATTTTCTTTGTGTAATTTTTTCTAGTTTCATACCTTTGTGATCTGAGAAACTGGTTGGTATTATTTCAATCTTTTTGAATTTACTGAGGTTCTTTTTGTGGCTAATATATAATCAGTTCTTGAAAATGTTCCATGTGCACTTGAAAAGAATGTGTATCCTGTTGCTTTTGGATGGAGTGTTCTGTAGATGTCCGTTAGTTAGGTCCTTCTATTCTAATAATGTTGTTCAGTGCCTCTGTCTCTTATTTTCTGTCTAGTTGATCTGTCCTTTTGAGTGAGTGGTGTGTTGAAGTCCCCTAAAATGAATGGATTGCGTTGTATTTCCCCTTTTAATTCTGTTAGTATTTGTTTCACATATGTAGGTGATCCTGTGTTGGGTGCATAGATATTTATAATGGTTCTATCCTATTGTTGGACTGTACCTTCTATCATTGTGTAATGTCCTTCTTTGTCTCTTGTGACTTTCTTTGTTTTGGATTCTATTTTGTCTGATACAAGTACTGCAATGCCTGCTTTTTTCTATTAGCTGCATGAAATATCTTTTTCCATCCCTTAACTTTCAGTCTATGTATGTCTTTGGGTTTGAAGTGAGTCTCTTGTAGGCAGCATATAGATGGGTCTTGTTTTTTTATGCATTCAGTAACTGCGTCTTTTGATTGGTGCATTCAAACCTTTTGCATTTATGGCGATTATCGATAGGTACGTACATATTGCCATTGCAGGCTTTAGATTCGTGGTTACCAAAGGTTCAAGGGCAATTCCCTAATTGTCTAACAGTCTAATTTAACTTCCTTTATATACTATTACAAACACAATGTAAAGGTTTTTTTTTTCCTCCTTTTTTTTTCCTCCTCCATTTTTTGTATGTTATGAATCATATTTTGTACTCTTTGTCTTCCCTTGGGTGACATCTTTTTATCCTTAGGAATACTTCCATCTATAGGAGTCCCTCCAAAATGCCTTGTAGATGTGGTTTGTGGTAGGTTAATTCTCTCTGCTTTTGCTTATCTGAAAATTGTTTAATCTGTCCTTTAAATTTAAATGATAACCTTGCAGGGTAGAGTATTCTTGGTTCACGTCCCTTCTGCTTCATTGCGTTAAATATATCACGCCACTCCCTTCTGGCCTGTAAGGTGTCTGTTGAGAAGTCTAATGATAGCCTGATGGGTTTTCCTTTGTATATGATCTTTTTTCTCTCTCTAGCTGCTTTTAAAAGTCTGTCTTTATCTTTGATCTTTGCCATTTTAATTATTATCTGTCTTGATGTTATCTTCCTTGGGTCCCCTGTGTTGGGAGATATGTGCATCTCGCTGGCTTGAGAGACCATCTCCTTCTAACGATTGGGGAAGTTTTCTGCAATTTCCTCCTCAATGACACTTTCTATCCCTTTTTCTCTTCTTCTGGTACTCCTATTATGCGAATATTGTTGTGTTTAGATTGGTCATATACAGTTCTCTCAATATTCTTTCATTCTTAGAGATCCTTTTTTCTGTTTGTGCCTCAGCTTGTTTGTATTCCTCTTCTCTAATTTCTATTCCATTTACTGTCTCTTCTACTACATCTAATCTGCTTTTAAATCCGTGCATTGTATGTTGCATTTCAGATATAGAATTTCGTAATGATTGAATTTCCACCCTAAATTCATTCTTGAATTCTTGAATATTTTCCTGTACCTCCATATGCATGTTTATAATTTTTATTTTGAACTCTCTTTCAGGAAGTTTGGTGAGTTTGGTTTCATTTGGCTCTCTCTGGGGTTTGTGAGATATTGGTCTGAACCATGTTCTTTTGTCATTTCGTATTTTTGTGTGGTGCCCACTAGTGCACAGAAACTCCAGTCTCTGGAGCTGCTCAGCCCTTAGGGTGAGGTTGGGGGTAATAGGGGAACAGGGCTGGTGCCTGGGGGGAGGAAAGATCTGTTTCCTCATTCCCGTCTGTGGTGCCTGTCTCCAGTGTCAGAGCCAGTGGGCCAAGCACACACGTGTAAACCTCTGTGCTTTGTGTCTCTAGGTGTTGTAGGCGGGGCCTCCCTCTGGCTGGCCTGATGCCTGTGCAGTGACTGCTGGTTTGCGAGCAGGTGCCTGCAGGCCAGTAGGAAGGTTAGGCAGGCTGTCACGGTGGGTGGCCTCAGAGCTGAATAGGCAAGCCAGGGGGATGGAGCACCTGAATCTCCCCAAAGTTCCCAAGCAGCTGGGCAGAATGCGCCCAGTCAACCTTTACCAGCTCTCCCTTCTCCTGCACAGCAAGCTCCATGCTAACCCCACCCCTTCAGCAGCTCTCTGGCTGCTAGGAAGCCTCCCAGACTGCCTGCCTGCCTTTCCTCTGACACATAGCAGCCAGTGTGGATCCCGTCCTCCACCAACGGCCGGAATGTCAATTTCTCAAGTACTCCGCCTGTCCTAGCTCCCTGACGTCCAGAGCACCACACACTGTAGGATTCTGCTCACAAAGCTGTTCTCCAGGGCTAGGTGTTCAGCAGTCCCAGGCTTCCTCCCTTTCCCCCACTCCGTTTCTCTTCCTTCTGCTGGTGAGCTTGGGTGGGGGAAGGTCTTAGGTCCCGCCAGATTAAGGCTTTCCTACGTTATCCTGTTTCATGAGGTCTGCTCTGTTTGCAGTCTGGTTCAGCCTTCTTTCTTGTTGCTGTTTTAAGGTTAGTTGTATTAATTAACTATATTTTTGAACAATTTGTGATTTGGGGAGAAGCTTTCCATCTCACCTCTCATGCTGCCATCTTGCAAGTCCCAGGTCTTGTCTTCTTTATTAGGTATAGAAGGTCTGTTCTTCAGTCTTCAGATCATTGTCGGAGTTGTATTAGATGTAGTTGCTTCCTCAGTATGTATGTGGGAGGAGGTAATCCCAGTGATTTCCTCCATCCCCATGTAGTTTATATGTCATGTCTTACATATATAGCAGTATGTATCATTGGTAGTTGCTTAAGTTCAAACACATTCCAACAGCACTAGTTTTAAGTCCTCCACATTTTATGTATATCTTCTTTAACACCTTGTATTTAGTGATTCTCTTTAACTAATTTTTAGAAGTAGTTGATTTTACTACTTTTGTCTTTTAATCTTCATACTAGCTTTTAAGTGATTGATGTATTACCTTTGCTATGTGTTTGCTTTTACCAGTGAAATTGTTTCCTCATAATTTTCTTGCTTCTAGTTATGGCCTTTCCTTTTTTCTTAAGTAAGTTTCTGTAACATTTCTTGTAAGTCTGGTTTAGTGGTGGTGAACTCCTTTAACCTGTGTTTTTCTAAGAAGCTGTTTATCTCTCTTTCAATTCTGAAGGACACCCTGCTGCATAGAGTATTCTTGGTTGTAAGTCTTTCTCTTTCAGCCTTTTGAGTATATCATGCCACACCCCATTCTGCTCTGTAGAGTTTCTGTTGAAAATCAGCTAATAAACTTAGGGGGTTTCCCTTGTAGGTAAGTCATTGGTTTTCTCTTGTTGCTTTTAATATTCTCTTTTTGTCTTTGATCTTTGACTTTTTAATTATTAAATGTCTTGGTGTGGACCTCCTTGGGTTTACTTGTTTGGGGCAAGATTTGTGATTCCTAGACCCAGATGTCTATTGCCTTTCCTAGGATTGGAACAATCTCAACATTATTTCTTTCTCTTTTTCCATTTTTATGTGAAATTTCATTTTTTTAAAATTTTGGTATCATTAATATACAATTACATGAGCAACATATGGCTACTAGATTCCTCCCATTATCAAGTCCCCACCACATACCCATTACAGTCACTTTCCATCAGCATAGTAAGATGCTATAGATTCACTACTTGTCTGTGCTATACTGTCTTCCCCATGCCCTCTGCTACATTGTGTGTGCTAATCATAAGGCCCCTTATTCCCCTTCTCCCTCCCTTCCCACCCACACCCCCAGACCCTTTCCCTTTGGCAACTGTTAGTCCATTCTTGAGTTCTGTGAGTCTGCTGCTGTTTTGTTCCTTCAGTTTTTGCTTTGTTCTTATGCTCCACATAAGAGTGAGAGAATTTTCATTTTTATTGATTAAAAACATGATTGTCCATGCATATATACATGAAAATACATTAAAATATTAGGGCTTTTTTTGATATATGTGTATTTTTTGTGTTACTTCATATAGAAGTTTTTAAGTTCAAGGCAGTTTTACACTTACTTATAATTACCAATATTTTGATTTTTCTGTACTTTTCATCAGAATTTCTGGAACACTTTCCAAGTAAACATATTAAGACTCTAGAAAAATTAAAGGTGACATAGGCCACTGAATAAAAGTAATTAGAGGGTAAGAAAGAAAAGCTGTCTAGGAATGTGCAACTAAACCACAGTATATGTTTAAATGACAAAGGTTTTTTAATTTAAACAATTTTTAAAGTTCCCTTTGAAAAATCATCCTGACTATATTTAAAATGTATGTTAAATATCTAAAACTTATTTTTTTCCTTTTACTCTTCTCCAACCCCAAATCCTAGTGAAATAGATAGTAGATGTATCTTACAAGGTGCTTTGAATACAAGCTGTATGAAAGGTTCAGTTGCTGTATTTCCTCCAAATAAATAATTGGGATAGAAACATGGACTGCAGCATATATAATTGTGTCTTTGTGGAGCTTGTAATATAGGAATATATTCTTCATGTAATCTTTAATGACATTTTCATGGCCAAAAAAAGTGAATCATCCTCATTACAGAAAAATTGGAAAATATGGAAAAGAAAATAGAAACACCTTTAATCCTACTGCCTAGAGATACCTACCTACTAGACTATGTTAGGGTGTATTTCCTTTTTTACTAAGCATACGAAAATATAAACATTCACATATAAAAATGTGATTATACTGTTTGCAGAATTTGATATACTGCTTTTTTCATTGGACAAATTGGTCTCAAGTTGCTTACCTTTCTCCTTTTATGTTCTTCATAATGATTTATGATTTTAATGGCCAATAGAAGCTTTCATTGAATTAATATACCATAACATAAAAAAGGTATTTATTTTACAGTTTTACTTTGTATAAATAAAATTTTATTTTGTATAAAATTCTAAAAGCTATAAAATTATAAATATTTATCACATTTTTGACAACTAATGCCTCTCAGCATGCAATTCAACTGGTAAATGGTCTCTTTATATTTTCATAACTCCTCACAGGCTGGAAAGAACTGGTAAGTTAGATGCTGCACAAGGATACTATGACAACTCAGGTCATATCCTAAGGGTCTGTTGAAAGCAACAGTATCTGTACTGTAGATAACTGAAGGTCTTATGAAGTCCATGGGCTCAACTCCTACAAGCTGTAAAACAGAGCTGATGTGTTTGTGATCCAACCTATTCTTATCATGGTGTATAAAATGTTATGTTGTAACCTGGACCTAAAATAAGGGTTGTGCCTTCCTAAGCTGGGTCTCCTTGGCAGTCAAAGAGAGGGCCTGTCACTGCTAGCCACAGGGTCCAAATGTTTCCTGAGAGTATATATTTTTTTTATATGGGAGCCCTTTCCTGAGGAGGAAATTTCTTCACCTCTTTTCATTCCCAATCTTTTATAAATTTCTCTGTCGGGATCAGTGTAGATTTCATAAGAATATCCAGTCAGTTAACAGAAAGGCTCAGTATGATGGTAGGATGACTGTCCAATCACTATAAGGGTGACATTTGCTTCTTGTAAGAAACTCTTGGGGATTTTGGCAAGAACTATGTGTTCCTTGCAAATGTAATACAGGAAATGCAGCACGAAAACCACCACTGCCCAGCACTTTCAGAAAAGTGTGCCAAATGGCACCCGCCTCCCAGAGGTATCCAGGACAGGGAACTCAGCCACCATACTGCCAGGAGCTGCCCCCATTCAGGGCCAGTGACGACCCTGGGCAGGGGCAACACAACCTCTGACCTGTCTCATGACCATTGTACCCTACATCCGTGCGGCCCAGGCTGGAGTTGGTTCCCAGTCTACCAGGGGCATAGGCAGGGTAGACAGGGTAGATGGGGTAGTGGCTAAGCGGGGCCCAGATACTATTATTTTTTTTATTAAGGTATCATTGATATACACTCTTATGAAGGTTTCACATGAAAAACATTGTAGTTACTACATTCATCCATATTATCAAGTCCTCCCACCACACCATTGCAGGCACTGTCCACCAGCATAGTAAGATTCCACAGAGTCACTACTTGTCTTCTCTGTGCTACCTAGATATTGTTTCTTTAAATAAGTTTTCTGCCACCTTCTGTCTCCCTTCTCTCTGGGACTCCCATAATGTATTAGTATGTTTGCTGTTGTCTAAGAGCTCCCTTAACCTTTCTTTGTTTCTTTTTATTCTTTTTTCTTTCTGCTGTTCAGCTTGAGTGCTTTCCATTATTCTTTCAAGTCACTGACCATTCTTCTGTATCTTCTAATCTGCTGTTGATTCCCTCTAGTGTATTTTTTTAATTTCACTTATTGTATTCTTAATCCCTGATTGGTTCCTTTTCAGATTTTGTTGCTTTGTTGAAGTCATCTCTGAACTCATCCATTCTTCTTTCAAGTCCAGTGAGCATCTCAGTAACCATTGCTTTGAACTCTTTAGGAAGTAGATTGATTAACTCTGTTTCATTTATTTTTGTTCCTAAAGGTTTGTGTCTTGTTCTGTTGTTTGGAGCATATTCCTCTGTCTCTTCATTTTGTTGGACTTTCCTGCTTGTTTCAATGAATTATTCAAATGGGCTTCTGCTCCCAGTCTTGAAGGCATGACCTTGTAGAAGGTCTCCTGGGTAGACTGTGTGCCTGGTGGTTATGACTGTTGGAGGCCAAGTAAGTCTGAGATGGGTGTGTCACAGTACCAGGGCTCTCAGGGCATGGGCTGGAGGTCTCCTGTGGTTGTCATCCAGGGCCACACTGGCCCAGTGACCAGTGTCAAAGACACATAGTCTCAAGAGCTCCCAGGTGGGCAAAAGGCTGGATCCTTTTTGGTGGGGCAACTTTGGGTGGAGGGTATTTTATACAACAGTAAACTCCTTTCAGGTTCCCAGACCTAATTAAAATTCATATGTATGTGAGGGGTGGGAGGAGGTCTCCCATGCCCAACACCAAGCAATTCTGAAACACCAGCAGCGTGTCTGAGAACTCAGTTCTGATACTGTCTGCCCAGAGACACCACCAGATTCCCAGGTAAGGGCTCCATCCTACAAGAATGCCCTTCTCCCCTGACTCCAGACTCCAGTTGCAAGCCCTAGTTTGTTACCTATGCTTCTGACCAGCTGGCTACAGATTGGCGGTTCCAGCGACTTTCCCCTTAGGTTCAATTAATTTGCTAGAGCGGCTCACCGAACTCAGGAAACACTTAGGTTTACCAGTTTAATAAAGGATACCATAACCAGATGAAGAAATACATAGGGCAAGGTCCCAAATAAAGGAGCTTCTCTCCTCATGGAGCTTGGGGCCTGGTGGCACATGGAAGGGTTCTGGTTCTCCAAGCATGGAAACTCCAACAGAGAAGCAAGATACAAAAGGGGAAGATAGACTCTTCTCATGGGTTTTTGTGAGAACTTCTTTGCATAGTCATTACTGACTACATCATTGGCCACTGGCTGATTCAACCTCCAGCCCCTCATCCTTGGGTGGGGTCCAGAAGTCTCTCATCATGACAAGACACCCATTTCGCCTTTAAGTCCCTGAAGTGTTTTCAGGAACTGTGTATGAAGACCAATTATACTTGGGAAATATATATTTGGTCATCTGTATCACCATATATGTATTTCTTATAACTCATTATATCACAGAGGGGCACTGTCTGGGAATCCCCTTGGGTGGGTATCAGATGGGGCCACGCTAAGGGGAGGCTGGTGGTGGATGGGTGCAGTCTGGGAGTCTTCTGGTTTGGCACATTGCTGGGGCTGTGCTGCCTGAGCGCCTGGGGACAGAAGGAGCATGGGCCGTGTGCATATCATGCTGGTACCATCTTGGTGGGACTGCTGGTTCTCTGACAGACATATTTGGGTGTGGTAGGGGCCCGGATGCTGCCTCTGTCATGTCTCTAGCTGTGTGTTCACTCTGACACTGCTCTTATCTACACTGTCAATGTGTGTGGGGAAAGTAAGCCGTGATGCTCGCTGTACTGTTCCTGGTAGTAGTGTCTAGGGAGAATGTAAACAGTGATGTTCACTGTACTCCTCTTTGCGCTAGCAGTGTCTATGGGGAATGTAGACAGTAGCACTCATCCTTCTTCCATTAGTGCTGGCAGTGTCCTGGCGAACTGAAAACATTAATGCTCAGCAGCTCCTCTGGTCCAGGAGTTCCAGCAGTTCCCCTTCTGTTTGGTGGTTGGGTTTTAAACCCTCCCAACTTTACAGCTTTTTTCTGTGCCCAAGGTACAGAAGTCTGGGCTGCCGTAGCTGAGCAATAACCCTTCCTACTACAAGGCTATGCTGGTGGGGGGTCTCTCTCTGTTACCATGTCTCTGTTTCTCCTGCTGTTTTTTTTTCCCTGTCTTTTATTTTTATTTATTTATTTATTTTTTACTATGTTTTCTTTTCTTATTTTTATTTTTATTTTTTATTCTTTTAAGTTTATTTTGATATCATTAATCTACAATTACATGTGCAATATTATAGTGATTAAACTACCCCATTCATCAGGTCCCCCCCAACAACCCCATTAAAGTCACTGTCCATCAGCATAGTGAGATGCTATAGAGTAACTAACTACTTGTCTTCTCTGAGTTGTAGAGCCCTCCCCGTGCCCCCCTAACATTACGTCTGCTAATCGCAATGCCCCCTTTTCCCCCTTCTCCCTCCGTTCCCACCCATCCTGCCCAGTCCCTTTCCCTTTGGTAACTATTAGTCCGCTCTTGGGTTCGGTGAGTCTGCTGCTGTTTTGTTTCTTCAGTTTTTTTCTTAGTTCTTATACTCCACATATGAGTGAAATCATTTGGTACTTGTCTTTTAGGGCTTTGCTTAATTCACTGAGCATAATACCCTCTAGCTCCATCCATGTTGTTGCAAATGGTAGGATTTATTTTTTTCTTATGGCTGTATAATATTCCATTCTGTATATGTACCACATCTTCTTTATCCATTCATCTACTGATGGACACTTAGGTTGCTTCCATTTCTTGGCTATTGTAAATAGTGCTGCCATAAACATAGGGGTGCATCTGTCTTTTTCAAACTGGGCAGCTGCATTCTTAGGGTAAATTCCTAGGAGTGGAATTCCTGGGTCAAATGGTATTTCTATTTTGAGTTTTTTGAGGAACCTCCATACTGCTTTCCACAATGGTTGAACTAATTTGCATTCCCACCAGCAGTGTAGGAGGGTTCCCTTTTCTCCACATCCTCGCCAACATTTGTTGTGGTTTGTTTTGGATGTTGGCTATCCTCACTGGTGTGAGGTGGTATCTCATTGTGGTTTTAATTTGCATTTGTCTGATGTTTAGTGTTGTGGAGCATCTTTTCCTGGGCCTGTTGGCCATCTGAATTTCTTCTTTGGAGAAGTGTCTATTCATGTCCTCTGCCCATTTCTTAATTGGACTATTTGCTTTTTGTTTGTTGAGGTGCGTGAGTTCTTTATATATTTTGGATGTCAACCCCTTATCGGATACATCATTTATGAATATATTCTCCCATACTGTAGGGTGTCTTTTTGTTCTACTGATGGTGTCCTTTGCTGTACAGAAGCTTTTCAGCTTCATATAATCCCACTTGTTCATTTTTGCTTTTGTTTCCCTTGCCCAGGGAGATATGTTCATGAAGAAGTCGCTCCTGCTTATGTCCAAGAGATTTTTGCCTATGTTTTTTTCTAAGAGTTTTACGGTTTCATGGCTTACATTCAGGTCTTTGATCCACCTTGAGTTTACCTTTGTGTATGGGGTTAGACAGTAGTCCAGTTTCATTCTCTTACATGTAGCTGTCCAGTTTTTCCAACACCAGCTGCTGAAGAGGCCGTCACCTCCTCAATGTATATCCAAGGCTCCCTTATCAAATATTAATTGACTGTATATGTTTGGGTTGATGTTTGGATTTTCTATTCTATTCCACCGGTCTGTGGGTCTGTTTTTGTGCCAGTACCAAATTGTCTTGATTACTGTGGCTTTGTAGTAGAGCTTGAAGTCAGGGAGCGTAATTCCCCCTGTTTCATTCCTCCTTCTCAGGATTGCTTTGGCTATTCGGGGTCTTTTGTGGTTCCATATGAATTTTAGAATTATTTGTTCCAGTTCATTGAAGAAGGCTGTTGGTATTTTGATCGGGATTGCATTGAATCTGTAGATTGCTTTAGGTAGTATAGCCATTTTGACAATATTTATTCTTCATAGCCAAGAGTATGGGATGAATTTCCATTTGTTAGTGTCCTCTTTAATTTCTCTTAGGAGTGTCTTGTAGTTTTCAGAGTACAGATCTTTCACTTCCTTCGTTAGGTTTATTCCTAGGTATTTTATTCTTTTTGATGCAGTTGTGAATGGAATTGTTTTTCTGATTTCTCTTTCTGTTAGTTCATTGTTAGTACATAGGAAAGCAACAGATTTCTGTGTGTTAATTTTGTATCCTGCAACTTTGCTGAATTCAGATATTAGTTCTAGTAGTTTTGGAGTTCAGTCTTTAGGGTTTTTTATGGACAATATCATGACATCTGCAAATAGTGACAATTTGACTTCTTCTTTACCAATCTGGATGCCTTGTATGTCTTTGTTTTGTCTGATTGCCGTGGCTAGGATCTCCAGTACTATGTTGAATAACAGTGGAGAGAGTGGGCATCCCTGTCTTGTTCCGATCTTAAATGAAAAGCTTTTAGCTTCTCGCTGTTAAGTATGATGTTAGCTGTGGGTTTGTCATATATGGCCTTTATGATGTTGAGGTACTTGCCCTCTATACCCATTTTGTTGAGAGTTTTAATCATGAATGGATGCTGAATTTTGTCAAATGCTTTTTTAGCATCTATGGAGATGATCATGTGGTTTTTGTTCTTCTTTTTGTTCATGTGGTGGATGATGTTGATGGATTTTCGAATGTTGGACCATCCTTGCATCCCTGGGATGAATCCCACTTGATCATGGTGTATGATCCTCTTGATGTATTTTTGAATTCGATTTGCTAATATTTTGTTGAGTATTTTTGCATCTACGTTCATCAGGGATATTGGTCTGTAGTTTTCTTTTTTGGTGATGTCTTTGCCCGGTTTTGGTATTAGAGTGATGCTGGCTTCATAGAATGAGTTTGGAAGTATTCCCTCCTCTTCTATTTTGTGGAAAACTTTAAGGAGAATGGGTGTTATTTGTTCTCTATATGTCTGGTAGAATTCAGAGGTGAATCCGTCTGGTCTGGGGGTTTTGTTCTTGGGTAGTTTTTTGATTACCAATTCGATTTCGTTGTTGGTGATTGGTCTGTTTAGTTTTTCTGTTTCTTGTTTGGTCAGTTTTGGAAGGTTTTATTTTTCTAAGAAGTTGTCCATTTGTTCTAGGTTTTCCAGCTTGCTAGCATATAGATTGTCATAGTATTCTCTTATAATTCTTTGTATTTCTGTGAGATCCGTCATTATTTTTCCTTTCTCATTTCTGATTCTGTTTATGTGTGTAGGTTCTCTTTTTCTGTTAATGAATCTAGCTAGGGGTTTATCTATTTTATTTTTTCAAAGAACCAGCTCTTGGTTTCATTGATTTTTTTTATTGTTTTGTTCTTCTCAATTTTATTTATTTCTTCTCTAATCTTTATTATGTCCCTCCTTCTGGTGACTTTGGGTCTCATTTGTTCTTCTTTTTCCAATTTCAGTAATTGTGTCTTTAGACTATTCATTTGGGAATGTTCTTCTTTCTTTAGATAGGCCTGGTTTGCAATATACTTTCCTCTTAGAACTGCCATTGCTGTGTCCCACAGAAGTTGTTGCTTTGTGTTGTTTTAATTTGTGTCCATATACTCTTTGATTTCTGTTTTGATTTGGTCATTAACCCATTGATTAATTAGAAGAATGTTGTTAAGTCTCCATGTGTTTGTGAGCCTTTTTGTTTTCTTTCTATAATTTAATTCTAGTTTAATACCTTTATGATCTGAGAAGTTGGTTGGTAGAATTTCAGTATTTTCGACTTTACTGAGGTTCTTTTTGTGGCCTAGTATGTGGTCTATTCTGGAAAATGTTCCATGTGCACTTGAGAAGAATGTGTATCCTGTTGCTTTTGGGTGTAGAGTTCTGTAGATGTCTGTTAGGTCCATCTGTTCTAGTGTGTTGTTCAGTGCCTCTGTGTCTTTACTTATTTTCTGTCTGGTTGATCTGTCCTTTGGAGTGAGTGGTGTGTTGAAGTCACCTAAAATGAATGCTTTGCTGTCTGTTTCCTCCTTTAATTCCATTAGTATTTGTTTCACATAAGGTGGTGCTCCTGTGTTGGGTGCATAGATATTTATTATGGTTATATCTTCTTGTTGGATTGACCCCTTTATCATTATATAATGTCCTTCTTTATCTCTTGCTACTTTCTTTGTTTTGAAATCTATTTTGTCTGATACAAGTACCGGAACACCTGCTTTCTTCCCCTTGTGTTTGAATGAAATATCTTTTTCCATCCCTTCACTTTTAGTCTGTGTATATCTTTGGATTTGAGGTGAGTCTCTTGTAAGCAGCATATAGATGGGTCTTGCTTTTTTATCCATTCTGTTACTCTGTGTCTTTTGATTGGTGCATTCAGTCCGTTTACATTTAGGGTGATTATTGATAGCTATGTACTTATTGCCATCGCTGACTTTAGATTCGTGGTTACCAAGGGTTCAAGGGTTGCTTCTTTACTATCTAACAATCTAACTTAACTTTCTTGTTAAGTAATTGTAAACACAGTCTGATGTTTCTTTATTTCTCTCCCTTCTTATTCCTCCTCCTCCATTCTTTCTATACTAGGTGTTTTATTCTTTGCCTTTAGTTAGTATTTGGATGGTCTGCTTTCTTTGCTATGATTTTATTTTCTCTGGTGACATCTTTTTAGCCTTAGAAGTGCTTCCCTCTAGAGCAGTTCCTTTAAGATGTCCTGTAATGGTGGTTTATGGGAGGCAAATTCTCTCAGCTTTTGCTTGTCTGGAAATTGTTTAATCCCTCCATCATATTTAAATGATAATCGTGCTGGATACAGTATTCTTGGTTCGAGGCCCTTCTGTTTTATTGTATTAAATATATCATGCCATTTTCTTCTAGCCTGTAATGTGTCTGTTGAGAAGTCTGATGATAGTCTGATGGGTTTTCCTTTGAAGGTGATCTTTTTTCTTTCTCTAGCTGCCTTTAATACTCTGTCCTTATCTTTGATCTTTGCCATTTTAATTATTATGTGTCTTGGTGTTGTCTTCCTGGGGTCCCTTGTGTTAGGAGATCTGTGGGCTTCTGTGGACTGCGAGACTATTTCCTTCCCAAGCATGGGGAAGTTTTCAGTAATTATTTCTTCAAAGACGCTTTCTATCCCTTTCTCTCTCTCTTCTTCCTCTGGTACTCCTATAATGCAAATATTGTTCCGACTGGATTGGTCACACAGTTCTCTTAATATTCTTTCATTCCTAGAGATCCTTTTATCTCTCTCTGCCTCAGCTGCTCTGTATTCCTGTTCTCTGATTTCTATTCCATTAACAGTCTCTTGCATCTCGTCCAGTCTGCTGCTAAGCCCGTTGATGGCTTGTCTCATTTATGCATTGTCTTTCCTGAGTTCCCTCACTTCCTTCTTCAGCTCTTGCATATTTCTCTGTAGATCCATCAGCATGGTTATGACTTTTATTCTGAATTCTTTTTCAGGAAGAGTCTGCATCCATCCCTTCAGGTTCACTCTCAGGTGTTGTCTGGGTCTGGTTGATTTTTGTCTGTACCATATTCCTCTGTCTTTTCATGTTGATAGGAGTGGTCGCTGGTAGGTGCCACGTATGTCAGCTGGGCTGTTTAAGACCGCCTCGCGGGGTGCCGAGTCCTCTCGGGTGTAGCTGCACACTGTGCGCTTTCCTGTGTATTCTTGTCTCTCTTTTAGGAATAGTTGTAGTTGCTGTATTTTCATAGATAAATATCGTGTTGGGAGGAGATTTCTGCCGCCCTGCTCACGCTGCTATCTTCCTGGAAGTCTTCTCCCGCTGTTTTTTATGTGGTCTTTTTATATCTTGTGCAGAAGTGTTTACTCAGGCCTCTTTTCTTCCTTGGGGTAAATTACTCTGTGTGCAGATGTAAATTTGGTGTGTATGTGGGAGGAGGTGAGCTCAGGCTCTTTTTATGCCACCATCTTGGACCTGCTTTTCTTCACTTTTCCCCTAATTTTTTTTTTAGTATCATTAGTATACAATTACATGAGGAACATTATGGTTACTAAATTTCCCCCAATGTCAATTCCCCACCATATACCCTATTATAGTCATTGTCCCTCAGCATAGTAAGATGCTATAGAGTCACTTCTTGTCTTCTCTGTGCTATACTGCCTTCCCCATGCCCCCCCAACACATTATGTATGTTAATCATAATGCTCCTTATTCCCCTTATCCCTCCCTTCCCACCCATCCTCCCCAGTCCCTTTCCCTTTGGTAACTGTTAGTCCATTCTTGGGTTCTGAGTCTGCTGCTGTTTTGTTCCTTCTGTTTTTATCTTTGTTCGTATACTCCACATATGAGTGAAATCATTTGATACTTCTCTTTCTCTGCCTGGTTTATTTCACTGAGCATAATACCCTGTAGGCCCATCCATATTGTTGCAAATGGCAGGATTTGTTTTCTTCTTATGGCTGAATAATATTCCACTGTGTATATGTACCACATCTTCTTTATCCATTCATCTACTGATGGACACTTAGGTTACTTCCATTTCTTGGCTATTGTAAATAGTGCTGCGATAAACATAGGGGTGCATATTTCTTTTTCAAACTGGGATGCTGCATTCTTAGGGTAAATTCCTACGGGTGGACTTCCCCGGTCAAATGGTATTTCTATTTTTAGCTTTTTGAATAACCTCCATACTGCTTTCCACAATGGTTGAACTAATTTGCATTGGCACCAGCAGTGTAGGAGGTTTCCCCTTTCTCCACATCCTCGCCAGCATTTGTTTTTGTTTGTGTTTGGAATGTTGGCCATCCTTACTGGTGTGAGGTGATATGTCATTGTGGTTTTAATTTGCATTTCTCTGATGATTAGCGATGTGGAGCATGTTTTCATGTGCCTGTTGGCCATCTGAATTTCTTCTTTGGAGAAGTGTCTGTTCAGATCCTGTGCTGATTTTTTAATTGGCTTATTTGCTTTTTGTTTGTTGAGGCGTGTGAGTTCTTTATATATTTTGGATGTCAACCCCTTTTTGGATATGTCATTTATGAATATATTCTCCCATACTGTAGGATGTCTTTTTGTTCTATTGATGGTGTCTTTTGCTGTACAGAAGCTTTTTAGTTTGATATAGTCCCACTTGTTCATTTTTGCTTGTGTTTTCCCACCTAATTCTTACTCATTCTTCAGATCTTTACCTAAATGTTATTTTCTAGGAAAAACTGTCCCTATTACCTTTAAAATATCAGTTTTTCTTTTCCTGCTTTGAAAATAACAAGTGTTCGTTATAGCAGATTTGAAAAATGAAGAAGAGTACGTACAAGGAAACCAGAGCATAAGCATTTAATGTTGCAGAGATATATAATGCCCAGCTTGCTATTTAGTCCTTTTGTCCTTATTTGCTTTACCTGTTTGGAAGCCTGCAGAACAATTTCCTTCACATTTGAAATCGAAGGATATTTGAAATTTTAAATTTTAAATGGTCTTATTTGAAATTGGTAAGTTATAACCAGACTGGGTTTATTGTCATTTGTGTAGGCCCTCACATCTGTAGATATATGTTCAGATGTTTTCCTCTTCCAAATCAGGAATGTTTTCTTCTTTTGTGCATGTATTATAGTTTGTTTCTTCAGCCATAATGTTATAATGTAAGGTTGAATCTTAATTATCTGTTTTCTAAGTTACTCTCATTTTTCTCCATTGTTTTCTTCCCACCTTCTCCCTTTTATGTTGAATACTGGTATAACATCTTAACTGTGTCTTCTATATCATGGTTACAGTTTTCTGCATAGGTATTTCATTGCTCAGTTGCTTCCAGTTTTGTAAATTAATGTTTTTTTTCTTTTTCAGTTTTTTCTTATGCTCATCTTTTAATCTCAATCTAGTCTCCCTTTGTGGTTCTTTGTTGCAGTGTTATAATAAAGTGCCTGAACAATGGGTATTCAAATATCTGACTAAGTGAGTGAATATATGAGTAAACAAAACCCAGATCTTGGTTGGTATGTCCTATGGAGGCTATCAAAATATTTCTCTAGGAATGTATTCTTTAAAAAAAAAACAGTTGTATTGAGGAGTAATTTATGTACCAGAAAACGTAACCGTTGTAAGGGTACAATTCAATGATTTTTTAGTAGATTATTTATAGAGTTGTGCAACTTTGACAACAGTCCAGTTTTAGAACCTTTCTCTTACTGCAATCCCCATGTGCCTGTTTGTCATTAAATTCTTCCTTCCAACCACTTCTGTCTCTATAAATTTGCCTTGTGTGGAAATTTCATATAAATGTATGCTGATGTAGCTGTCCAGATACACACACACATCATGCATACTTGTCTTCATGTTAAGCATGGCTTTCTGGGGATTGCTCCCCTGTGGCATAGCTTAGTGGACAGTGGTTGTGTTCAAACATCTTGAGCCAGTAAGACTTGTGCTCTGCCAGTCCATCTGCATATGGGTAGAGGAGCACACTCAAAAGTTCAGGCCATTTTCAAATCTTCCTTGGTGCTTACTTTCCGCTTAGTCCTTTCATGTCTCTTCTTTGCACATGTGCAGCCTTAAGGTTGGTCATGAGTTTGCAACCATAACTATAACCTTAGTTTATTGGAGCTGTTCGCTCTACATGCTCACCTGTCACCTGGAAGATCACTTACACTTCCAGCACAGCTGGGCATGTGTGTTTCCATCACTCCAAATTGAGCAGTTGCCCTTTGATCCTGACAGCAAAGCTACCAGTCTTTGTTTTGTCCTGTCTCATTCTGCATGCCAAACCTCTGTACCTGCTGAGTGTGTGGATGTTGGAGTGGGAGCAGTCTCAGGCAAGAATGCCACATATTATCACTCAACATATAACAGTTTTTTAAACAAATATGCTACCTGGTTGTTGTACTCCTTGGTCAGTTGTCAGAGGACTGAAGGGCTGTTTTGTCAATTTCATCCCACCTTTGTAATTGTTTTATGGGGAGAATTACCCACCTTGTCACTAGTGCATAGCTAAATATCCTGCCTCTCAGAATATATTCTTTTTCTAGCATAGTCAGTCATTTCCCCAGGTATACTTACTGTTAGGATATATGTATATATATGAGGGAAAGAGAGTTTTAAAGGAATTGGCTCATGTAATTGTGGAACTGGCATTTCTGAAATCTGCAGAGCTGTCCAGCAAGGTAAGTTTTGATGTTAGCCTTGAGTCCAGATTCTTCAGGACAACAGGCTGGAAACTCAGACAGGATTTCTATGTTGCGCTCCTGAGGAGAATTCCTTTTTCTTCAGGAAACCTGCCTTTTTACTTAAGGACTTCAATTATGGTATGAGGCCCACCTGTATTATGGAGGATAATCTGCTTTAGTCAGTCTGTTAATTTAATTGTTAATCACATCTAAATAATAGCTTCATAGCAACATCTAGACTAATGTTAGACCAAACCCTGGGCACCATAGCCTAGCCAAATTGACACATAAAATTAACCATCACACTTACCCTCTGAGGATTCAGGGTAAATTTTTTTAGGCTAGGTATAGGGTGATTGCTGTCTGCTTCATAGTACATATTCTTGTTACAGCTAAACTAGCAGTTCCGTAGTATGTATGTTTTACATATACATAGTGTGTATACTTTATGTACTATATTTGTTTTACATATATGCCTCTGCTTTTACATGTCCACATCTTTGATCATAGTGTATCTTTAGCTGAGAGTGCTCTTTGTGTGTCCAAATATTATTTGTCCTTCTGAAGGCTAGATCACAGGCACACAATTTTCTTTGCTCCCTGTACACCAGCTCTCCTGAACTATTTCTTGTCACCTAGTTGTGCTATGTTCTGTCATGCCATTGTGCTTTAGCATGCTTTAGTTCCTGTTGCAGAGCATACTCCTCCCTTATTTTCTATAAGCCTTTTACAGCTTCCTCAGATAGACTTATGTGCTCCTTTTCAGTATACTCCCATTGTCCCCTTTGCTTCTTTTACTGAGGTACTGATCACATTTTGTTACTGTTTGTATATTTGTCTGTCCATGAGACTTTCTTTCCTGAGAGCAGGGGTCACTACACTGCTGGTTATTCAAAGTTCATCCTCAGCCAAGCCCAAGTATCTGGTCTGTCGTATCTCAGCAATTTGTGGGATGAATAAACTGCATCTGTATTAAAGATTGGAAAATTGTGTGTTTCTTCTTGTAATTTCTCTTTATGGTAGAATGTGGAAATAATGACTTTCTGAGGATGAAGCAAATATGAATACCGGAGATGAATCAGACTGTGTTTAGACTCCAAACATACTTAGGCATATTAAATATTTGCTTGACCCAGTGATAGAGTTTTATTTTTCCATTCTGTGCAAAGTATATAGCTTCAGAATTGTTACATTAAGAAAAACTGTTTCTGATAGAAGTGTTGATTTCTTTTTGCTTGCATTTATTTATATGTGTGTTCTATGAATGTGAAAGCATCTAAGACTGTCTTAGCTTCTTTTTAGCTAAAATACAGTGGTGATAACTGGTTACTAATTTGTCAACAATCTTAAAGTGATTATAAAATAACTTTTCCCTTTTCCTGTCAGATGTTGATCACCTTTCTGAAGTAGAATCTCCATGGCCTGAACATTTTCTGAAAACCATTTTGAGCATAATACCTGTTTAATAGCAAGATAACCAGATCAAGATGGTTGGAAAACTGAAGCAGAACTTACTATTGGCATGTCTGGTGATTAGTTCTGTGACTGTGTTTTACTTGGGCCAACATGCCATGGAATGCCATCATCGAATAGAGGAACGTAGCCAACCCTTCAAATTGGAGAGTACAAAGACCACTGTACGAACTGGCCTGGACATCAAAGCCAATAAAACCGTTGGCTATCACAAAGATATGCCCTTAATATTTATTGGAGGTGTGCCTCGGAGTGGAACCACACTCATGAGGGCCATGCTAGATGCACACCCTGATATTCGCTGTGGAGAGGAAACTAGGGTCATTCCCCGGATCCTGGCCCTGAAGCAGATGTGGTCACGGTCGAGTAAAGAGAAAATACGTTTGGATGAGGCTGGTGTCACCGATGAAGTGCTGGATTCTGCCATGCAAGCCTTCTTACTGGAAATCATTGTAAAACATGGGGAGCCAGCCCCTTATTTATGTAATAAAGATCCTTTTGCCCTGAAATCCTTAACTTACCTTGCTAGGTTATTCCCCAATGCCAAATTTCTCCTGATGGTCCGAGATGGCAGGGCATCAGTACATTCAATGATTTCTCGAAAAGTTACTATAGCTGGGTTTGACCTGAACAGCTATAGAGACTGTTTGACCAAATGGAATCGTGCCATAGAGACCATGTATAACCAGTGTATGGAGGTTGGTTATAAAAAATGCATGTTAGTTCACTATGAACAACTTGTCCTACATCCTGAACGGTGGATGAGAACACTCCTAAAGTTCCTCCATATTCCGTGGAACCACTCAGTATTGCACCATGAAGAGATGATTGGGAAAGCTGGGGGAGTATCTCTGTCAAAGTGAGTAGATGCTGGTTTTGGGGGTTTTTTTTTGACTCTGTATTCAGCTTGTGAAGGGGTGTGTGTGTGTGAAAACTACAGACCTTTCCTGGAACAGATATGCTTCCTCAATGAGTACTTAAAAAATTCTTTAGGCACTTAATTATAGACCTTTTCATTTACTATGTTCATTTGTTTCTTTATGAATTGTTGTCTTTTTAATTTATTTGAAGGCAAACCCAGTTTATAGCAGCAAAAGGCCATTTTCAGACTTTAGGCTTCAATATCCATCATTCAATTTTACTGACTTCTGATTTCTAACTTTTAGATTTTTTGTTAATAAGGATAGTTAGCTTTTGTTTGGATTAAGGTTAATATAAGGAAAAGCATCTAATGTGGGTGAGAATGTAGTGAATTTCGAACATTTAGAAATTTTTGACGATAGAATTATCTAACCCAATCCCTTCAGTTTAAAGATAGGAAAGCAGAGTCAGAAAGATCAAAATGATTTTACTCAAATTTAGATGGCAAGGCCATAATTACAATTAGCATTCATGCTTTGGTCTCAATGAGTTAATGCTTTATTCCATTGCATTTTATTACATGTAGTGCATTTTTGGTCATCTGATGGATAGATCTACTCCTGATTTTTACAAAAAGCTAGAGAACTCTGAAATTTGGAAGTTTAATCCATGTAAGAAGTTCCTTAGATTCAAATACTTGTTAAACCATTGCATTTTTCCTTCTTTTTAAAAAAATTTTGGTATCATTAATGTACAATTAAATGAGTAACATTATCGTTAGTAGACTCCCTCATTGTCAAGTCGCCACCACATACCCCATTTACAGTCACTGTCCATCAGCATAGTAAGATGCTATAGAATCACTACTTGTCTTCTCTATGTTGTACTGCCTTCCCCGTGCCCCCGCCTACATTAAGTGTGCTAATCATAATACCCCTTTTTCCCCTTTTCCCTCCCTTCCCACCCATCCTCCCCAGTCCCTTTCCCTTTGGTTACTGTTAGTCCATTCTTGGGTTCTGTGAGTCAGCTGTTGTTTTGTTCCTTCAGTTTTTTCTTTGTTCTTATATCCACAGATAAGTGAAATAATTTGATACATGTCTTTCTCCACCTGGATTATTTCACTGAACATAATACCCTCTAGCTCCATCCATGTTGATGCAAATGGTAGGATTTCTTTTCTTCTTATGGCTGATAATATTGCATTGTGTATATGTACCACATCTTTATCCATTCATCTGCTGATGGACACTTAGGTTGCTTCCATGTCTTGGCTATTGTAAATAGTGCTGCGATAAACATAGGGGTGCATATGTCTTTCTCAAACTGGGCACCTCCATTCTTAGGGTAAATTCCTAGAAGTGGAATTCCTGGGTCAAATGGTATTTCTATTTTGAGTTTTTTGAGGAATATCCATACTGCTTTCCACAATGGTTGAACTAATTTACATTTCCATCAGCAGTGTAGGAATATTCCCCTTTCTCCACATCCTCGCCAACATTTGTTGTTGCTTGTCTTTTGGATGGCAGCCATCCTAACTGGTGTGAGGTGATAACTCATTCTGGTTTTAATTTGCCTTTCTCTGATGATTAGCCATGTGGAGCATCTTTTCATGTGCCTATTGGCAGTCTGAATTTCTTCTTTGCAGAAGTGTCTGTTCAGATCCTCTGCCCATTTTTTAATTGCATTATTTACATTTTGTTTGTTGAGGCGCATGAGCTCTTTATATATTTTGGATGTCAGCTCCTTATTGGATATGACATTTATGAATATATTCTCCCATACTGTAGGATGCCTTTTGGTTCTATTGATGGTGTCCTTAGCTGTACAGAAGCTTTTCAGCTTGATATAGTCTCACTTGTTCATTTTTGTTTTTGTTTCCCTTGCCTGGGGAAGTATGTTCAAGAAGAAGTCGCTCATGTTTATGTCCAAGAGACTTTTGCCTATGTTTTTTTCTAAGAGTTTTTTGGTTTCATGACTTACATTCAGGTCTTTGATCCATTTTGAGTTTACTTTTGTGTAAGGGGTTAGACGATCCAGTTTCATTTTCTTACATGTAATCGTCCAGTTTTGCCAACACCAGCTGTTGAAGAGGCTGTCATTTCCCCTTTTTATATCCATAGCTCCTTTATCGTATATTAATTGACCATATATGTTTGCGTTAATATCTGACTCTTTAGTCTGTTCCACTGGTCTATGGGTCTGTTCTTGTGCCAGTACCAAATTGTCTTGATAACTGTGGCTTTGTAGTAGAGCTTGAAGTTGGGAAGCGAGATCCCCCCTGCTTTATTCTTCCTTCTGAGGCTTGCTTTGGCTATTTGGGGTCTTTTGTGGTTCCATATGAATTTTAGAACTATTTGCTCTAGTTCGTTGAAGAATGCTGTTGGTATTTTGATAGGGATTGCATTGAATCTGTAGATTGCTCTAGGCAGGATGGCCATTTTGACAATATTAATTCTTCCTACCCAAGAGCATGGGATGAATTTCCATATATTACTGTCCTCTTTAATTTCTCTTAAGAGTGTCTTGTAGTTTTCAGGGTATAGGTCTTTCACCTGCTTGGTTAGGTTTATTCCTAGGTATTTTATTCTTTTTGATGCAATTGTGAATGGAATTGTTTTCCTGATTTCTCTTTCTGCTAATTCATCGTTAGTGTACAGGAATGCAACAGATTTCTGTGTATTAATTTTGTATCCTGCAACTTTGCTGAATTCAGTTGTTACTTCTAGTAGTTTTGGAGTGGAGTCTTTAGGGTTTTTTATGTACAATATCATGACATCTGCAAATAGTGACAATTTGACTTCTTTACCAATCTGGATGCCTTGTATTTCTTTGTTTTGTCTGATTGCCGTGGCTAGGACCTCTAGTACTATGTTGAATAACAGTGGGGAGAGTGGGCATCTCTGTCTTGTTCCCGATCTTAGGTGAAAAGCTTGTAGCTTCTTGCTGTTAAGTATGATGTTGGCTGTGGGTTTGTCATATATGGCCTTTATTATGTTGAGGTACTTACCCTTTACACCCATTTTGTTAAGAGTTTTTATCATGACTGGATGTTGAATTTTGTCAAATGCTTTTTCAGTATGTATGGAGGTGATCGTGTGGTTTTTTATTCTTCTTTTTGTTGATGTGGTGGATGATGTTGATGGATTTTCGAATGTTGTACCATCCTTGCATCCCTGGGATGAATCCCACTTGATCATGGTGTATGATCCTCTTGATGTATTTTTGAATTCCCTTTGCTCATATTTTGTATTTTTGATCTATGTTCATCAGGGATATTGATCTGTAGTTTTCTTTTTTGGTGGGGTCTTTGCCTGGTTTTGGTATTAGGGTGATGCTGGCTTCATAGAATGAGTTTGGAAGTGTTCCCTCCTCTATTTTTTGGAAAACTTTAAAGAGAAATGGTGTTATGTCTTCTCTATATGTCTGATAAAATTGAGCGGTGACTCCATCTGCCCTGGGGGTTTTGTTCTTGGGTAGTTTTTTGATTACTGATTCAGTTTTGTTGCTGGTAATTGGTCTGTTTAGATTTCTGTTTCTTCCTTGGTCAGTCTTGGAAAGTTGTATTTTTCTAAGAAGTCCATTTCTTGTAGGTTTTCCAGCTTGTTAGCATATAGATTTTTATAGTATTCTCTAATAATTGTTAGCATATAGATTTTTATAGTATTCTCTAATAATTCTTTGTATTTCTGTGGGAACCGTCATCATTTTTCTTTTCTCATTGCTGATTCTGTTTATGTGTGTAGATTCTATTTTTCTCTTAATAAGTCTGGCTATTCTATTTTATTTTTTCAAAGAACCGGCTCCTGGTTTGAATTTTTTCTATTGTTTTATTCTTCTCAGTTTTATTTATTTCTTCTCTGATCTTTATTATGTCCATCCTTCTGGTGACTTTGGGCTTCATTTGTTCTTCTTTTTCCAATTTCAATAATTGTGACTTTAGAGTATTCATTTGGGATTGTACTTTGTTCTTTAAATAGGCCTGGATTACAATAAACTTTCCTTAGAACTGCCTTTGCTGCGTCCCACAGAAGCTGGGGCTTTGTGCTGTTTTTGTCATTTTGTCTCCATATGTTGCTTGATCTCTGTTTTAATTTGGTCGTGCATCCATTGATTCTTTAGGAGCATGTTGTTAAACCTCCATGAGTTTGTGATTTTTTGTTTTCTTTGTACAATTTATTTCTAGTTTTATACCTTTGTGATCTGAGAAGTTGGTTGGTAGAATTTCAATATTTTTGAATTTACTGAGGTTCTTTTTGTGGCCTAGTATGTGGTCTATTCTGGAAAATGTTCCATGTGCACTTGAGAAGAATATGTATCCTGCTGCTTTTGGGTGTAGAGTTCTGTAGATGTCTGTTAGGTCCATCTGTTCTAGTGTGTTGTTCAGTGCCTCTGTGTCTTTACTTGTTTTCTGCCTGGTTGATCTGTTCTCTGGAGTGAGTGGTGTGTTGAAGTCTCCCAAAATGAATTCATTGCTTTCTGTTTCCTCCTTTAATTCTGTTAGTATTTGTTTCACATAAGGTGGCGCTCCTGTGTTGGGTGCATATATATTTATAATGGTTATATCCTCTTTTTGGACTGACCCCTTTATCATTATGTAATGTCCTTCTTTATCTCTTGCTGCTTTCTTTATTTTGAATTCTGTTTTGTCTGATACAATACTGCAACACCTGCTTTTTTCTCCCTGTTGTTTGCATGAAATATCTTTTTTCCATCCATTCACTTTTAGTCTGTGTATATTTTGGGGTTGTAGGTGAGTCTCTTGTAAGCAGCATATAAATGGGTCTTGCTTTTTTATCTGTTCTATTACTCTGTGTCTTTTGATTGGTGCATTCAGTCCATTTACATTTAGGGTGATTATCGATAGATATGTACTTATTGCCATTGCTGGCTTTAGATTTGTGGTTACCAAAGGTTCAAGCGTAGCTTCTTTACTATCTAACAGTCTAACTTAACTCTCTTATTAAACTATTATAAGCACAGTCTGATGATTCTTTATTTCTCTCCCTTCTTATTCTTCTTCCTCCATTCTTTATATGTTAGGTGTTTTATTCTGTACTCTTTTGTGTTTCCTTTGACTGTTTTTGTGGATAGTTAATTTTATTTTTTGCCTTTAGTTGGTATTTTGGATGGTCTGCTTTCTTTGCTGTGATTTTATTTTTTCTGATGACATCTATTTAGCCTTAGGAGTCCTTCCATCTAGAGCTGTCCCTTTAAAATACCCTGTAGAGGTGGTTTGTGGGAGGCAAATTCCCTCAATTTTCACTTCTCTGGGAATTGTTTAATCCCTCCCTTAAATTTAAATGATCGTCATGCTGGATACAGTATTCTTGGTTCAAACTCCTTCTGTTTCATTGCATTAAATATATCATGCCATTCTCTTCTGGCCTGTAAGGTTTCTGTTGAGAAGTCTCATGTTAGCCTGATGGGTTTTCCTTCATAGGTGATCTTTTTTCTCTCTGTGGGTGCCTTTAATACCCTCTCCTTGTCTTCAGTCTTTGCCATTTCAATTATTATATGTCTTGGTGTTATCCTCCTTGGGTCCTTTGTGCTGGGAGATCTGTGGGCTTCCATGGTCTGAGAAACTTTCCTCCCCCAGCTTGGGGAAGTTTTCAGCAATTATTTCTTCACAGACACTTTCTATCCCTTTTTCTCTCTTCTTCTTCTTCTGGTACCCCTATATTGCGAATATTGTTCCATTTGGATTGGTCACAGAGTTCTCTTAATATTCTTTCATTCCTAGAGATCCTTTTATCTCTCTCTGCCTCAGCTTCTCTGTACTCCTGTTCTCTGATTTCTATTCCATCAACAGTCTCTTGCACCTCATCCAGTCTGCTCTTAAGCCCGTCAATGGATTGTTTCATTTCTGTAATCTCCCTCCTGACTTAATCCCTTAGCTCTTGCATATTCCTCTTAGGTCCATCAGCATGGTTATGACCTGTATTTTGAATTCTTTTTCAGGAAGATTGTTTAAATCTATCCTATCAGGCCTTATCTCTGGAGTTGTCTGAGTGATTTTTGACTGGACCAGAATCTTCTGTCTTTTCATGGCAATTGAAGCGGTCGTAGGGAGGTGCCACGTGTGTCAGCCGGGAGAACAAAGTCCCTTTGTGCTTGTTGTTCGCCTTGCCCTTCTCCACAGCCTTTGCTGTTTACCCGAACACCGGAAGGCAGTCTCTGGGATACTCCCCTGGGCTGCCATGGGCAGGGCCACCCTTAGGCTAGCCTAGAGCAGTGCGGCGGTGTGGCAGCCACGCAGGTGCATTCTATTGCAAGGGCGGGCCCCTTCGTGCCTTCTGGACCTTGCTCCGGCCTCTGCAGCCTGTGCCGGTTTCCTGCACATAGGGAGGCAGTCTCTGGGATAATTCCCTGAGGTGCTGTGGGCAGGGCCTTCAAGGTACCCTAGAGCGCTGCGGGGGGGGGGTCGCAGCCACACTGGGTGCATTCTGCAGAATAGATGTGCCCCTTCGCACCTTCCAGACCTTGCTCTGGATTCCACAGCCTGTACTGGTTACCCACAACTGAGAGGCAGTCTCTGGGGTAATCCCCTGAGCTGCCGTAGGCCTGGCTACCCTCAGAGTAGCCTAGAGCTCTGCGGGGGCATGGCAGCCCCTCCGGGTGCATTCTACTGCAAGGATGAGCCCCTTCGCTCCTTCTGGGCCTTGTTCTGGCTTCCACAGCCTGTGCCCGTTACCCACACACCGGGAGGAAATCTCTGGGATTATCCCTTGAGCTGCCATGGGCAGGGCCGCCTTCAGGCTAGCCTAGAGCACCGTGGGGGGTGGTAGCCACACCGAGTGCGTTCAACTGCCAGGATGGGCCCCTTCGCGCCTTCTGGACCTTGCTCCACCTTCCACTGCCCTTCCTGGTTAGCTGTGCCCTGGGAGGAGACTCTGTGGTTCCCATGGGCGGGGCCGCTCTCCAGCTGCTCCGCAACTGTGGTGGGTCAGCCGGTCCATTTGCAGCACTGGCCGAGGGGAATGAATCACAGGCTGCTTATCGCCGTGAGGGGCTTCAGGGCTGCTTTACCCGGCAGGTGGTTAGGGGGCCCAAAATTCCTCAAGATTCCCAGCCTGCTGGGCTGAGTGTGCTGGGACGATTTTGTTCAGCTGTTGGGCCCTTGTCCCTTCAAGACCTTTAAAAAGCGTCCGCTTTTCTTTTGTCCCATGGGACCCGACTGTGGGGATCAGCTCGCAGTCTCCTTCTCTGATCCTGCCCTTCCGTTTCTCTAATATCCAGTACGCCATGCGATGTGTGTCTGTGCTCCCGGTGCAGATTACCAGGGCTGGTTATTTAGCAGTCCTGTGCTTCCACTCCCTCCCCACTCTCATTGTTTTCCTCCCACCAGTGAGCTGTGGTGGGGGGAGTGCTCGGGTCTCGTCAGGTCATGGCTTTTGCTGGGTCACGGCTTTGTATCTTACCCCCTTCATGAGGTGCTGAGTTGTTGCAGATGTAGATGTAGACTGGCTGTTGTACGGTATTGTATCTTCTAGTCTCTCTTTTAGGAGTAGTTGTAATTGTTGTATTTTCAAAACTGTATATGGTTTTGGGAGGAGATTTCCGCTGCTCTGCTCACACCACCATCTTGAGCCCCCTCCCCTTTAAGACTTTAAAAGTGCCCGCTTTTCTTTTGTCCCAGGGCTGCCAGCTGTGGGGACTTGTTCGCTGTCTCAATCTTGGATTTTATTTTTTGGTTTCTTTAATATCCAGTACAATGCAATGTGTGTCCGTTCTCCCGGTGCAGATTAGTATGGCTGGTTATTTAGCAGTCCTGTGCTTCCACTCCCTCCCCACTCTGATTCTTTTCCTCCCACCAGTGAGCTGGGGTGGGGGAAGTGCTCGGGTCCCGCCGGGTCACGGCTTTGTATCTTACTCTTTTCATGAGGTGCTGAGTCCTCACAGATGTAGATGTAGCCTGGCTGTTGTACTGTATCTTCTGGTCTCTCTTTTAGGAATAGTTGTATTTGCTGTATTTTCAAAATATATACGGTTTTGGGAGGAGATTTCTGCCATCCTACTCATGCTGCCATCTTGAGAAATCCCCCATTTTTCCTTCTTTTTCATGAAGTGATTGCTAGGGTGCCCTGACTTGATCTATTGACCTGACTTGATAACTTTCATACCTGGAATGAGGATATAAAAATGGAAACTACTGTTAAATTCAGGTAGCATCTCCTCATTAAGAACTAAATTTTATTTTATTTTTTGTCTTTCTTTCCATTCAGAAATATATATCCCCTATAGAAAAAAGGAAAAACAGGGTACTTCCCTTGTGTGCCTTGCTTGCTCCTACTGAGGAGTGTCTTCTTGATGTTTTTTTCTCAATGCATAGAACTTGTACAGTAAATACTGATTCCTCATATAGATAATTTGAAAGGATCATCTACCTTTTGCACATAGCAGAAAATTATTGATTATAAATTATTAGGTATCATTATTCCAGTGGCTTAAAGCTATTTTTACCAATTCAAAGAGAATTAAAGCTCTAGCTGCTGACATCAGTTTGTTGTTCTTTCCAGATAATAGACCATAACTAATTTCTGATCACCTGTATTCCTAGGTAAGTGTCTCACTCTGTGTGTTTATATGTTGGCCCAGAGATTCTGGTGCTAGTACCTTCTGTTCATATAAAATAAGTCTTTTAGGCACTTCAGTCTTTCTAAGTTGGGATTAAAGAGATAAGCTCACATTAAATTTTGGTGGAAATCAGTAAAAGATCAGTTTGCATGTATACTTACTGTGTTTGAGGCAAACATGAAGACTGAAGAAATTCACAGACACTTGGAATTAAGAGATTTAAGAAGGGAAAGAGACATTAGATTTACCACATGAAATGGAGACACTGTTAGGTGTACTATGCTTTGTCAAGAATCACACATCGCAGAACCCTGACTAGAACTTTAATGCTTATTCCAAGACTTTTGTCACTATGTGAGTATTTTTAAAGGTTAAGGTATAGCATGTATAGTAAATGTGCATATATTCAGTATCCTATCTCATGAATGTTTATGTCTGTATAAACTTGTGTAATTCCTTCCATATAAAGGTAAAGAAAATTACTAGTACCCAGGATGCCCCTTGGTGCTCCTTCTCAGTTAATATTCTCCTTAACCCAAAAGTAACCACTGTTTCAACCTCTGTCACCAGAGATGATATGGGGTTTTATATGAAGTTCAAAAACAATCAGTCTTGCTTGTTTTGAAACTTCATACAAATGTAGTCATGCCTGTTTGTTATTTTGTGCCTGGCTTCTTTCATTAAACAATTGGATTAACTCATAATGTAAACAGAAGTTAATTCTTTTTGTTACTGTGTAATATTCCAATATGTAATTACCACACAATTTATCCCTGTTCCATTGATGGGAATTTGGTGTTTCTGGTTTTGGGCTATTATGGATAAAATTGCTAAGAACATTCTTGAACATTACTTTTGGTGGACATAAGCATTAATTTCTCTTGGGTATATATAGATAGATTGCTGGATAGAATTGCTGGATTTTAAGATATTTCTACCTGTATATATCTTTATCTATCTTTAACAGAAATCTCTTTAACTCTTTTTCAAAGTGTCTAGTAGCATTCATGTATGACTGTACCATTCATATGTTCTAGTTGCTTCACTTGGTATCATCAGTTGTTTTAATTTTAGTGGGGTACAATACTTTTTTAAACTTAAAAAAATAAAATGAAATAATAGTATTTGAACTCTTTTTTGAAGCATAATCTTACCCAGAATTCCAATATAATACAGGTAAGAGCAGAGCTACTTGGTTGAGGCAGGTCTAATCTAGACTGTATTACCTCTTTAAGACTGAGTCCCTGCTCTCAAAAAGAGCTTATTGGGGGATAAGGCAGAAACATACAAAATCAATCTACTAGTAGGTACCAAGTTGTAAATATTCCACATTAGTTCAGATTCATGACATAGAGAATTCATACCCCATAGTCAATCATCCTGGTACTTCTGCCTTCCTATAGACATTTTTATTCTGGGAAATTGTTTAAAATAAGTATCTTAATATTTATTTTAGTATTATTTAGTACTAAAATACTGAAAATATTTAGGCAATCTTGAAGGCTTGAAGATGTCACCAGATACCTCAGTAACATAGGCAGAAATTGTTGAAGATAGCTATAAGGAGGTTCCTTCACAGTTCTACCTGCCTTATTGTGTTAACTATGTAAGGTAAGCTTTCCTTTGCTTGTCTTAAGAATTTCCAGTTATTTTCAGTTAGGGTGGCACCTCTTGACTTCCTGGTCAATTCCAGTTACAGAAGAGTAGGAGGCATAGAGTAGTCACCTCCTAGCATATGTACAGAGTCTTCTATGAAATTATTTGGTAGAAGTAAGCATACTTTCATTCCAGGGTGGTCTAGGGAATCTTCATTACAGACTGTTGTATGTAAGCTAGGATTATTTTAAAACTGAAAGTAAAAGCAAAGTATTTAGTGGGGAAGGGGTGAAAACATTGCTTTGGCTGGCTGATAATTACATTTATTTCTACATTTAGGTTCAACTGTAGAATTTTAGATACATTCATCCTTGATATTTTTAGGTAGTCATTTCAAGTCCAGTAGTAGCAGTAGTTTCTCCAGTGACTGGTGTTATAACTTTGATGTTTTGAATACTATGTTCTTAATAAATCATTCAACCTACAGTTCCACTTTTTTAAAGCCATGGTTTTGAATAAAATGGCTTCAAAAAATAATGTAGAACTTGCTTATCTATTACTTCCAAACTAGTGGAAAGTAGAAGAAATTGAAACATTTCTAAATGTCCTTTGCCTTTATCTTTCAAGAAATGTTTACATAGAAAAGTTGGGAAGAGTACATTTTAAGGAAAACACCTTATGCAAATAGGTATATTCCAGTAGAAATCTCCAAAATAACTGAATATGGGGGTGGATCTTGCTGATCAGTGAATGATGTCTACTGCTAAGTCCTGCTCCTCAGATATTTTGAGTTGGAAATAGTTGAGTTTGAGGCTATTTACATTGACCTCTTCTCATGAAGTGTGGAATTACAGTCATTTCTATCTGGGAACCATTAAGGAAGTTACAGGAGTGTACAGAGTTGTTTCTGTTATTGAACTCATTAAGATACCATAAAAATTATCTGGAACAAATAAAAATAAACAACAATAACAAAAAATCCACTGAGGTATGGTCAGGGATCACTGAAATGAAAAAGTAACCTTGGAATAGTAAACAAGTTTACTAGGCCAAAAGAACAAAGCCACAAAAACAAAACAATATAATAGTAACTTTCAAACAAAAATCACAACTCTCAGAAAACTAAAAATAGAACTATAAACCCAGCAATTCCACTTCTGGGAATTCACCAGAAGAAAACAAAATCACTAATCTGAAAAGATACAGGCACTTCTGTGTTTATTGCAGCATTATTTACAGTAACCAAGAT
This sequence comes from Smutsia gigantea, assembly GCA_032199065.1. Classification (NCBI taxonomy): domain Eukaryota; kingdom Metazoa; phylum Chordata; class Mammalia; order Pholidota; family Manidae; genus Smutsia; species Smutsia gigantea. The sequence goes on along the minus strand of JAVSCE010011683.1, from coordinate 333,190 downwards.
ATGGAAACAACTTAAATGTCCATCATCAGATGAATGGATAAAAAAGGTGTGATACATATATACAGTGGAATATTACTCAGCTATAAAAAATGAAATCTTTATGAAACTTATAAAAAGACAAATGAAATTTGTGACAACTTGAATGGAACTAGAGGGTATTATGCTAAATGAAATAAGTTCAAGGAAGACAAATACAATATGATTTCGCTTATATGTGGAATTTAAAACAAAACAAATACAGTCACAGTCACAGATGCAAAGAATAGATTGGTGGTTGCTGTATGATGAAGGGGGAAAAATTAGTGATAATGTTTGATATCTTTATCTGGGCAATGGTTACATGAGGGTATACACATGTCAGAATACATTAGGCTAAGATTTTTGCATTTTATTTACGTCAATAAAGAATTTTTTTCAAGAGCATCACTACTGCAACTCAGAGGAGTTACCTACTCTTAGAGCAGAAAAATTATACATGACTATTAAACACAAATAGGTTAGAATGAAAAATACAATAGCCATAGATTAGGTGTCTTTGCAAAAAAATAGAGATCCAAAATAACAGTAGTATGTACAAGAGAACACATAACAAAATAAGTGATACTCTGAAGCTTCTAATAAGTAACGCCGAGAAAAAACTAGAAGTCATATCCAGAGCAAAGGAAGATTACATAAATAGAAGAAAATAATGGAGAAAAGATTTTGGAAATGGAGATACTTTTAAGGAAGTAGAAAGAATAGTTATTTATTGAAGTTTGAATATTAAATTTCTCAGTAGTTTCCAAAATGGAATTTAGTGTGGAAATTAAATTTTTTAATAATACCTTACAGGATTAACAGAGAAGGATGACATAGCAGGCACTTGAAATTTTACTATGATTTAAGGGTAACAAGAATATTGTGAGCAACTTAAGAGAAAAGCTATATTCTTGCAAATTATGATGACTTTTTTTATTAAGGTATTCTTAATATACACTCTTATGAAGGTTTCACATGAAAAAACAATGTGGTGACTACATTCAACCCTGTTATCTTGTCCCACCCATACCCCATTGCAGTCACTGCCCATCGGTGTAGTAAGGTGCCACAGAGTCACTATTTGCCTTCTCTATGCTACACTGTCTTCTCCTGATCCCCCCACACCATGCTGCCAATCATAATACTCCTGAATCTCCTTCTCCCTCCCCCGCCCTTCCCCTGCCCCTCCCCTTTGGTAACTGCTAGTCCCTTCTTGGAGTCTGTGAGTCAGTTGCTGTTTTGTTCTTTCAGTTTTGCTTCATTGTTATACTCCACAAATGAAGGAAATCATTTAGTACTTGTCTTTCTTTGCCTGGCTTATTTCACTGAGCATAATATCCTCCAGCTCCATCCATGTTGTTGCAAATTGTAGAATTTGTTTCTTCCTTATGGCTGACTAATATTCCATTGTGTATATGCACCACCTCTTCTTTATCCATTCATCTACTGATGGACACTTAGGTGGTTGCTTCCATATCTTAGCTATTGTAAATAGTGCTGCAATAAACATAGGGGTGCATATGTCTTTTTGAATCTGAGAAATTATATTTTTTGGGTAAATTCCTAGGAGTGGAATTCCCAGGTCAAATGGTATTTGTATTTTTAGTTTTTTGAGGAACCTCCATACTGCTTTCCACAATGGTTGAACTAATTTGCAGTCCCACCAGCAGTGTAGGAGGGTTCCCATTCTCCACATTCTCGTGAGCATTTGTTGTTAGTCTTTTCCATGCTGGTCATCCTGACTGGTGTGACGTGATACCTCATTGTGGTTTTTATTTGCATTTCCCTGATAATTAGTGATGTGGAGCATCTTTTCATGTGCCTATTGGCCATCTGAATTTCTTCTTTGGAGAATTGCCTGTTCATATCCTCTGCCCATTTTTTAATCCGGTTATTTGCTTTTTGGGTGTGGAGGCATGTGAATTCTTTATATATTTTGGATGTTAACCCCATGTCAGATATGTCGTTTATAAATAAATTCTCCCATACTGTAGGATGCCTTTTTGTTCGGTTGATGGTGTCCTTCACTGTAAAGAAGGTTTTAATTTGATGTAGTCCCATGTGCTCATTTTTACTTTTGTTGCCCTTGCTCGAGGAGATGAATTCAGAAAAAAGTTGCTCATGTTTATTTCAGGAGATTTTTGCCTATGTTATCTTTAAGAGTTTAATGGTTTCATGACTTACATTCAGGTCTTTGATCCATTTTGAGTTTACTTTTGTGTATGGTGAAAGACAACAGTCCAGTTTCCTTCTCGTGCATATAGCTGTTCACTTTTGCCAACACCAGTAGTTGAAGAGGCTGTCATTTCCCCATTGTATGTCCATGGCTTCTTTATCATATATTAATTGACCATATATACTTGAGTTTATATTTGGGCTCTCGAGTCTGTTCCATTGGTCTATGGGTCTGTTCTTGTGCCTGTACCAAATTGTCTTGATTACTGTGGCTTTGTAGTAGAGCTTGAAGTCAGGGAGCATAATCCACCCCCCCCCCCAGCTTTATTCTTCCTTCTCAGGATTGCTTTGGCTATTCGGGGTCTTTTTGTGGTTCCTTATGAATTTTAGAATTATTTTCTCTAGTTCGTTGAAGAATGCTGGTGGTATTTTTTTTTATTTTGCTATTATTAATATGCAATTATATGAGCAACATTATGGTTGGTAGACTCCCCCTATTATCAAGTCCCCATCACATACTGCCATTGCAGTCACTGCCCATCAGCGTACAAGGATGTTATAGAATCACTACTTGTCTCCTCTGTGTTATACTGCCTTCCCCGTATCCCCCTACCCCACCCCCAACCCCGCTACATTATGTGTGCTAATTGTAATAGCCCTTTTTCCCCCTTATTCCTCCCTTCCCACCCATCTTCCCCAGTCCCTTTCCCTTTGGTAACTGTTGGTCCATTCTTGGGTTCTGTGAATCTGCTGCTGTTTTATTCCTTCAGTTTTTTCTTTGTTCTTATACTCCACATATGAGTGAAATCATTTGGTACTTGTCTTTCTCTGCCTGGCTTATTTCACTGAGCATAATACCCTCTAGCTCCATCCATGTTGTTGCAAATGGTAGGATTTGTTTTCTTCTTATGGCTGAATAATATTCCATTGTGTATATGTACCACCTCTTCTTTATCCATTCATCTACTGATGGACACTTAGGTTGCTTCCATTTCTTGGCTATTGTAAATAGTGCTGCGATAAACATAGCGGTGCATCTGTCTTTTTCAAACTGGGCTGCTGCATTCTTAGGGTAAATTCCTAGGAGTGGAATTCCTGGGTCAAATGGTATTTCTATTTTGAGTTTTTTGAGGAACCTCCATGCTGCTTTCCACAATAGTTGAACTAATTTGCATTCCCACCAGCAGTGTAGGAGGGTTCCCCTTTCTCCACATCCTCGCCAACATTTGTTGTTATTTGTCTTTTGGATGTTGGCCATCCTAACTGGTGTGAGGTGATATCTCATTGTGGTTTTAATTTGCATTTCTCTGATGATTAGCAATGTGGAGCATCTTTTCATGTGCCTGTTGGCTATCTGAATTTCTTCTTTGGAGAAGTGTCTGTTTAGCTCCTCTGCCCATTTTTTAATTGGCTTATTTGCTTTTTGTTTGTTGAGGTGCGTGAGCTCTTTATATAATTTGGATGTCAACTCCTTGTTGGATATGTCATTTATGTATATATTCTCTCATATTGTAGGATATCTTTTTGTTCTACAGATGGTATCCCTTGCTGTACAGAAGCTTTTTAGTTTGATACAGTCCCATTCATTCATTTTTGCTTTTGTTTCCTTTGCCTGGGGAGACATGTTCATGAAGAAGTTGCTCATGTTTATGTCCAAGAGATTTTTGCCTATGTTTTTTTCTAAGAGTGTTATGATTTCATGACTTACATTCAGGTCTTTGATCCATTTCGAGTTTACTTTTGTGTATGGGGTTAGACAGTAATCCAGTTTCATTCTCTTACATGTAGCTGTCCACTTTTGCCAATATGCTGGTGGTATTTTGATAAGGATTGCTTTGAATCTGTAGATTTGTTTAGGCAGGATGGCCATTTTGACAATATTAATTATTCCTGTCTATCAGCACGCAGTGTCTTCCTTTTATTAGTATGTTCTTTAATTTCTCTCATGAATGTCTTGTAGTTTTCAGGGTATAGGTCTTTCACTTCCTAGGTTATGTTTATTCCTAGGTATTTTATTCTTTTTGATGCAGTTGTGAATGGAATTGTTTTCCTGATTTCTTCTTTCTGTTAGTTCACCATTAGTGTATAGGACTGCAACAGAATTCTGTGTATTAATCTTGGATCCTGCAACATTGCTGAATTCAGATATTAGAACTAATAGTTTTGGAATGGATTCTTTAGGGTTTTTTATGTACAATATCATGTCATATGCAAACAGTGACAGTTTAACTTATTTACCAATCTGGATTCCTTTTATTTCTTTGTGTTGTTTGATTGCCGTGGCTAGGACCTCCAGTAATATGTTGAATAGAAGTGGGGAGAATGGGCATCCTTGTCTTGTTCCCGATCTTAAAGGAAAAGCTCTCAGCTTCTCGCTGTTAAGTATAATGTTGGCTGTGGGTTTGTCATATATGGCCTTTATTATGTTGAGGAACTTGCCCTCTATACCCATTTTGTTGAGAGTTTTTAATCATGAATGGATGTTGAATTTTGTCTAATGCTTTTTGACATCTATGGAGATGATCATGTGGTTTTTGTCCTTTTTGTTGATGTGGTGGATGATTTAGATGGATTTTCTAATATTGTACCATCCTTGCGTCCCTGGAGTAAATCCTACTTGATCATGATGGATGATCTTTTTCATGTATTTTTTAAATTGGTTTGCTAATATTTTGTTGAGTATTTTTGCATCTATGTTTATCAGTGATATTGGTCTGTAATTTTCTTTTTTTGTGGTGTCTTTGCCTGGTTTTGGTATTAGGGTGATGCTGGCCTCATAGAATAAGTTTGGAAGTATTCCTTCCTCTTCTACTTTTTGGAAAACATTAAAGAGGATGGGTATTAGATCTTCACTAAATGTTTGATAAAATTCAGCGGTGAAGCCATCTGGTACAGGGTTTTTTTTGTTGTTGTTCTTAGGTAGTTCTTAGGTAGTTTTTTGATTGCCAATTCAATCTAGTTGCTAGTAATTAGTCTGTTTACATTTTCTGTTTCTTTCTGAGTCAGCCTTGGAAGGTTGTATTTTTCTAGAAATTTGTCCATTCCTTCTAGGTTTTCCAGTTTGTTAGCATATAATTTTTCATAGCATTCACTAATAATTCTTTGTAAGATTTCTGTGGTGTCTGTTGTGATTTTTCCTCTCTTTTCTGATTCTGTTTATGTGTGTGGACTCTTTTTTTCTTGGTAAGTCTGGCTAGGGGTTTATCTATTTTGTTTATTTTTTCTAAGAACCAGCTCCTGGTTTCATTGTTTCTATTGTTTTATTCTTCTTGATTTTTTAAAATTTCTGCTTTAATTTTTATTATTTCCCTCCTTCTACTGACTTTGGGCCTCATTTGTTCTTCTTTTTCTAGTTTCGTTAATTTTGAGTTTAGGCTGTTCATTTGGGATTGTTCTTCTTTGCTGAGGTTGGCCTGTATTGCAGTATACTTCCCTGTTAGCACAGCCTTCACTGCGTCCCACAGATTTTGCGGTGTTGAATTATTGTTGTTATTTGTCTCCATATATTGCTTGATCTCTGTTTTTATTTGGTCATTGAACCATTGATTATTTAGGAGCATGTTATTAAGCCTCCATGTGTTTGTGGGCTTTTTCATTTTCTTTGCGTAACGTATTTCTAGTTTCATATCTTTGTGATCTGAGAAGCTGGTTGGTACCATTTCAATCTTTTTGAGTTTATTGAGGCTCTTTTTGTGGCCTAGTATGTGGTCTATTCTGGAAAATACTCCATGTGCACTTGAGAAGAATGTGTATCCTGTTGCTTTTGGATGAAGTTCTATGTAGATGTCTATTAGATCCATCTGTTCTAATACATTGTTCAATGTCTCTGTCCCTTTACTTATTTTCTGTGTGGTTGATCTGTCCTTTGGAGGAGTGGTGTGTTGAAGTCTATTAAAACGAATGCATTGCAATCTATTTCTGCCTTTCATTTTGTTAGTATTTGTTTCACACATGTAGGTGCTCCTCTGTTGGGTGCACAGATGTTTATAATAGTTATATCCTCTTGTTGGACTGACCCCTTTATCATTATGTAATGTCCTTCTTTATCTTTTGTTACTTTCTTTGTTTTGAAGTCTAATTTGTCTGATACGAGTACTGCAACTCCTGCTTTTTTCTCCCTATTAGTTGCATGAAATATCTTTTTCCATCCCTTTACTTTCAGTCTGTGTATGTCTTTGGGTTTGAAGTGAGTCTCTTGTAGGCAGCATATAGATATATAGATAGTCTTGTTTTTTTATCCATTCAGTGACTACATCTTTTAATTCATGCATTCAGACCGTTTACCTTTAGGGTGATTATCGATAGGTATGTACTTATTGCCATTGCAGGCTTTAGATTCATGGTTACCAAAGGTTGAAGGGCAATTCCCTTACTATCTAACTGTCTAATTTATCTCACCTCATATGTTATTACAGACACAACCTAAATGTTTTTTTTCCCTCCTTTTTCTTCCTCCATTTTTTATATGTTAGGTATCATATTCTGTACTCTTTGTCTATTCCTTGATTAACTTTGGGGGTAGTTGATTTGATTTTGCATCTGCTTAGTAATTAATTGTTCTACTTTGCTGTGGTATTATTTCCCCTGGTGATGTCTTTTAGCCTTAGGAATATTTCCATTTATAGCAGTCCCTCCAAATCCACTGTAGAGGTGGTTTGTGGGAGGTAAATTCTCTCAGCTTTTGTTTATCTGAAAATTGTTTAATCCCTCCTTCATTTTGAAATGATTACCTTGCCAGGTAGAGTATCCTTGGTTTGAGGTCCTTCTACTTCATTACATTAAATATTTCATGCCACTCCCTTCTGGCCTTAAGGTTTCTGTTGAGAAATCTCATGATAGCCTGATGGGTTTTTCCTCTGTATGTGATCTTTTTTCTCTCTCTAGCTGCTTTTAAATGTCTGTCTTTATCCTTGATCTTTGCCATTTTACTCACTATATGTCTTGATGTTGTCTTCCTTGGTTCCATTGTGTTGGGAGATCTGTGCACCTCAATAGCCTGAGAGACTATCTCCTTCCCCAGATTGGGGAAGTTTTCAGCAGTTATCTCCTCAAAGACACTTTCTATCCCCCTTTTTCTACCTCTTCTTCTTCTGGTACCCCTATAATGCAGATATTGTTCCGTTTGGATTAGTCACACAATTCTCTCAATATTCTTTCATTCTTAGAGTCTTTTTTCTCTTTGTTCCTCAGCTTCTTTGTATTCCTCTTCTCTAATTTGTATTCCATTTACCGTCTCTTCTACTACATCTAATCTGCTTTTAAATTCCTCCATTGTATGTTTCATTTCAGATAGGGAATTTCTTAGTGATTGAATCTCCGTCTGAAATTCGTTCTTGAGTTCTTGAATATTTTTCTGTACTTCCATGAGCATGTTTATGATTTTTATTTTGAACTCTCTTTCAGGAAGATTGGTGAGTTCAGTTTCATTTGGCCCTTTTTCTGGGGGTTGTGAGATTTTGGTCTGATACAGTTTCCTTTGATGTTTCATAATTCTATGTGGTGCCCTCTAGTGCCCAGAAGCTCTATTCTCTAGAGCTTCTCAGCCCCTATAGTGAGGTTAGAGGTCGTAGCAGCGCTGGTGCCTGGGGGACGAAAGAGCTTTTTCCTGATTCCCGGCTGCAGTGCCTGTCTCCAGTATCAGAGCCAATGGGCCAAGCACACAGGTGTTCTTGGTGTCTCTAGCTGTTTTAGACGGGGCCTCCTTCTGGCTGGCCTTACGCCAGCGCAGTGACTGCCAGCTTGTGAGCAGGTGCCCACAGACCAAGAGGAATACGTAGCAGGCTGTGTGTCAATGTGGGGGGCCTCGGAGCTGCGTAGGCAGCCAGGGGAATGGAGCACCTGAAGCTCCTCAAAGTTCCCAACCTGCTGGGCAGAGTGCACCCAGACAACCTTGTGCACCTATCCCTTCTCCAGCGTAGCAAGCTCCATGCAAACCCCACCCCTTCAGCAGCCCTCTTGCTGCTAGGAAGCCTCTCAGACCGCCTGCCTTTCCTTTGTCCCATAGTGGCCAGATGTGGATCCCTGTCCTCCACAAATGGCCAGAATCTCAGTCTCTCAAGCACTCCGCCTGTCCCAGCTCCCCAAGCCCACCAACCTGCAGATCACCACACAATGTAGGTTTGTGCTCCAAAGCAGTCTTCCAGGGCTGGGTGTTCAGCAGTCTTAGCCTTCCACCCCCTCCCCCTCCGTGTCTGTTCCTCCCACCAGTGAGTTAGGTGGGGGAAGGGTTTGCGTCCTGCCAGATCAAGGCTTTCGTAAATTACCCAGTTTCGTGAGGTCTGCTCTGTTCATTAGGTCTGTATGCAGTCTGGTGCAGCCTTATTTCCTGTTGCTGTTTTATGGCTAGTTGTATTAACTATATTTTCACACTATATGTGGTTTTGGGAGGAATTCTCTGTCTCACCTCTCATGCCATCTTGAATCTTCTTTTTTAGGGTTTTTATATCCATTTCATGAGTGATACTGACCTGTCATTTTTATTTCTCCTACAATCTATATCTGGTTTTGTTACATAGTTATGCCAGCCTTACAGAGTACTTGAAGAGTGTTTCATGCTATTGTGTCTTTTGATTGTCTTTTCCTTCAATATTGGATCAGTTTTCCTGGTTCTCTGTGTAATTTTTGGAGTTATGTTTTGAGTCTCCAAGGTATGTTAGAATCCTCTGGAGAATGATGATTTTTTTGTTTTGTTAGGCAGTTAATCTGATGAGATTCTAATTCACTAGTTTGTCTCATCTTCTGTGAACAGTGTTTCTAGTATCAGTTCAATTTTCAGACCTTGTTTGCTGCTTTGGGTCTTTCTCACGCACACATCATTTGAGAGTTTAGAGCTTCCGTGGCACTTTCAAAGTTTAATTTTCAAAGCCTTTGGTGTGCTTCCTTCAGTCCCTGCGAGCTGCAAGCTGGAAGTCGTGCAGATTCATATGCAAAATTATGGGAAACTTTCTCTGGCTTTCTGTTTCCCTGGATTCCCCCAACATTCCCTGGCTGCCAGTAGCTGCTTAGAAATACAAGTTTCTTTGAGGTTTGGCTGCCTGCACTTAATACTGTATATCTGCATGGCTGGTGCTACTGTTAGGGGAGGGTGTTATTTTCCTTGGTTCTTGTCCCCACTGCAACAAAGAACTGAAGGGCAGAGACACAACAGTGAAGCAGAGCAGAAGTTTTATTTAAAGTTACGCACTTAGAGAGAAAGTGCGGGCCACCTCAGAGAGGAGTTGCTCCCTGAAAAGTTGAGAGAAAGTTTTTTTTAAGGTTACGCATTTATAAAGTGCATGCAACCTCAGAGAGGCACGCCCTGAAAGGTTGAGAAAAAGTTTTGTTTAAGGTTACTCACTTAAAGAGAGAAAAAGTGTGGGCAACTTCAGGGAGGAGAGGTGCCCCTGAAAGGTTTAAGTTTTACTTAAAGAGAGAATGTGTGGATGACCTCAGAGAGAGGCACACCCCGAAAGGTTGAGAAAAAGTTTTAGTTAAGGCAAAAAAGTACACACTCAGAGAAGGGGGACTGTGGGCTGCCTCAGAAGAGGCATACTGAAAGATTGGGGGTTCCCCTTTCTAAGGACTTTTCAGGAATGTGACAAAGAGCTAGGAGGTGTAGACTTGTTAAGTGGTCTCAAGATGTTTATCTTTGATGAGAGACCTTATGTCTCTTCTATTATCAGTCTTCCAGGTAATTCTGCAAAATTAACTTAACACAAGAAATTTACTGATCTGGTTCCTCCCCAGGATAGCAGCTTCCCTCTGGTAACATATCAATCAAGATCGCCTGTCCTGCCCCCAAGGTGGGCTGAGTTATCGTCTGCTTCCTAAAGAGTATGTTAAGAATCTTCTGGGTTATAAAATGCAATCTAAGCTTTAAGATGGAATCTTTCCTGTTTTTACTATGCTGTTTATATCTGGACTTGCTGGGAAAATTAATCATGATGCTTGTCTCCTGCCCAGGTTGCAAATTACTTGACCAGAGGCTGGAGGAGGAAAAAAACCAGCATATAGGTTGAGTTAAAGAATAAGCTGGGCCTTTTATCAAGCTAAAGTAAATCTTAAAATGACATGATCTAATTAACACAGTGAAGACATGAGCTGTGCTCAGATACTTGACTTTAATCTGGGTAATATCCGGGTATTCCAAGTTGCTCCTGGCCTTTGGAGCTTCAACTGATTAACTCATTAACTCTGTGAGTCTTTTCTGGCTCTCCAATTTTAACTGGCTAACTCTTTGAGTCCCTTTTAGTGGGCTTTACTGGCCTTATTCCTCTCCACCCCGTTCATATCTGTTTTCCTGCCTAACACTACTATTAGGGCAAAGACGTGAGAGAAGACTGTCAAAAATAACGAGTATGTTTCCTACAGTTTTTAGACCCCAATGATCACTTTTCCCAATTCTTTTTTTCCTGGAAGATGGGGTTTTGCTCACCTTTTGCAGCTCACGTTTGTATAGTATCGATTTAAGGATTCTTAGCTTATTCTAAGAATTTAGTGTGTTTAAGTTTCATTTGAAAAAGTCTTATTTGTGGAAGATTATTTTTCTGTTCAATCTGGGTTGGCAGTAATTTTTCATAGTGCTTTGGAGATATTATTCCACTGTTTTTCTAGATGGGGTTGTTACTGTTGAGAAATCTGCCATCTAATTGTCAGTCCTTATATGCCATTTTCCTGAACATTTTAAGACTTCTTCATCTTTGTGCAATGTGTTTTCACTGTTATATTTTGTGGGTAGGTGTGGATTTCTGTTTTAATTTATCTACCTTGATAAATGTTATTTTTATAAATATGGGGGGTTTTTAACCACAATTTCAATTTCTATAAAACATAAATGCTGTTTAAATTATTTCTTCTTATGTGAACTTTGTATCTGAAGGAGGTTGCCCATTTCTTCTAAGTTGTTGAATCTGTAGGCATAAAATATATTGTATGACTTCTATTCTTTTAAATTTATTTTTTATGATCTAAATGTGGTCTGTCTCAGTGTATGTTCCATGTGAGCTTAAGACGTATGTGTAGTCTGTTTTTGAGTGAAGTAGTTTATAAATGTCAATATAGCAAGGTGATTAATAATGTTAAATTCACCTGTGTACTTGCTGGTTTTCTGCCTGTTTCTGATAGAAACTATAATAGTGGATTCATCTTCTTGAAATCCTACCCTTTTTTGCCTCACATCTTTTGACTTTGTTGTCAGGTGCCTTCACATTAAGGATTGTTAAATGTTCTTGCAGAATTGACCTCTTTATCATTAATACAGCTCTTCTAGCTTTGTTTTAATTAGCATTAAAATGCTATATCTTTCTCCATCTGTTTACTTTTAATATGTATGTGTCTTTATATTTAAAGTGAGTTTCTTGTAAACAACATTCAGGTGGGTCTTGTTTTTTAATCCACTCTCACAGTCATTTTCTTTTAATTGGTGCTTTTAGACCGTTCATGTTCAAAGTGATTTTTGACAGAGTTGGATTACTATTTACCATGTTTATTACTATTTTCTACTCATTTTTCTTGTTTGTTCCTATTTAATTGAGTGTTTTATATGATTTGACTGTCTCTCCTTTCCTGTCTCTCCCTCCTGTAGCATCAATTATATATGTGTGTGTGTGTGTGTGTGTGTGAGTATACACACACACACACACACACACACACACATTTTTTTTTTAGTGGTTGCCCTGGAGTCTACAATATACAACAAATCCAAATCCACTTTCAAATAACACTGTACCACTTCATGTATAGTGCAAGTACCTCATAATAAAATATTCCTGATTCTTCTCTATCTTTTGTATTGTTGCTGTCATTCATTTCATTTGTACATAAGCATACATAATCATCTGATAGATCAATTAAGAAAAATGAAAGTGTAAGGTAGACTAAACCAGACCAGACAAGCGGCAACAAAGGGGCCAAAAAAATTTATTAGCGCAATCCCTGGCAAGGTTCACTGGTCCGTGGATCCACAGGCCAGGGAAGTCGTGCCCAGCAGGAGGGGCGACAGGCTTATCAAGGGGGGCTGGGAAAGCTCTGAGGGTATGGACAGAACTAATTGGCTGGTGTGGGTGTTGTGATCACTGATGATTGGTCATGCTGGGTTGCTGGGGGGAAAGTGCTGCGAGGCATGTTCTAGGCAGTACCTGTGGCTAGGGACCTTCCATTGGATCATTTGAGTGACATTTGCTGTTCTCTTCCTCATTTGGCTGAGTCAGGTTCCTCCAGTAATATCTGGCCCTTCCTCCGATACCTCCAGTCTTACATTCCAGCCTTTTTGTCATAGGGGCGCCGGCTCATTCTAGCTACTTCCTGCTGAGGAGGGGTGGCGTGGGGAAGTTACAGCTGGTATGTGGCTGGGAGTGGTTCGGAGGGAAGGGGCAAGTACTGGTGTAACAGCATCTGGTTAACCGTAACTCGGGAGATTTCCGACAGTCGCTCTTGAAAAAAATCTGAGGAGACAAGGGGTGAGTGATAAAAGAATAAGAAGGATGGCTAGGGGAGTTAGGATGGGTAGGAGCCAGGTCATTAGCTGGGAATTCCACCATCTCGATATTGGGAAACCCAAGCTCTCGGCTTTTTGTCGTTCTCTGTCTTGGAGATTTTGTCTCACCATAGCCAGGGTGTCCCAAATTACCCCTGACTGGTTTGCCTAGAAGCAGCACGTTTCGCCCAGGGCAATACAAAGACCACCTTCTTTCATGAACAGTACATCTAGTCCTCTCCGGTTCTGTAAAGCCACTTCTGCTAAGGAGTCTACCTGTCTCTCTAGCTTTGTTACTGAGGATTCTAGATATCCTAAGTCTTGATCGACCTGTTTTGAAAGTCTTTTGTAGATGTTATCATTTATTATTATGGCTGGGGCCCTGAGGCCCCTTTTCTGCTGGTCACAGGCAGCAACCAAGCCTTGGGTTTGAAGGGCCACTTTCTGTTTTAGCCTCTGGGCCCGAACGGCCTCGGCTTCTTCCTCTTGGGCATTATCAACTTTAAAGGCCATATTTACCAGGTCTCGGAGTGGATTCTGAGGGCCCTCTTCTGCCTTTTTTTTTTTTAATTTTTTACTATTTTTTAAATTTACACATTTTAAAAGATATCATTGATAGACAATAATGGAGTATGCAATGTGATGTTTTGACAAATACACATCTGTTAAGATCTCAATCAATATAATAAGCATATCCATCACTCTTAAAAGTTACATCTCTGCCTGTGTAATCCCTCACTACATTCCAATCCCCCTGCAAACACCAATTGCACTTTCCTGAATTTTATATAAACGGAATGATACAGTGTGTAATTTTTCTTTGTCTTGTTTCATTCATTCAGCATAATTATTTTGTGATGTATCTATGATAGAGCATGTAGCAATACTTTATTTCTGTTCTATTGCTGTGTAGGCTTTCAGTGTATAAATATACCACTGTTTTTTAATTCATTTACCAAATGATGGATATAGTTGAATTATTTCCAGTTTTGGACTATTATAAAAAAAAGTTGCAATGAACATGATTTATACTTTTAATTTCTCTTTGGTAGATATCAAGCAGGATGGCTTGATCAGATGGCATGTTTATATTTAACTTTTTAAGAAATTGTCAAACTGTTTTCCAAAGTGGTTGTATTATTCCATTCTCAATAGCACTTATTGAAAATTTCAGTTTTTCCATATTCTCGGCAACACTTAGTTTGGTCAGTCTTTTTAATTTTAGCCATTCCAATAGGTGTGAAATGGTAACTCATTCTGGCTTTATTTGTGTTGCTTTTTCCTTATGAACAGTGATGTTGAACATCTTTTCATGTACTTATTTGCCATCCATCTATCTTCTTTACTCAAGTGTCTGTTCAACACCTTTGCCCATTTTTAAAAACTGAGTTGTTTGTCTGTGTTTTCAGAATTTTTTATGTATTCCAGATACAGATACTTCATCAGATACATGATCTGCAAATATTTTCTTCAGTCTGTGGTTTGCTTTTTATTCTCTTAACCATATCTGTTGAAGAGTAGAACCTTTTATGGATTGTGCTTTTGGTGTCATATTTAAGAAATATTTGCCAAATGCAAGATCACAAAAGGTTTCTTCTCTCTTTTCTTCTAGAAGTTCTATATTTCCCAGCTTTATATTTATTTTATTTTATTTTATTTTTTATATGATTTATTTTGGTATCATTGTTCTACAATCACATGTGCAATATTGTGGTTATTAAACTACCCCTTCATTAGGTCCCCCCCACCAACCCCATTACAGTCACTGTCCATCACCATAGTGAGATGCTATAGAATCACTACTTGTCTTCTCTGAGTTATACAGCCCTCCCCGTTCCCCCCCAACATAACATCTGTTAATCGTAATGCCCCTTTTTCCCTCTTATCCCTCCCTTCCCACCCATCTTCCCCAGTCCCTTTCCCTTTGGTAACTATTAGTCCGTTCTTGGGTTCTGTGAGTCTGCTGCCGTTTTGTTCCTTCAGTATTTTTTCTTTGTTCTTATACTCCACATATGAGTGAAATCATTTGATACCTGTCTTTTTCGGCTTGGCTTATTTCACTGAGCATAATACCCTCTAGCTCCATCCATGTTGTTGCAAATGGTAGGATTTGTTTTCTTCTTATGGCTGAATAATATTCCATTGTGTATATGTACCACTTTTCTTTATCCATTCATCTACTGATGGACACGTAGGTTGCTTCCATTTCTTGGCTACTGTAAATAGTGCTGCGATAAACATAGGGGTGCATATGTCTTTTTCAAACTGGGCAGCTGCAGTCTTAGGGTAAATTCCTAGGAGTGGAATTCCTGAGTCAAATGGTATTTCTATTTTGAGTTTTTTGAGGAACCTCAATACTGCTTTCCACAATGGTTGAATTAATTTGCATTCCCACCAGCAGTGTAGGAGGGTTCCCTTTTCTCCACATCCTCGCCAACATTTGTTGTTTGTGTTTTGGATGTTGGCCATCCTCACTGGTGTGAGGTGATACCTCATTGTGGTTTTAATCTGCATTTCTCTGATGATGAGCGATGTGGAGCATCTTTTCATGTGCCTGTTGGCCATCTGAATTTCTTCTTTAGAGAGTGTCTATTCCTGTCCTCTGCCCATTTCTTAATTGGATTATTTGCTTTTTGTTTGTTGAGGTGCGTGAGTTCTTTATATATTTTGGATGTCAACCCTTTATCAGATACGTCATTTATGAAATATATTCTCCCATACTATAGGATGTCTTTTTGTTCTACTGATGGTGTCCTTTGCTGTACAGAAGCTTTTCAGCTTGATATAGTCCCACTTGTTCATTTTTGCTTTTGTTTCCTTTGCCTGGGGAGATATGTTCATGAAGAAGTCGCTCATGTTTATGTCCAAGAAATTTTTGCCTATGTTTTTTTCTAAGAGTTTTATGGTTTCATGACTTACATTCAGGTCTTTCATCTATTTTGAGTTTACTTTTCTGTAAGGGGTGAGGCAGTAGTCCAGTTTCATTCTCTTACATGTAGCTGTCCAGTTTTTCCAACACCAGGTGCTGAAGAGGCTGTCATCTCCCCATTGTATATCCAAGGCTCCTTTATCAAATATTAATTGACTGTGTATGTTTGGGTTAATGTTTGGATTTTCTATTCTGTTCCACTGGTCTGTGGGTCTGTTTTTGTGCCAATACCAAATTGTCTTGATTACTGTGGCTTTGTAGTAGAGCTTGAAGTCAGGGAGTGTAATTCCCCCTGTTTTATTCCTCCTTCTCAGGATTGCTTTGGCTATTCGGGGTCTTTTGTGGTTCCATATGAATTTTAGAATTATTTGTTCCACTTCATTGAAGAAAGCTGTTGGTAGTTTGATAGGGATTGCATTGAATCTGTAGATTGCTTTAGGTAGTATAGCCATTTTGACAATATTTATTCTTCCTAGCCAAGAGCATGGGATGCATTTCCATTTGTTAGTGTCCTCTTTAATTTCTCTTAGGAGTGTCTTGTAGTTTTCAGAGTACAGGTCTTTCACTTCCTTCGTTAGGTTTATTCCTAGGTATTTTATTCTTTTTGATGCAATTGTGAATGGAATTGTTTTTCTGATTTCTCTTTCTGTTAGTTCGTTAGTGTATAGGAAAGCAACAGATTTCTGTGTGTTAGTTTTGTATCCTGCAACTTTGCTGAATTCAGATATTAGTTCTAGTAGTTTTGGAATGGAGTCTTTAGGGTTTTTTATGTACAGTATCATGTCATCTGCAAACAGTGACAATTTAACTTCTTCTTTACCAATCTGGATGCCTTGTATGTCTTTGTTTTGTTTGATTGCCGTGGCTAGGACCTCCAGTACTATGTTGAATAACAGTGGAGAGAGTGGGCATCCCTGTCTTGTTCCCGATCTTAGATGAAAAGCTTTCAGCGTCTCGCCGTTAAGTATGATGTTAGCTGTGGGTTTGTCATATATGGCCTTTATGATGTTGAGGTACTTGCCCTCTATACCCATTTTGTTGAGAGTTTTAATCAGGAATGGATGCTGAATTTTGTCAAATGCTTTTTCAGCATCTATGGAGATGATCATGTGGTTTTTGTTCTTCTTTTTGTTGATGTGGTGGATGATGTTGATGGATTTTCGAATGTTGTACCATCCTTGCATCCCTGGGATGAATCCCACTTGATCATGGTGTATGATCCTCTTGATGTATTTTTGAATTCGGTTTGCTAATATTTTGTTGAGTATTTCTGTATCTACGTTCATCAGGGATACTGGTCTGTGATTTTCTTTTTTGGTGAGGTCTTTGGCCGGTTTTCGTATTAGAGTGATGCTGGCTTCATAGAATGAGTTTGGAAGTATTCCCTCCTCTTCTATTTTTTGGAAAACTTTAAGGAGAATCGGTGTTATTTCTTCTCTATATGTCTGGTAGAATTCAGAGGTGAATCCATCAGGCCCGGGGGTTTTGTTCTTGGGTAGTTTTTTGATTACCAATTCAATTTCGTTGCTGGTGACTGGTCTGTTTAGTTTTTCTGTTTCTTGCTTGGTCAGTCTTGGAAGGTTGTATTTTTCTAAGAAGTTGTCTATTTCTTCTAGGTTTTCCAGCTTGTTAGCATATAGATTCTCATAATATTCTCTTATAATTCTTTGTATTTCTGTGGGGTCCATCGTGATTTTTCCTTTCTCATTTCTGATTCTGTTTATGTGTGTAGATTCTCTTTTTCTCTTAATGAGTCTGGCTAGGGGTTTATCTAATTTGTTTATTTTTTCAAAGAACCAGCTCCTGGTTTCATTGATTTTTTCTATTGTTTTATTCTTCTCAATTTTATTTATTTCTTCTCTGATCTTTATTATGTCCCTCCTTCTGGTGACTTTTGGCCTCATTTGTTCTTCTTTTTCCAATTTCAGTAATTGTCTCTTTGGACTATTCATTTGGGAATGTTCTTCCTTCTTTAAATAGGCCTGGATTGCAATATACTTTCCTCTTAGAACTGCCTTTGCTGCTTCCCAAAGAAGTTGTGGCTTTGTGTTATTGTTGTCATTAGTCTCCATGTATTCTTTGATTTCTGTTTTGATTTGGCGGTTAACCCATCGATTAATTAGGAGAATGTTGTTAAGTCTCCATGTATTTGTGAGCCTTTTTGATTTCTTTCTTAAATTTATTTCTAGTTTTACACCTTTGTGATCTGAGAAGTTGTTTGTAGGATTTCAATATTTTTGAATTTACTGAGGTTCTTTTTGTGGCCTAGTATGTGGTCTATTCTGGAAAATGTTCCATGTGCACTTGAGAAGAATATGTATCCTGTTGCTTTTGCATGCAGAGTTCTGTAGATGTCTGTTAGGTCCATCTGTTCTAGTGTGTTGTTCAGTGCCTCTGTGTCTTTACTTATTTTCTGTCTGGTTGATCTGTCCTTTGGAGTGAGTGGTTTGTTGAAGTCTTCTAAAATGAATTCATTGCTGTCTATTTCCTCCTTTAATTCTGTTAGTAGTTGTTTCACATATGCTGGCGCTCCTGTGTTTGGTGCATAGATATTTATTATGGTTATATCTTCTTGTTGGACTGACCCCTTTATCATTCTGTAATGTCCTTCTTTGTCTCTTGCTACTTTCTTCGTTTTGAAGTCTATTTTGTCTGATACAAGTACTGGAACACCTGCTTTTTTCTCTTTGAGGTTTGCATGAAATATCTATTTCCATCCCTTCACTTTTAGTCTGTGTATATCTTTGGGTTTGAGGTGAGTCTCTTGTAAGCAGCATATAGATGAGTCTTGCTTTTTTATCCATTCTGTTACTCTGTGTCTTTTGATTGGTGCATTCAGTCCATTTACATTTAGGGTGATTATTGAGAGATATGTACTTATTGCCATTGCTGGCTTTAGATTCGTGGTTACCAAAGGTTCCATGGTTGCTTCTTTACCATCTAACAATCTAACTTAACTTTCTTGTTAAGTTATTGTAAACACCATCTGATGCTTCTTTATTTCTCTCCGTTCTTATTCTTCCTCCTCCATTCTTTCTATACTAGGTGTTTTATTCTTTGCCTTTAGTTAGTATTTGGATGGGCTGCTTTCTTTGGTATGATTTTATTTTCTCTGGTGACATCTTTTTAGCCTTGGGGGTGCTTCCCTCTAGAGCAGTCCGTTTAAGATATCCTGTAGTGGTGGGTTATGAAAGGCAAACTCTCTCAACTTTCGTTTGTCTGGAAATTGTTTAATCCCTCCGTCATATTTAAATGATAATCGTGCTGGATACAGTATTCTTGGTTCGAGGCCCTTCTGTTTCATAACGTTAAATATATCATGCCATTCTCTTCTGGCCTGTAAGGTTTATGTTGAGAATTCTGATGGGTTTTCCTTTGTAGGTGGTCTTTTTTCTCTCTCTAGCTGCCTTTAATACTCTGTCTTTATCTTTGATCTTTGCCATCTTAATTATTATGTATCTTGGTGTTGTCTTCTTGGGTCCCTGGTGTTGGGAAATCTGTGGGCTTCCGTGGACTGCGAGACTATTTCCTTCCCCAGCAAGGGAAAGTTTTCAGCAATTATTTCTTCAAAGACACTTTCTATTCCTTTTTCTCTCTCTTCTTCCTCTGGTACTCCTATAATGTGAGTATTGTTCCGTTTGGATTGGTCACACAGTTCTCTTAATATTCTTTCATTCCTAGAAATCCTTTTCTCTCTCTCTGCCTTGGCTGCTCTGTACTCCTGTTCTCTGATTTCTATTCCATTAACAGTCTCTTGCATCTCATCCAGTCTGCTGTTAAGCCCGTTGATCGCTTGTCTGATTTCTACGTTGTCTTTCCTCACTTCCCTCACTTCCTCCCTCAGCTCTTGCACATTTCTCTGTAGGTCCATCAGCATGGTTATGACTTAATCTGAATTATTTTTCAGGAAGTGTGTGCATTTCAATCCCTTCAGGCTCCCTCTCTGGGGTTGTCTGATTGATTTTAGTCTGGACCATATTCCTCTGTCCTTTCATGGCTATAGAAGAGGTCGCTGGTAGTTGCCATGTATGTCAGCTGAACTCTTTAGGACCTTAAAAAGAAAAAAAAAAGAAAGAAAAGAAAAAACAAAACAAAATAAAAAACGCCCACCGTGAGTAGATTCTGTGGGGAAAGTGTAGGTCGCGCTGTTGCCCCACTATTCCGCTGCCGTAGCTGCGCTGCTCCGCAAGGCCTTTTATAGCTCTGGCCAGGGTGGGAACGAATGGGAGGCTGTTGATCTCAGTGAGAAGTCTAAGTGCAGCCACGCTTTCCCAGTCACCAGCTAAGGGGTCCAAAACACCGCAGGACTCCCAGTCCGCTGGGCTGAGTGTGCCGGGGCGACCCGGCTCCTCCGCTGGGCTTATGTTTCTTTAAGACCGCTGAAATAAGCTCGCGGTTTTCTTTTGTTTTTTCCTTCCCGGGAGCCGGCTGCAAGCACCTGGCGCCTGCCCCTCTCAAATCCTGCACCCTCTGTGTCTGCAATCTCCGCTATACTGCGCGATGTGTGTCAGCGCTCCCTGCGCAGATCACTGGGGCTGGTTATTTCGTAGGGTGTACTTTCACTCCCTCCCGTCTCTGAATCCTCTCCTCCTGCCAGTGCGCTGGGTCGGTGAGTGCTCGGGTCCTGCCGGGTCGCGGCTCCGTATCTTACCCCCGTCTTGTCGTGCCATGTCCTCTCGGGTGTAGCTGCATGCTGTGCGCTTTCCTGTGTATTCTGGTCTCTCTTTTAGGGATAGTTCTATTTGCTGTATTTTCGTAGATAAATATAGTGTTGGGAGGGGATTTCTGCCACCTTGCTTACTCTGCCATCTGCCCTGCAGTCCCTCCTCTGCCTTTTTTAGTTTATCCCGGATATCCGGGGCAGACTGGGTGATATAGTGGGTAGCCAGGACCGTGGACTCTGGTGGTGAGGAAGGATCTAAACGAGTGTGGAGGGTAAGAGTCTCTGTTAAGCGATTAAGGAAAGAGGCCTGGTTTTCATTAGGCTCTTGAGTGACCTCTCTCAGTTTGTCATAGTTTAACAATTTTTTGAGCTGCCTTATCTATACCTGCAATGAAACAGCAGACCATCTGATCCCTCCTAGTCCTACCTGTGGCATTATCCTGATAGTTCTATTGTGGGTCTTCTGCGGGCACTGCCGTAGCCCCAACTGGTAAAGATTGGTCAGAGTTATGTACCTGGTCGGTGTAGTCTCGAGCTGCTGAGGTGACACGATCGCGCTCCTCGGGGGTGAGAATAGAGGTTAAAATTACGTGGAGGTCATGCATGTGAGTTCATATGCTTGAGTGAGGTACCGAAACTCTTTAGTATAGGCAGTTGGATTGGCAGAGTATGAACCCAGGCATTTTTCTATCCGAGACAGGTCTCCCAGGGAGAAGGGGACATGTACTCAAACCAATCCCTCAGCGCCAGCCACTTCCCAAAGGGGAGCCAGTAATTGGGCCCGGGATCTAGTGACCAGAGGGCTGGCCCAGTTAGGAGGCAGCTTGGACATATAAGATGGCGGTGGGGTGGGAGTAAGAAGCGATGTAGGAGGACAAGATGGCAGTGGGGTGGGGGTAGGAAGCGATGTAGGAGAAAGACAAGATGGCGGCGCCGATGGAAGAGGAGGTTATAACTTGTGGATGGCAGGAGTAAGGCCGGAAATAGAGGAGTTAGATGTGACGTCAGCAGGACCAGAGGCAGGTGGTTGTGTCCCTGTGGTGGGAACAGAGGTAGGTGGGGGAAGGGAATTGACTGAACTTGAGGGGACTGAAGTCAAAGACAAAGGAGGAATTAAAGATGGCGATTTTGGGGGGGAACCGGATAGGGGAGGGGTGAGATGGAGATGATACAGGGGTAGGCATAGAAGAGACCTGAACGGAAGAGGCCTGGGCACCGGAGGGCGAATACGGAGGGAGTTGGGAAGGGGCAGATGGTTGAGGAGAAGGAGACGGGAGAGACGGAGAAGGAGGGGTAGGTGCTGGAGGGGGGAGGCCAAGGTCTTCTGGGGGATCTGTAAAGGAAGATTCCGGCACAGTGGGAGGTTGGTAGCCCCTACTGGGGGACTTGGCCAGGAGGACCTGGACCGAGGAACACTTGACACAGAGGTCTAGGCGGGAGTGCAATGCCCAAAAGGCCTGGACATAGGGAACCTCAGGCCATTTCCCAGTCCAGTGACAATAGTCGCTTAGATCGGTGAGGAGGCCGAAATCAAAAGTTCCTTTGGGGGGCCAGCGAGACTGGTTATCCAGAGGATATTGGGGCCAGGCCTGGGAACAAAGAAAGATCAGCTTCCATTTACGGATATCCTAGGATGAACTCAGAGTAGTGAGATGGGAAATAAGACATTTCAGTGGGGTCTGTTCCTCAAGTTTTGAGTGCTGGCTTCCCATGACTATCTCTTCTGTCCCTGGGTCTTTAAATGAATAGGTCCAGCGTCCCGGATCTACTCCGTTTAGGGACGAAAAAAAACAGGTTTGGCAGGCCGGAGATAGGGACGTCTCCACTATACCAGAGTCAAATAGGCAGAGGCCGGAGGGATGCCTGGACGCAGTCGCGATTTCGGATGGAGCACTCCACAGAGGGTAGGAGGAGGGAGCAAGGAAAACGAGGGACTCACCAAGTTGTCTGAGGCCCTGGGATCAGGTCCTGTTCTGGAGAGAGGTTCCAGATTGGGAGAGGAGCGGGGAGCCCGCTGGGGCCCCACCCCGTCCTCCCAGGTTTTGGCACCAAAATGTAAGGTAGACGAAACCAGACCAGACAAGCGGCAACAAAGGGGCAAAAAAATTTATTAGGGCAATCCTGGGCAAGGTTCACTGGTCCGTGGATCCACAGGCCAGGGAAGTCAAGCCCAGCAGGAGGGGCGACAGGCTTATCAAGGGGGGCTGGGAAAGCTCTGAGGGTATGGACAGAACTAATTGGCTGGTGTGGGTGTTGTGATCACTGATGATTGGTCATGCTGGGTTGCTGGGGGGAGAGTGCTGCGAGGCATGTTCTAGGCAGTACCTGTGGCTAGGGACCTTCCGTTGAATCATTTGAGTGACATTTGCTGTTCTCTTCCTCATTTGGCTCGAGTCAGGTTCCTCCAGTGAGATCCGTCCCTTCCTCCGATACCTCCGGTCTTACAGAAAGTTTTTATTTACCTTCACCTATTCCTTCTCTAATGTTCTTTTCTTTATGTAGATCCAAGTTTCTGACCAAGTTCTAAAGAACTTTTAACATTTCTTGCAAGGTAGGTCTACTGACAACAAATTTCCTCAAATGTTTGTCTGCAGAAGTCTTTATTTCCCTATCATCTTTGAAGAATAATTTAATGAGATACAGAATTCTTTGTTGGTGATTTTTTTTTTCTCTATCAGCACTTAAAACATTTTGCTCTAGTCTGCTTGCTTGCATGGTTTCTGAAGAAAAGTCAGATGTAATTCTTATCTTTACTTCTCTATAGATAAAACGTTTTTTCCTCTGGCTTCCTTCAATATTTTTTCCTTCTCTTTGGTTTTCTGAAGTCTGAATATGATATCACAGATATAGTTTTTTATTTTTCTTCTTTTTTTTGCATTTATTCTGCCTAATGTTTCTGAACTTCCTGAATGTGGTTTCGTGTTTGTATTAATCAGGGTCCTCCAGAGAAACAGAACCAGTAGGATGGCAGTATATATATATATGTAAAAGATATTTATTTTGAGGAATTGACCCATGTAGTTGTGGAGGCTTAGAAGTCCCAAAGTCTGCATTTGACAAGCTGGAGAACCAGTAGAGCTGCTGACATATCTCCATCTGATTCTAAAGGCCTGTGAACCAGAAGAGCTGATAGTGTAAGTTCCAGTCCAAAGGTAGAAACTCCCTCTTACTCAGACTTTTTGTTTTGTTCCTTTTTGTTTTGTTCAGGCCTTCATTTGGTTTGACAAAGCCCCTCAACATTAGAAAGGGCAATCTGCTTTACTCTGTCTACTAATTCATATGTTAATCTCATCCAAAAATGCTGTGATAGACACACTTAGACTAATGTTTGACCAAATGTGTGGGTATCCTATAACCCAAACTGACACATAAAATTAACCATTAGAATGTCAATTTGGGGGAAATTCTTAGTCATTAATGCTTCAAATATTTTTCTGTTCCTTCCTTTCTTCTTGTATTCCCATTACATGCATTTTATACCATTTGTAATTGTTCCACATTTCTTAGATATTCTGTTCCATTTTTTTCAGTCTTTTTCCCCCTTACTTTTCATTTTTGGAAGTTTCTATTGACATATCCTCACAGATATTCTTTCCTCAGCTGTGTCCAGTCTACCAAACAGCCCGTCAAAAGCATTCTTCGTTTCTGTTAACAATGTATTTGATCTCTAGCATTTCTTTCTGATTCTTTCTTAAATTTTCATCTCTCTGCTTACAGTATCTGTGGGGAAAATAGAACTTTCTGACCAGTATTCCCGCCTGGACTTAATAACATCCATTGTGTATATAATAAGAGCATGTTTGCACATTTATGGGATCTTTACCAGCAACAGAGTAGGCTGGTTAGTCACGGGAGTGCTGGTGCAGGGGAGTGGAGAGGAAACACCCATTCTCTCCTCTCCTCAGTTCCTGGTACCTGATTGGCCAGGCATCTGCCAGTCACCAGAAACCCGCCCACAGAGTTACTTCCAGATTGTGGGAGCAGGAAGCTTGGCGCCCCAGGGAGAGCAGTGAGGGAGCCATGGAGCCCCAGTGATCTTGGAGAATTAAGCCTGAGTGTGGGAGCAGGAAGCTTGGAAAGCAGGGAGCGAGGAGAGACTACTGCTGCCTAGTGGATTAAGCTTGTGCTTGGGAGCAGAACCTGTGGCCAGCCTGGGGAGCACAATCAAGCCAGCTGTGTGTACTGAGCTGCCTGAGACCACCCAGTGAGTAAACGTGGTAACCCCCTTTACCCCCAACTTCTTGCCCTTGCCTTTAGGTGGTCCAATTGAATTTATAGAGAGTTTGCCCCAGGTGGAGAACCCCCTCCTCCAGGAGCTACATTATCTATCTGTTCTTGCATATTGTCTTCTTTTTCTATTAGACCCCTTAACATACTAATCGTAGTTGTTTTGAATTCTTGGTTTGATAATTCTAACAGCCCTGTCATATCTGAGTCTTTTTCTGATGCTTGCTTTGTCTCTTTAAACTGTTTTTTGCTGTTTAATATGCCATGTAATGGGTGAAAAGAACTCTGGTCCTAAGGCTTTTTGGAATGTGGTGGTAAGGTGTGGCGGGAGGGGAAGCACATATAGTCTTATGAGTAGGTTCTCAGTCTTTTCATGAGTTGAGTGCCTCTCAGTTTCCTTCCCCCCACATTAGGTTGGACAGATGGCTGGAGGGGACAGGACTTGAGTATTTCCCCTCTTCCAGGTCAGTTAGGCTCTGATAAAATCCCAATAGGTTAGGCTCTGGTAGGTTCTTTGGAGGACAGGCCTTCTTAAGAACAAAATGCTCTGGCATATTTCAAAATGATTTTCTAGCATCCCTGACAGAGAAAGAGGGGATTTTCTCTGATTTTCACAATAGGAACCTAAGGAGTGTTCCAGATGGTAAAACCCACAAAAGTGGGGGTGGTTCTCCTAGAGTTTTTACTTAGAGATTTATCCACTCTGAGCCTCTGGCAATTTGTCAATTACAGTTCAGGTTTTCCTACTGCAACTTACTGCTTTTCCTGGAGGCTTTGCTCATGGGTTTTTGCTCTGATAAGTTGTGATTCTGGGTGTCTGCTTGTCTATGTCTCCAATTTTGGGGGCAGCAGTTTGCCTTGTGACCTCAGTTGATTGACAGATCTAAGGATAGTTGTTGATTTTTTCAGGTTGTTCAGCTTTTTTCTTGTTAGGATGGAGTGGTGACCTCCAAGTTCTTCTCACGCTGGACTGGAAATTGGAAGTCCTCATTTTAAAAAATTCTTTTTTCTCTGCATGTTTCATTCTGGTTGGTTTTATTGCTTTGTTTTATCATTTGAAACCTATCTAATCTGCTATTGATCCCTTGTGATGTATTTGTCAACTCAGAATTTTCATCTTTCAGAGTCTGATTTGGGTTTTTTTTTTTCTTCCATGTTCTACTAGGTATGTTCTTCCAACACCACCAAGCAGTTCTCCAATTCTCGGAGGACACTGACCAGGTGTCCCACAAATTTAATTCAGTTCTGATACTACGTGTCTGGAGTGTCAGATTCCGGAGGTTAAGGGCTCAGTTCCACTAGAACCACAAAACTGCCCCCACTTCAGATGCCATTGCTACCTGTGCTTCTGACCAACTGGCTATAAATTGGCAGTTCCCACTACCCTCCCCTTGGTTCCATTAGTTTGCTAGTGTGGTTCACAGAACTCAGGAAACCAGTTTACTTTTGCTACAACAGATATTAAAGGATACAGGTGAATACCCAATGAAGAGATACATAGACCCTTGAAGGGTCTTGAACACAGGAGCTTCTGTACCTGTGGAGTTCAGAAACACATCCAAGCATGTGGATGCATTCATCAACTCAGAAGATCTCTAAACCCTGCCCTTTTGAGTTTTTACGGAAGCTTCATTATATAGGTGAAGTTGATTCAATCTCCAGTTCCTCTCCCTTTTTAAGAGGTTGGGGGATGGGAGGATTGAAAGTTCCAACCCTCAGATCACATGGTTGGTTCCCCTAGCAGCCAGCTGCTGTCCCTTGATTACCTAAGGGGCTTTTCAAAAATACCTCATCAACATGGGAAAAATGTCCTTATCTCTCTCATCACTTAAGACTTGATACCAAGGGTTTTAGGAACTCTGTGCCAGGAACAGGGGGATGAAGACCAATTATAAATTTTTTATAAATCACAGTATCATACTTGTCTATTCTTGCATGACTATATTCATCAGGCATATTGAATAACTTTTAAAGTGTTAATCCGTTATTGTCTAATGTTTCTGTCAGTTTTGGTTGAATATTTTCTCATATTTTACTGCCTCTTTGCATGCCCAATAATATTTAGATGCCAGATATGAATTTTACTTTGTTGGGTGATGAATATTTTTGTATTTATGTAAATGTTCTTGAGCTTTCTTCTGGGGTGCAGTTAAGTTGCTTGGACAGTCTGATCTTACTGTGTCTTAGTTTATGATTTGTTTTGTGGGTCCGAAGAAGTACTTAATCTAGGGCTATTTATTTCCCAGTACTGAGTCAAGACCGTCCTGAGTACTCTACCAGTATCTAAAGAACTGTGAGTTTTTCTAGTCTGTGTGGTAAGAGCAGACATTATTCCCAGCCCTTTGTGAGTCCTAGACACAGTTCCCTTAATTATTTCAGGTGCTTCTTACCCCTTAGCAGATGTCCCAAATTCTCTGCACAACTTTCTCCTTCTGATTTTATGCTCTTCAAACTCTAGCCACTTAGGTATCCTCTGACTTTCAGCTCCATTTCCTCACCTTGGGGAATCCACCAAGCTGTACCTGGGTCCCCCTTGTTGTACCAGAGCCTAAACTCTTTCAAGATAGTAGGTGGGGGCAATCATGAGGCTCACCATCCCATCTCTCAGGAATCATTGTTCTTCAGCGCCTGATGTCCCATGTCTTGAAAATTATTGTCGTGTATTTTGTCTGTTTTTTGTTTATTTGTTTCAGGTATTGTTTCCCACTGGATTATTTTGAAGCATTTTACTTGTAGATATTTGAATATTAATCTTTAAAAGATAAGAGCTCTTTATTTTTGTCTGAAGCCTTTTACATTATCTAGACTTACCACCTGTGGGCACCCTGTGTCTCTGAGTTCTTGAAACATTTATAAATTTGTGTGCTAATAACTTGCTTTATTTCCCAGTTTATCAGTTTTGTCCCATAACATTCATTTGATAGATTAGTGCCTACCTTTAAATTTTAGGCAGCTGATGAATATATGTTTTCTCCTTCTTCTACTTCTTTATGTGTCCTAGATCCAGAGGCATATAATATCTGAATTTTTTTACCTAGAAAAATCTTTGTGTGGCTCATATTCTGAATTAAGTGTTCATCATTAAAAAAGTACATCTGATGCATCTTTCTTCCCCTAAAATATATATTTTCAGGTTGACTGGGTTCAAATGCTGGCTTTACCACTTACTAATGGGGGTTTTAAATCAGATACTTAATCTCTTTATGCCTGTTTCTTCATCTGTAAAATGATGATAATTTTGGTACTTAGCTCAAACAGTTGTTGTGAAGTTTTAATGAATATACGTAGACATCCTAGGAAAATGTTTGGCACATAATAAGCGCTATTAGATTTTATTTTTGCCATTACTACCTCCACTCCGTAAACTACTACTAATATATTAACGTGCAGGGAGAACCACTTCACCTTCCCTAGATGACATATGTTGACAAAAATGAGGTGACTATGTTCTTGTACTACTCGGAGTCCTCCTTGGTCTCTGGGATGTTGGTATCTCTGTCCACCTGGTTGCCACTTGTTCTGCTCATATGTGCTGCTGTAGTCTATGGCCAGTGGAGTCATGATCTCTCTCTCTAGCTCAGCCACAGCCTAGTGGTTTTCCCTGCTTCACTGGCCACCACCTTGGCTCATGTTGATCCTATGAGGTCTTGCCGTCATATTCTTTAAGCCCTTCTCTGGGCAGTAAGGCCACAGCCCTCATCTACAGGATCTCTTTGCCTCCCCTGGGGCAGACCCTTTTCCCATAGTAATTTTATTAAGAGAACCATCAGCTACCTAACTCTTCTTTGATTGGACATACAAAAAATTTTACATGCCTTTTTTGCCATGTGCAAGCCAGTGGACTCTGGATAAGTAAATTCATACTCCTTCATCCTAATCTTTTATATTGGTCGTGCAATACCCCCACCCCACCCCACCTCCCACCAGTTTGGTAAGGTGGGCATCCTACACAGCAGTCTCCTCTTAGAACCCCAACTGGGATATGGATCAAAGCCCCGCTCTTTTTAGCTTTTTCTTTAACTTATCTGGCATGTCTTTTCCCTTCTAGAACTCTGTCACGGAGGAGGAAGTTACCACTTCTTCCCTCAGATGTACAGTATAGATATGTTATGTCTGGATGTGTTCCATTTCGTGTACCTTTGAGCCTTGCATTGTTGTCTTCACATCTGAAGAATCAGTCACCCCTTACAAACTTCACGGACCGGCCTAGGTAGGGAGAGACCTCCCACCAGTGGGTTGAGGTCATCAGCTAGGTGAGGTATTCAGCAGCTGTGTGGGATGGCCAGATGTGTGGGATGCCAGTTTTGGGGACATCTGTTCCCACAGTTGCACATGTGTAACTGTCAGTACAGACATGTTTCACTGATGTTTCCTTCCCATTGTTCTCTTGTCTTCTCAGCAGTACACCAGCAGTCTGAGCAGGGCAGGCTTTCCACTCCCTCTTCTTATCTGTCAGAAACTTCCCATGCATCCTATATACCATCTTCCATTTTCTCTGATACTTTCCATAGGACATAATGGCAGGTGTGATACAGTGAAAAAATAAACCAGCTTCCTGATAAGGAAGCACAGGTTGAAAGATACTTAAAAACTATTATACTTACTAAATTGACTAAAAGGAAAAAATATCTTGGAGAAGAGGTGCTAATTTAGAGATTAAGGAAGGTTTCTCTGAAGTGATAACATCTGAAGGCTTTTTTCTAGTATTGAAAAAATTCAAAACTAGAATCAAGACTGTTTTTGAACAGAGGCAAAAGGCAGGATACCTTTTGCCCTCTTCTTCCTACATTACAGTTAGTACATTCTGTTTTTCTGCAGGACTAACCCTCTTCTGTTCTCATTGCCCAGTTTTCTGGTTGCACCTTTGTAATACATTTATGCTATTTACCAATATACAGTCAGGACATAGGGGCCAAAGGAAACCTAAAGCAGGTTTTCTCCAAGCCAAACTACCAGTATGAGAATCACCTGGGACACTTATTAAAATTGCAGCTTCCTGGACACCACTCCAGTGTCATAATTATAAATAATTTAATTTGGATCTGGTACTGTTGAATTCATGTTGAGTGGAACATACATTTTGTCTTAATTTTATCTCTATAGCCATACAGCATTATAAACTTTGAACAAATGTTAGATAAACTGAGCATTTTGGTTTTAGAAGTTTTGCTATTTTGGGGTGACATTAGCAAAAATGTCACCATCAAGAAGTGTGAGATTTAGCCCTTCTTCAAAAGCAATAGAAAAACTGGCAAAAACTGTTAGAGTCACCTTTTGCAGAACTCTGGAAATTAACCGAATGTTTGTAGCAACTTGGGGAGTGAGCTTTGTGGCATTTCAACATATTCTACTCCCATTCCCTAAATCAAGTGGCCTGAAATAACAGTTTGTATTCCCAGTACTGGAGGGAGCAGAGCTCATTCTCAAAGAATTGTATTTGTTTTGCCCTGGCTGGGGGCTTCCTGGAAGACTGACTCAAATCCTTTTCTTTATTTCTTCTGACTCACAACTGGCCAACTGCTGAAGCTGCTGGGAGCAGCAGTAATAGCATTTTTTAAGAAAATTTACAAACAAATGTTTTAGTTACTACTACCTGAGAAAATAGATAATAGTTGGGGCAAAGAGTAGATTAAAAGAGCCTGGGAACAAAGCTTGAGATTAGATATCCATAGGAGCTTTGAGAAGTTTCAGTATATTCCTAGGAATGTAGGCTATGCACTTAGGCAGGACTGTATGCATGCCCAGAGAAGACCTGAGAAGAGCCTAAAGTTCTTCCTCTTGCTGATCTTGAAGGTCTACAGAAGCAGGAAGTAAAAGCTGAGATATAATTGTAAAATGCCTGGTTGAGTATTTAAGGTGTACCCAAACCCACACAGACTTCTGCAATAAGTAGGATATTTTTGGTTCTAAGAATTTAAAGAAAACAGTTTGATCATTAGCTGATCACTAACCTAACAGAACAGAGATCAGTGCCATATATAACAAAGAATACTGCCTTTGTTTAGAAGAGTTTGTAAACAAACAACTGCTACACTGACAGCAGTGATAAGAAACTCTGGCGAGAAAAAATACGCTGATTCCCAGAATTTCCCAGTATAATAATATTCAGAATGTCCAGTTTTAAACAAACAAAAAAAAGAAGCATATTAAATAAACAAGGGGAAAAAAGTCATCAATAGAAATTTCCCCTGAGGAAGCCTAGATATTAGACTTTCTGGAAAAACTTTATATCAGCTATTTTAAATAGTTGTTCATGGAATTAAAGGAAATCATGCCTAAAGAACTAAAGAAAAGTATGAGGGAGAATGATGCCACCAAGACCTAGACTAGGAGAGCCCAGCTGTTGCCCCCACGCAAGAACAATAAACTCAACTATCCACAGATGAGGATAAGTCTGAGAGAACCCTGGGGTGCATTAAAGGGGCTGCAGTGAAACTGAGGAGAGGAGAGACTGGAGATGATTACCTAAAAGGAGTAGGAAGCATTCTGCCTGCATCATCCCACCTCTCAGTCCAGTTCAGTGCTGCAAGGAATCGCCTTAGCTGTCAGTTACCCTCACTGGGGGAGAGGAAGATTGAGGGACCTCAGCAGTCCTATCTACCACTGCACAAGACTCCTGTGATCTTTGTGGATACAGACACCAGCAGCTAGAACTGTCTGGATCCAAAAGTGCTAGAGCCATCAAGTGTTTCCCCTCGCATCCAGAAATTAGAGCCACTGCTTTCCCTCTCCAGCTCCAGTGAGGCCATGCATGCCCAGGCCTGGGCACTAGTGACTCCCATGAAGTGCAGGCCTGAACACCACTTCCAGCATGCACTGGCACCACCATACACACATTCATGAATCCGAGGGACTGAGTCTCCCACAGCTGCTCATGCGCCTCCATGAGACCAGGTGTCTGACACAGCTACACACTTGCAACTGTGGGACCAGATGTCCCCATTGGCCCCCAAAACTGGCATCCCACACATCTGGACTTAGAGCTGTTGTATACCTCCCTCAGCTGACAACCTTAACCCACTTGTGGGAGGTCTCTCCCTGCACAGGCCAATCCATGAAGTTTGGAAGGGGTGACTTATTCTTCACATGTGAAAACAACAATGCAAGGCTAAAAGGAGCACAAAACAGGGAACATGAAACCACCAAAAAACATAATAACTCCAGTAACTGACCCCAAAGAAATGGAGACCAATGAATTGCTAAACAAAGGATTAAAAGTTAAGAACTCAGTGAGCCACAAGAGAATATAGACAACAAAATAAAGTAATTCTTAAACAAAGCAAGAAGTTCAACAAAGAGATAGAAGTCATTAAAAAGTCAGATTACAGAGCTCAAGAACACAATGTCTGACATAAAGAACACAGTAGAGAGCATCAACATCAGAGTCAATTAAGCAGAAGAAAAAATAAGTGAACTCAAAAACATCATTTGAAATTATTCAGAAAGAGGATACTAAAGAATGAAGAACCCTTTGGGATTTATGGAATAATATCAAACAAAACAAAATGTGAATTATGGGAATCTCAAAAAGAGAGGAGAGAAAGGGGCAGAAATTTTACTTAAGGAACTAATGGTTGAAAACCTCCCAAATCATGAGAAAGAAATCAACATCCAAATTCATGAAGCTCAAAAGTTCCCAATCAGGATCAACCTAAGGAAGACTACATGGAAACATATTATAAAAAATCATCAAAGTCCAAGGATGTTGTACATCTTAAACTGACACAATGTTATATGTCAAATACATCACAATTAAAAAAAAACATTCCAGGACAAAGAGAGAACTTTGAAAGCAACAAAAGAATTGATTATAAGGGAACCCCATAAGACTATCACTGAATTTCTCAGCAGAAACTTACCAGGCTAGGAGAGTTAGATTATATGTTTAAAAATCTGTAAGAAAAAATCCTGCCAACCAAGGATTCATTATTGTTATTCATTATTACCTTTTAAAACCAAAGGTTTTCCCAGATAATAACTGAGCTCATCACCACTAGACCTGCCTTAGAGGAATTGCTTAAGGGAATTCTTCCAGTTGAAGTGAAAACAAGATAGAGAGCTGTGTGAAAACGCAAGTCCCATGGGTAAAGATAAATATATAGTCAAATACAGAATAATGTAATATTGTAATAGTGGTACATAAATTACTTTTAACCTTAATATTAAAGTTAAAAAGACAAAGAATAACTAGTGATAAAATTTTATTTATGGATACACAATATAAAAAGAAAGCAAAGTATGTGTGCAGGGGAGTAAATGTGTTGAGTTTTTATATATGATCAAAGTCAGTTGTTAATCAAAACAGAAAATTATAACTACATATATTTTATACAGTCCTTGTAACCATAAAGAAAAAGCCTTCAATAGATACAGAAGATAAAAAGAGAAAGAAGCAAAGCAAATCATTATAGAAAATCTTCAAATAGTAAAGGAAGATAGTAAGAGAGGAAAAGGGGAACAAAACAATAAAACAAAAGGTATTAAGAAGATAACAGTAGTAAGTGTTCACTTACCAAGAATTACTTTAACTGTAAATGGTTTAAATGCTACAGTCAAAAGACTTACATTGGTTGAGTGGATTAAAAACAAAAACAAGAACAGGATCCAGTGATGTTTCTGTCTACAAGAGACTCTTCAGATTTAAGGACTAACAAAGGATAAAAGTGAAGGAATGGAAAAAAGACTTTGCATGCAAATGGTAACCAAGAGATCAGAAATAGCTAGATTTACATCAGAAAAAATAGACTGTCCATAGTATCAAAATAAAAAACTAGAGATGAAGAAGGTCAATGGGAAGACATAACTATTATAAATATACACACACCCAACATCACAGCACCTAAATGAATAAAACAAATATTGACAGATCTGAAGGGAGCAATTGACAGCAATACAATTATAGTAGGTGACTCTATTACCCAACTTTCAATAATGAATACAATATCCAGACAGAAAATCAATACAGATGCAGCTGACTTTAGCAACACTTTAGATGAAATGGACCCAACAGACATATTTGGAACCTTCCACTCAACAGCAGAATACACATTCTCCTTAAGTGCACATGAAACGTTCTTCAGGATAAATCATGTTTAGTCACAAAACAAGTCTTAACAAATTTAAGAAGATCAAAATCATTCCATCTATCATTTCATACCACAATGGAATGAAACTAGAAATCATTAATATTGAAAAAATGGGGAAATTCACAAATATTTGGAACCTAAACACACTCTTGAATAACCTTTGGGTCAAAGAGAAAATCAAAAGGGAATTTAAAAAATATTTTGAGACAAATGAAAACTTAAATACAACATAACAAAACGTATGGGATGCAGCTATAACAGTACAAAGAGGAAAGTTTAGAGTAATAAGTGCTCACATTAGAAAAACAAAAACAAATCTCAACTTATCTTTACCTAGAAAAACAAAAAACTAAACCCAAAGTTAGTAAAAAGAAGGCAATAATAAAGATCAGAGCAGAAATAGAATAGTACAACAATAGAAAGTATAAAAAAGACTAAGAATTGGTATTTTGATAAAGTAGACAAAACCAGTAAACCATTAAGCTAGACCAACAAAAAAGAGGGAAGACTTAAAGTTAGAAATGAAACAGGAGACATTACAATGGATGCCTCAGAAATGAAAAGGATCATAAGAGACTTCTATGAACAATTTATACATCACAAATTAGATAACCTTTAGGAATTGGATAAGTTCTTACAAACATACAACTTACCCAAATAACTCAAGAAGAAATACAAAGCCTAAAGAGGTTTGAAATTGAATCAGTAATCAAAGAAGTTTCCAATGAAGAAAAACCCAGGACCAGATGGCTTTATGATGAATTCTACTAAACTTTCAGGAATTGATGCCAATCTTTCTTAAACTCTTTCAAAAAATAGAAGAAGGAACACTTCCCAACTCATTTTATGATACCAATATCACACTTATACCAAAGGTATACAGAGACACCACAAGAAAACAAAACTGCAGTCCAATAACTGATGAACATAGATGCAAAAATCCTTAAAAAGATACTAGTCAATTGAATTCAATAGCACATTGGAATGTTTATACACCTGACCAACTGATACTTACCCCTGGAATGCAAGGATGGTTCAACATACTTGAATCAACAAATGTGACACACCAGCTTAATAAAGTGAAAGATAAAAACTATATGATCATTTCATTAGATTCAGTAAAAGTATTAAGAAAGTTCAACATCCATTCACTATTAAAGCTCTCAACAAAACAGATATATAAGGAACTCAGTTCAGTGCAGTAAAGGGCATTTATGAAAAATCCATACTTAACATCATTATCAGTGGGGAAACACCAGAAGCTCTTCTTCTAAGATCAGGTACCAGGCACGGATGACCCCTTTCACCACATGTATTTAACATAGTACAGGAAGCCATGGCCAGAGCAGTTAGAGAATAAAAAGAAATAAAAGGCATCCAAATTGGAAAGGAAGAAATAAAACTACCTCTGTTTGCAGATGACATGATTCTGTATGTAGAAAGCCTTAAAGATTCTATTAAAAATGTTAGAACTAATAAGTTCAGTAGAGTTGCAGTACGTAAAATCAACATGTAAAGAGCTACTGTTTCTTTACACTAACAATGAACTATTCAAAAGGGAAATCAAGTAAACAATCCTATTTACAACAGTTAAAAAAAATAGAGTACTTAGAAATAAATTTAACCAATGATCTTTACACTGAAAACCATAAACTGTTGTTAAAAAAAATTGGAGAAGACACAAATAAATGGAAAAATATACTGTGTTCATGTATTGGAAGAATTAATATTGTTAAAATGTCCATGTTACCCAAAGTGATCTACAGATTCAATACAATTCCTATCAAAAGTCCAGTGATATTTTCCACAAAATAGAAAAAAAATCTTAAAACTCATATGTAACCACAGAAACACCAGACAGCCAAAGCAATCTTGAGAAATAATAAAGCAGGAGGTATCATACTTTTTGGTTTCAGGTTGTATTACAAAGCAGTAGTAATCAAAACAGTACTGTACTTACATAAAAACAGTCACATAGACCAATGGAACAGAATAGAGAGCCCAGAAATAAGTCCATGCACATACAGTCAACTAATCTTTAATGAGGACACCAAGAATACACAATGGGGAAGGGATAGTCTCTTCAATAGATCATGCTGGGAAACCTGGATGTCCACATGCAAAAGAATGAAAATGAACATTTTTCTTACGCCAGACACAAAAATCAGCTCAGAGTGGATTAAACTTAACCACAAGACCTGAAATAAAACTCATAGAAGAATACATAAGGGAAAACTCCATAATGTTGATCTTGGCAATGATTTTTAGTTATGATACCAAAGGTACACACAGTAAAAGCAAAAATGAACAACTTGATTACATCAAACAAAAGATTCTGCATAGCATAGGAAACAATCAGAAAAATGAAAAGGCAGCCTACAGAATGGAGGAAAATATTTGCAGACCACAAATGTGATAAATGGTTAAAATCTGAACTATATAAGAAACACAGCTCCATAGCAAAGAACTAAATAGCCTGATTTAAAAATGGGCAAAGGATTTGAGTACACATTTTTCCAGAGAAGATACATAAATGGCTAACAGGATATGAAAAGGTGCTCAACATCATAATCATCAGGGAAATGCAAATCAAAACAATGAGATATCATATCACACCTGTTATGGCTATTATCAGAAAGACCAAAGATAAAAAGTATTGGCAAGAATGTGGAGGAAAGGGAATCCTTATACACTAATAGTGGGAATGTAAATTGGTAAATTATGGAAAACCAGTATGGAGGTTCCTCAGAAAAATCAAAACTACAAGTGCCACATGTTGTAGCAACCCAAACCCCACTTCCAGGTATATATTTAAAGGAAATGAAATCAGTATCTTAAAGAGATATCTGCACTCCCATATTCATTGAAGCTTTATTCACAATAGCCAAATTATGGAAACAACTTAAGTATTGATAGCTCATGAATGGATAAAGAAGTTGTGGTACATATTCATAATGAAATATTTTTCAGCCTTGAAAAACGAAGTCCTGCTATTTGCAAAAACATGGGTGAACTTGGATTACATTACATTAAATGAAGTAAAGCAGACAGAGAAAGAAAAATACTGTATGATCTCATATGTATGTGGAATCTTAAGTCAAATTCATAGAAATAAAAAGTAGAACTGTGGTTATATCAGGCGGTAGGTGTTTGAGGAAATGGAATGGTGCTGGTTAAAGGTTACAAAGTTTTAGTTATGCAGAATGAATATGTTCTTGAGATCTAAAATATAGTATGGTGATTAACTAATAATACTGTGTTGTATACTTCAAATTTGCTAAGAGAATAGATTTTAAGTGTTCCTAACACACACACATAAAGGTGATATATATGTTCATTATCTTTACTGTACTTACCACTTCACAATGTTAGGTATATCTGAACACCATGTTAAATACCTTAAATATATACAATTTTAAAAAATCAGGTTTGCTTATTTATTTTTATTTTGCTATTATTAATGTACAATACATGAGCAATATTATGGTTACTAGACCACCTATTATCAAGTCCCCACCACATACTCCATTACAGTCACTGTCCATCAGAGTACTAAGATGCTATAGAATCACTATTTGTCTTCTCTGTGTTATACTGCCTTCCTCGTATCTCCCTGCCGCCTCTACATTATCTGTGCAATTCGTAACACCCCTTTTCCCCCCTTATCCTGCCCTTCCCACCCATCTTCCCCAGTTCTTTCCCTTTAGTAACTGTTAGTCCATTCTTAGGTTCTGTGAGTCTGCTGCTGTTTTGTTCCTTTAGTTTTTTCTTTGTTCTTGTACTCCACAGATGAGTGATATCATTTGATACTTGTCTTTCTCCGCCTGGCTTATTTCACTGAGCATAATACCCTCTAGCTCCATCCATGTTGTTGCAAATGTTTGGATTTGTTTTCTTATGGCTGAATAATATTCCATTGAGTATATATACCACATCTTCTTTATCCATTCATCTACCGATGGACACTTAGGTTGCTTCCATTTCTTGGCTGTTGTAAATAGTGCTGCGATAAACATAGGGGTGCATCTGTCTTTTTCAAACTGGGCTGCTGCATCCTTAGGGTAAATTCCTAGGAGTGGAATTCCTGGGTCAAACGGTATTTATATTTTTAATTTTTTGAGG
The DNA here is from genome assembly GCA_032199065.1 of Smutsia gigantea. Classification (NCBI taxonomy): domain Eukaryota; kingdom Metazoa; phylum Chordata; class Mammalia; order Pholidota; family Manidae; genus Smutsia; species Smutsia gigantea. The sequence goes on along the minus strand of JAVSCE010011683.1, from coordinate 295,517 downwards.
AACCTCCATACTGCTTTCCACAATGGTTGAAGTAGCTTACATTCCCACCAGCAGTGTAGGAGGGTTCCCCTTTCTCCACATCCTTGCCACCATATGTTGTCTTTCTTTGGGATGGGAGCCATCCTAACTGGTGTGAGGTGGTATCTCATTGTGGTTTTAATTTGCATTTCTCTGATGATTAGCAATGTGGAGCATCTTTTCATGTGCCTTTTGGTCATCTGAATTTCTTCTTTGGAGAAGTGTCGGTTCATCTCCTCTGTCCACTTTTAATTGGCTTATTTGCTTTTTGTTTGTTGAGGTGTGTGAGCTCTTGATATCATTTGGATGTCAACCCCTCATCAGATATGTCATTTATGAGTATATTCTCCCATACTGTAGGATGTCATTTTGTTCTGTTGATGGTGTCCTTCACTGTACAGAAGCTTTTTATTTGATATAGTCCCACTTATTTTTGCTTTTGTTTCCCTTGCCTAGGGAGATTTGTTCATGAAGAAGTTGCTCGTATTTATGTCCAAGAGATTTTTGCCTATGTTTTTTCCTAAGACTTATGGTTTCATGACTTACATTCAGGTCTTTGATCCATTTCGAGTTTACTTTGGTGTATTGGGTTAGGTAATAATCTAGTTTCATTCTCTTACATGTAGTTGTCCAGTTTTGCCACCACCAGCTGTTGAAGAGGCTGTCATTTCCCCATTGTATATCCATGGCTCCTTTATCGTATATTAATTTACCATATATGCTTGGGTTTATATCTGGGCTCTCTAGTCTGTTCCATTGGTCTGTGGGTCTGTTCTTGTGCCAGTACCAAATTGTCTTGATTACTGTGGCTTTGTAGTAGAGCTTGAAGTCAAGGATCGTAATTCCCCCTGCTTTATTCTTCCTCTTCAGGATTGTTTTGACTATTCGGGGTCTTTTGTGGTTCCCTATGAACTTTATAACTATTTACTCTAGTTCATTGAAGACTGCTGTTGGTATTTTGATAGGATTGCATTGAATCTTTAGATTGATTTAGGCAGGATGGCCATTTTGACAATATTAATTCTTCCTATCCATGAGCATGGGATGTAGTGCCATTTATTGGTACCTTCTTTAATTTCTCTCATGAGTTTCTTGTGTCAGAGTATAAGTCTTTCACTTCCTTGGTTAGGTTTATTCCTAGGTATTTTATTCTTTTTGATGCAGTTGTGAATGGAATTGTTTTCCTGATTTCTCTCTCTGCTAGTTCACCGTTAGTGTATAGGAATGCAACAGATTTCTATGTGTTAATATTGTATCCCACAACTTTACTGAATTCAGATATCAGATCTAGTAGTTTTGGAGTGGATTCTTATGTCATCTGCAAACAGGGACAGTTTGAGTTCTTACCAGTCTGGATGCCTTTTATTTCTTTGTGTTGTCTGAATGCCGTGGTTAGAACCTCTAGAACTATGTTGAATAAAAGTGGGAAGAGTGGGCATCCTTGTCTTGTTATCGATCTTAAAGGAAAAGCTTTCAGCTTCTCTCTGTTAAGTATAATGTTAGCTGTGGGTTTGTCATACATGGCCTTTATTATGTTGAGGTACTTGCCCTCTATACCCATTTTGTTGAGAGTTTTTATCATGAATGGATGTTGAATTTTGTCGAATGCTTTTTCAGCATCTGTGGAGATGATCATGTGGTTTTTGTCCTTTTTATTGATGTAGTGGATGGTGTTGATGGATTTTCGAATGTTGTACCATACTTGCATCCCTGGGATGAATCCCACTTGATCATGATGGATGATCTTTTTGATGTATTTCTATTTGGTTTCTAATATTTTGTTGAGTATTTTTGCATCTGTGTTCATCCGGGATATTGGTCTGTAATTTTCTTTTTTTCTTTGTCTTTGCCTGGTTTTGGTATTAGAGTGATGTTGGCCTCGTAGAATGGGTTTGGGAGTATTCCCTCCTCTTCTACTTTTTGGAAAACTTTAAAGAGAATGGGTATTAGGTCTTCACTAAGTGTTTGATGAAATTCAGCAGTGAAACCATGAGGACCAGGAGTTTTGTTCTTAGGTAGTTTTTTGATTACCAATTCAATTTCTTTGCTGGTAATTGGTCTATTCACATTTTCTGTTTCTTCCTGGGTCTGCCTGGGTAGCTTGTATTTTTCTAGAAAATTGTCCATTTCTTCTAGGTGATCCAGTTTGTTAGCATGTAATTTTTCATAGTATTCTCTCATAATTCCTTGTATTTCTGTGCTGTCTGTAGTGATTTTTCCTTTCTCATTTCTGATTCTGTTTATGTGTGTAGACTTTTTATCTTGATAAGTCTGGCTAGAGTTTTATCTTTTTTGTTTATTTTCTCGAAGAACCAGCTCCTGCTTTCATTGATTCTTTCTATTGTTTTATTCTTCTCAATTTTATTTATTTTTGCTGAAATCTTAATTATGTCCCTCCTTCTACTGACTTTGGGCCTTATTTGTTCTTCCTTTTCTAGTTTCATTAAATGTTAGTTTAGACTTCATTTGGGATTGTTCTTTTTTCCTGAAATTGTCCTGTATTGCAATATATTTCCCTCTTAGGTTGGCCTTCGCTGCATCCCACAGATTTTGTGATGTTGAATTATTTTTGTCATTTGTCTCCATATATTGCTTAATCTCTGTTTTTATTTGGTCATTGATCCATTGATTATTTAGGAGCATGTTATTAAGCCTCCATGAGTTCTGGGCTTTTTATTTTCTTTGAGTAAGTTATTTCTAGTTTCATACTTTTGTAGTCTGAGAAACTGGTTGGTACAATTTCAATGTTTTTTATTTTACTGAGGCTCTTTTTGTGGCCTAGTATATGATGTATTCTTGAAAATGTTCCATGTTCTATGTGTTTGTATCATAATTTACTGAAACAAATGACTTTTGAAGTAAAAAAGAAAATGTTCCATGTGCTCTTGAGAAGAATATGTATCCTATTGCTTTTGGATGGAGTGTTCTGTAGATGTCCATTAGTTCCATCTGTTCTAATACGTTGTTCAATGCTTCTGTCTTTTTACTTATTTTCTGTCTGGTTGTTCTGTTCTTTGGAGTGAGTGGTGTGTTGACGTGTCCCAAAATGAATGCATTGCATTCTATTTCTCCCTTTAATTCAGTTAGTTTTTGTTTCACATATGTAATTGATCCTGTGTTGGGTGCATAGATATTTATAATAGTTATATATCCTCTTGTTGGACTGACCCCTTTATCATTATGTAATGTCGTTCTTTGTCTCTTGTTACTTTCTTTGTTTTGAAGTCTATTTTGTCTGATACAAGTACTGCAACTCCTGCTTTTTTCTCCCTATTAGTTGTGTAAAATATCTTTTTCCATCCCTTAACTTCTAGTCTGTGTATGTCTTTGGGTTTGAAGTGAGTCTCTTGTAGGCAGCATATAGATGGGTCTTGTTTTTTTATCCATTCAGTGACTCTCCGTCTTTTGATTCGTGCATTCAGACCATTTACATGTAGGGTGATTATCGATAGGAATGTACTTATTGTCATTGCAGGCTTTAGATTTTGGCTATGAAAGATTCAAAGGTAATCCCATACTATTTAACAGTCTAATTTAACTCACTTCATATGCTGTTACAAACAAAATCTAAGGACTTTTTTTTACCTCCTTTTTCTGCCTCCTCCATTCTTTGTATGTTATTAATTGTATTCTGTACTCTTTGTCTATCCCTTGGGTGACATCTGTTTAGTCTTAGGAATACTTCCATCTATAGGAGTCCCTCCATAATGCACTGTAGAGGTGGTTTGTGGGAGGTAAATGCTCTCGGCTTTTGCTTATCTGAAAATTGTTTAATCCCTCCTTCATTTTGAAATGATTACTGTGCCTGGTAGAGTATCCTTGGTTGAAGACTCTTCTGCTTCATTGCATTAAATACATCATGCCGCTCTCTTCTGTCCTGTAAAGTTTCTGTTGAAAAATCTGATGATAGCCTGATGGGTTTTCCTTTGTATGTGATCTTTATTTCTGTCTCTAGCTGCTTTTAAAAGTCTGTCTTTATTCTCGATCTTTGCCATTTTAATTATTATATGTCTTGATATTATCTTCCTTTGGTCCCTTGTTTTAGGAGATCTGTGCATCTCGATGGCTTGAGACTATCTCCTTCTCCAGATTTGGGAAGTTTTCAGCAATTGCCTCCTCAATGACACTTTTATCCCTTTTTCTCGCTATTCTTCTTCTGGTACCCCTATTATGAGAATATTGTCGCGTTTGGATTGGTCATACAGTTCTCAATATTCTTTCATTCTTAGAGATCCTTTTTTCTCTCTGTTCCTCAGCTTCTTTGTATTCCTCTTCTCTAATTTCTATTCCATTTCTACTACATCTAATCTGCTTTTAAATCCCTCCATTTTATGTTTCATTTCAGATATGGAATTTGTTAATAAGTAAATCTCCATCTTAAATTCATTCCTGAGTTCTTAAATATTTTTCTGTACCTCCATAAGCTTGTTTATGATTTTTATTTTGAACTCTCAGGAAGGTTGGTGAATTCAGTTTTCATTTGGTCCTTTTTCTGGGGTTTGTGAGATTTTTGTCTGAACCATGTTCTTTTGACGTTTCATATTTCTGTGTGGTGCCCTCTAGTGCCCAGAAGCTCCAGTCTCTGCAGCTGGTCAGCTCTTAGAGTGTTTTTGGGGTTGGTAGGGGAGCGGAGCTGGTGCCTCGGGGGAGGAAAGATCTGTTTCCTGTTCCCGTCTGCCCTGCTTGTCTCCCATATCAGAGTAAGTGGGCCGAGTACACAGCTGTAAGCCTCTGTGCTTGGCGTCTGTAGCTGTTGTAAGTGGGGCCTCCTTCTGGCTGGCCTGATGCAAGAGCAGTGACTGCCGTTTTGCGAACCGGTGCCATCAGGCCAGGAGGAAGGTTTGGCAGCCTGCATATCACAGTGTAGTCTACGTAGCTGGGAAGCCAGCCAGGGCGATGGAGCACCTGAAGGTCCGTAAAGGTCCCAGTCTGCTGGGCAGAGCACACCCAGACAACCTTGTCCGCCTATCCCTTCTCCTGCGCAGCAAGCTGCATGTAAACCCTGCCCCTTCAGCAGCCCTCTTGCTGCTAGGAAGCCTGTCAGACCGCTTGCTTTCCCTTGTCCCAGAGAAGCTGGGTGTGGATTCCATCCTCCACAAACGGCCGCAGTCTGTCTCAGAAGCACTCCGCCTGTCCCAGCTCCCCATCCTCCAGAGCACCACACAATGTAGGTTTCTGCTCACAAAGCAGATCTCCAGGGCTAAGTGTTCAGCAGTCCTAGGCTTCCACCCCCTCCCCCACTCCGTTTCTCTTCCTTCCACCTGTGAGCTGGGGTTGGGGAAGGGCTCGGGTCCCTCAGATCAGTGCTTTTCATGCGTTACCCTGTTTCGTGAGGTCTGCTCTGTTCATGAGTTCTGTATGCAGTCTGGTGCAGCCTTCTTTCCTCTTGCTGTTTTAGGGGTAGTTATATTAACTATACTTTCACAATATCTGTGGTTTTGGGAGGAGTACTCTGTCTCTCCTCTCATGCTGCCCTCTTGAATCCTCAAATATATACAATTTTATAAAAATAAAATAAAATAATGAAGCAAAGTATGAGAACAATAGAGAATATCAAATAAAGAGAGCTGTAATAACAAACCAGATAGAAATTCTGGAGTTGAAAATATAACTGAAGTAGGAAATTCACTCATCAGGCCCAAGAGGAAATTTTAACTAGAAGAAAGTAATTAGCAAACCTAAAGATAAGTCTGTTGTTAGTTACCAATTTGAGGAATAAGGAAAAAAATCATACAGTACCTACAAGACCTGTGGGACACCATCATGTGTACCAACATATGCATAAAGGGAATCTTAGTCGGAAAGGAGACATTGAATTGGGCAGGAAGAATATTTGAAGAAACACTGGCCCCCAAAAAACCCCAATTTTAATAAAGAGCATGTTTCTACACATCCGAGAAGTTCAGTAAACTCCAAGTAGGATAAAACCAAAGAGGTCCACACCAAGAACCATCATAATTAAACTTGAAGTGACAAAGCAGCAAGAGAAAAGGATTCATGGCATACAAGGGATCCTCAGTAAGAGTAACAGCTGCCTTTTCATTAGAAACCATGGATTCCAGAAAGCAGTGGGATGGCGTGTTCACAGTACTTAAAGGAAAAAACTCAACTAAGACTTGTCTATGTACCAAAACCGTTCTTCAAAAATGAAGGAAAAATCAGACAATCACCACAAACAAAATGTGAAAGGATTCATCAGTAGTAGGCCTATCTACTAGAGCAGATGCTAAAGGGAATCCTTCAGACAGAAATGAAAGTACACTAGACTCAAATCCATATAAAACAATAAAGAATATGAGGAAAGTCAACTGCATAGGTTGCCACAGCACAGATCAAGGTTGGTCCACAGAAAAAGGGGGTCTTTGAAAGATCACTTACGTTAAGACAATAAAGGTGAACCCGTATTTCTCTCCACTTCTCAGGACTCTGTCCCCTTCCTTCATTCAGTACACAAAATTTTGAGTAGATTAATGAGGTGAGATATTTTCACCATTCTTATTCTAAAAGAAAAAAAGATTAGGCTTAATATTAAAAAGAAAATGCAAATTAAAACAAACCATGGTGAGATACCCCTACATATCAATACCCCTACATTAACAGAATGGTTAATATTAAATGGATGGACAATACAAGTTGTTGGCAAGGATATGAAATAACTGGAACTCACTGAATACTGTGGAACAGACCACCTACACCTGGGGAAAAAGAGAAGATCAAACAGAAAAGGGTAAAGTGGGAGAGCCATGTTCAAGCAGGACCCAAGCCATTACCGCATCCAAGCCCACAGGCAGGAGGAAGAGGAACAGAGGGGATAGGTTCTCAGGAACTCTGCATACCTTGCCCTGGAAATCTGCTCTGGGAGCATGAGTTAACCTTGCATTGGGTTCTGGTGACTTGTGGGGCTGGACACCAGGGACAGTTGGAATTCTCTGGGAGCCTTAAACTCCAGCCACTTGTAGACAATAGGTATACTCTGCTGGTCTCACTGAGACCCAAAGCAAAGGCAACAGTTTGAAAGATTTCCCAGCATAGGGGGAGGGGTACCAGAGGAGTGAGATTTGGATGGAGCTCTCTCCACAGAGAAAGGGCAGGTAGACATACTTTCCCAGCCCTCCCTCGGCCCAACAGGTCATCCACTCTTGGGAGCCCAAGATGCTCCATCCCTCTCACTGGTGGCTCAGCCACAGGGCATTTCCATGCGCACTGCTGGCACACCAGCCCAGTTGGCCCAGCAGCATTGGACTTTGCTGCCTGATGGGCAGAGGGAGGTTCTCCCAGCCTCTTGGCCCTGTCTCAGCCCAATTAGTGAGGCACCCACAGGAGCCAGCTCCTAGAGCTCCTTCCTCCCCACTTGTGAAAAGCCTAGTGCTGCATGCTTTGCTGTTGCTGTGGGTCACCTGCTACCTCCACCAGTGAAACCTCTCACCACATGACTCACCACCACCACACACACCTGTGTGGCCTTCCACAGTGTGACTTGCTTCATTTACACACAATTTGCCCTCCCAAAATGCAACCCACTGCCGCTTCAGCACACTTGCACACCCTTCTACCATGTGGCTCACCACCATGCAGCAAGCCTGTGTGCTGTTCAGCCACACACCTTGCTGCAGCAAGCCCACACACCCTGACAAGGTGCAACTCCCAGTGCAACCTCCCCATGGACCCCAGTAACCCAGCAGCCCCACCATTGCTGCAGGGCAAGCAGAGGTTGGCCCCGCCCATAATGATCCCAGCAGAAGCCACTGCTCTGATCACAAAGGGCCAGCTGGGGGAAACTGCTGACCTCAGTGGACTGAGGTAAACCACTGCCAGCAGAAAAAGAGGCAGCCCTGCCTATTGCCCACCAACAACAACTGGGGCTGCACAGCAGAAAATGAGGTACTGTTGAGGAAAGAGTCCTGAGCTTTTGGGCACCACAGGAGGCCTTCCTCATAAAGCCATTAGTCTCTAGACCAGAAACCATAGCATTTCTGCCTAATACAAAGGAAGAAACACAGAAACCATGACAAAATGAAAAGGTGAAGGAATGTGTTCTGTAATACACCTGAAACAGGGCTAAATGAAATGGACGTCACCAATCATTGATAAAGATTTCAAGCAACAGTCATAAATATGCTCACTAATCTGCAGAAGAATACTGAAGATCTCAAAGAAGACTTCAACAAGGAGATACGAGAGCTGAAAAAGAGCCGCTCAGCTGAAGAATACAGTAACTGAAAGGAAATATACGATGGAAGGGATGAATAATAGACAGCTGCAAATAGAGGAGAACAATCAACGAGATGGAAACTAGGGAACAGGAACACAATGAATCTGAGGAACAGACATTAAAGAATTTCTAGGAATGAAAGAATGCTAAGAGAGCTGTGAGATCAATCAAAACAAAACAATATTCACATAATAGGCGTACCAGAAGGAGAAGAGAGAGACAAAGGGATAGAAAGCCTCTTTGAGGAAACAATTGTTGAAAACTTCTGCTATCTAGGGAAGCAATAGTCACTCAGGTCAAGGAAGTTCAAAGAGCCCCTAACAAAAGAACCCCAGGAAGACACCACCAAGATACACAATAATTAAAATGACAAAGATTAAGGATAAGGAGAGAGTATTGCAAGCAGCCAGAGAGAAAAAAAAGATTACTTGTAAGGGAAACTCCATCAGGCTATCGGCAGACTTCTGAGCAGAAATCTTACAGGCCAGAAGGGAGTGGCATGAAATATTTAATGTACTGAAACAGAAGGTTGGCTAACCAAGAATCCTCTACCTGGCAACATTATTATTTAAATTTGAAGCAGGGGTTAAACAATTTCCACATTAAAAAGGCTCAAAGAATTTATAACCACTAAACCAGCATTACAGGATATGTTAAAGAAACTGTTGTAGATGGAAATGTTCCCAAGTCTAAATAGTTTCGACCAGTAAAAATAAACCCACAGTAAAGGTAGTTGACGAATTAATTACCAAGCAAGTATGAAATTAAAAGGTGTAAAACTAACTTTACACTAAATCAGTCAAGGGATACACAAGAAGTGCAGATCATGACATCTAATACATAAAGCGTGGAAGAGAAGGAAGAAGAAAAGTTCTTTTAGATTGTGTTTGAAATAGAGCAATCATCAACTTAATATAGTCTGTTATATAGTCAGGAAGCTACCCTTGAACCTTTGGTAATCACAAACCTAAAGCCTGTAATAGATAGAAAAAAAGTTAAGATAAATCCTATGACAACACTAAAGAAAACCATCAAATAACAAGAGAATAGTATAAGAGGGGAAGAAAACAACAGAGAAGAGCTATAAAAACAAGAGAACAATTAATAAAATGGTGATACATACATACCTATCAATTACCTTAAATGTAAATGGACTGAATGTACCAATCAAATGGCAGAGTGGCAGAACAGATAAAGAAACAAGACCCCTCTGTATGCTGCCTACAGGAGGCTCATTTCAGACCCAAAGACATACACAGACTAAAATTGAAGGGATGGAAAAAGATTTGATGCATATAATAATAGGATATTTTATGTAAAAAAGCAGGGGTAGCAGTACTTAGACAAAATAGATTTCAAAAAAAAGAAAGTAACAAGAGACAAGGACATTACATCCTGATAAAGGGATCAATCCAAGAAGAGGTTATAACCATTGTAAGTATCTATGCACCCAACATAGGAGCTCCTAAATATATAAAACAAATACTAACAGAATTAAAGGAGGAAATAGACTGCAATACATTCATTTTAGGAGACTTTAACACACCACTCACATCAACAGACAAATCAACCAGACAATAAATAAGGAAACAGAGGCACTGAACAGTACATTACATCCAATGTACTTAACAGATTTCTACAGAACATTCCACCCAAAAGCATCAGGATACACATTTTTCTCAAGTGTACAAGGAATATTCTCCAGAATAAATCACATCCTAGGCCACAAGAAGAGCCTCAATAAATTTAAAAAGATTGAAATTGTATCAAGCAGCTTTTCAGACTACAGTGGTGTGAAACAAACAACAAATTAAAGAAAATAGCCTACAAACACATGCAGCCTAAACAACATGCTTCTAAATAAACAGTGGATCAATGCACAAATTAAAACAAATCAAGCAACATATGGAGACAAATGGAAACAGAAACACAACAGCCCAACGCATGTGGGAGGTGGCAGAGGCAGTTCTAAGAGGAAAGTACATAGCCATACTGGCTTACCTCAAGAGACAAGACAATCCCAAATAAAGAGTCTAAACTCACAATTAAACTAGTAAAAGAACAAATGAAACCCAAATTTAGTAGAAGGCAGGACATAATTAAAATCTGACAGAATAAAGAAAATAGAGAAGAATAAAGCAATAGAAAAAAATCCATGAAACCAAGTGCTTATTCTTTGAGAAAATAAATGAAATAGATAAATCCCTAGCCAGACTTAAGAAAATAAGTGAGAGTACACAAATAAATAAAATCAGAAATGAAGAAGGAATAGTTACAACAGATACCACAGAAATACAAATAATTATTAGAGAATACTCCAAAGAACTGCCAATAAATTGGACAACCTAGAAGAAATGGAAATGGACAAATTCCTGGAAAAATACAACCTTCAAAGACTGACCCAGGAAGAAGCAAAATTGAAAAGACCAGTCACCAGCAATGAAATTTTATTGGCAATCAAAAAATTCTCAACAAAGAAAATTCCAGAACCAGATGGCTTCACAGATGAATTCTACCAAACGTTAAAGAAGAGCTAATACCCGTTCTTCTTAAAATATTCCAAAAAGTAGAAGAGGAGGGAATACTTCCAAACTTAATCTGTGAGGCTAGTGTTACTCTAATGTGAAAACCAAACAAAGACACTACTAGGAAAGAATATATAGACCAATATTCCTAAGGAACATAGATGCGAAAACCCTCAAGAAAATATTAGCAAACCAAATTCAAAAATACATCAGAAGGATCATCCAGCACGACCAAGTGAGATCTGTTCCCCACATGAAAGGATGGTATACTGCTTGTAAATCAATCAGTATTGTACACTACATTAACAAAAAAGGAGGGTAGAAACCACATGATCATCTTAATAGGTGCTGAAAAAGCATTTTACAAAATTCAACATCAATTCATGATAAAAACTCTCAACAAAATGGGAATAGAGGGTATATATCTCCACATAATAAAGGCCATAGACGACAAACCCACAGCTAATATAATAATGGTGAAAAGCTGAAAGCTTTTCCTCTAATCAGGAACAAGAAAAAAATGTCTACTGTCACTACTCTTAATTCAACATAGTACTGGAGGTCCTAGCCACAGCAACCAGACAACACAAAGAGATAAAAGGCATCCAAATTGGTAAGGAAGAAGTTAAATTGTTACTATTTGCAGATGACATGGTATTATAGGTGGGAAACCCTAAAGACTCAACCAAAAAACTATTAGAACTAATAACTGGATTCAGTAGAGTTGCAGGATACAATATTAATACACAGAAATCTGTTATGTTCCTATATACAACAACAAACTAGCAAAAAAAGAAATCAGGAGAACAATTCCATTTATAATTGAATCAAAAAGAATAAAATACCTAGGAATAAACCTAACCAAGAAAGTGAAAGACCTGTACTCTGAAATCAACAAGACACTCATGAGAGAAATTAAAGAAGACACAAATAAGTGAAAATCCTGTGCTCATGGGTAGGAATAATTAATATTGTCAAAATGACCACCCTGGCCACAGAAATTTCCAGATTCAGTACAATCCCTATCAAAATACCAACAACGTTTTTCAATGAATTAGAACAAATAGTTCTAAGATTCATATAGAACCACAAATGACCCTGAATAGCCAAAGCAATCCTAAGAAGAACAAAGCTGAGGGTTTTATATTCCCTGGCTTCAAGCTATATTGTAGAACTACAGTAATCAAAACAGTATGGTACTGGTGCAACCAGACCCATAGATCAATGGAACAGAATAGTGAATCTAGATATAAACCCACACATATATGGTCAATTAATATGCAATAAGTCATTAATATACAATGAGGAAAAGATAGCGTCTTCAGCAACCAGTATTGGCAAAACTGGACAGCTGCAAGCTAGAGAATGAAACTAGATTGCTGCCTGACTCCTTATGCAAAAGTAAACTCGAAATGGATCAAAGACCTGAATGTAAGACAAGAAACCATAAAACTCTTAGATGAAAACATAGGCCAAAATCTCTTAAATGTAAGTATGAGCAGGTTTTCCCCACACACATCTCAGGTAAGGGAAACAAAATAAAAAATGAACAACCGGGACTACATCAAACTAAAAAACTGTACAGCAAAGGACACCATCAACAGAACAAAAAGTCAACATGCAGTATGGAAGAATATATTTGTAAATGATTTATCCAGTAAGGGGTTAACATCCAAAATTTATTAAGAACTCATACTCCTCAACACCAAAAAAAAGTAATAATCACATTAAAAAATGAGCAGAAGACCTGAATAGACATATATCCAAAGAAGACATACAGATAGCCAACAGACATGAAAAGATGCTCCCCATTGCTAATCAGCAGGGAAATGCAAATCAAAATCACAATGAGATATCACCTCACAACAGTGAGAATGGCTCCTATCCAAAAGACAAGAGATACGAAGTGTTGGCGAGGATGTGGAGAAATGGGTACCCTCCTACAGTGTTGGTGGGGATGTCATTGCTGAAGCCACTATAGAAACCAGTATGGAGGCACCTCAAAAAACTAAAAATAGAAATATCATTTGACCCAGTAATTCCACTTGTGGGAACTTGCCAGAAGAAAACAGAATCTGATTCAAAAAGATATGTGCAAAAAAAAAAAGATATGTGCAACTCTATGTTTACTGCTGCATTATTTAAAATAGCCAAGATATAGAAGCAACATACATGTCCATCAATAGATGAATGGATAAAGAAGAGGTGGTATATATACACAATGGAATATTATTCAGTTATAAAAAAAGAAATCTTGCTATTTGCAATAACATGATGCATCTGGAGGGTATTATACTCAGTGAAATATGCTGAGGAAACATAGACAAATACCAGATGATTTCACTTATTTGTAGAATATAAAAAGAAAGCAAAACAGAAGGAACAAAATAGTAGTAGACTCATAGACACTGAGAAGTGACTAGTGGTTACCTTGGGGAAGGGTTTAGGTGGGTGGTTGGGGAGGGTGAGGGGGATAAAGGGGCACAAAAATTCTCAATTGTAATATAAGTTGTTCATGGGGATAGTAGTACAGTATGGAGAATGTAGTCAGTGATTATGTAACATATTTCTATGTTGATAGATCATAATCTCACTGGGGGGGTAGGGATTTAATAATATGTGTAACTGTTGAAGCACTCCGTTTTATATTTGAAACCAATATAAGATTGTACATCAATAACACTTCAATAAGAAAAGGAGAAAAAATTCCCCATTGCCACTTTCTTTAATTTTTTTCACCCATTAATAATCATGTCCTGAATAAATAATATGTTGCAAAAAAAATGAATAAACTGCTAATACACAGAACATTGCTGAGTCTTACAAATATTGTGCTCTCTGTAAAAACCCAGGCACAAATGTGTATGTAATGTAAGTTTCCATTAATATGAAATTCAAAAACAGGTAAAATTTATCTGTGTAGTAATCATCTTATTACTGACTGGGATGCAACACAAGGAGTCAAGTGGGTTTTTTTTGCTGTTATTAATATACAATTACATGAGCAACATTATGGTTACTCCCCCTTTTATCAAGTCGCCACCACATACCCACATTGCACTCACTGTCCATCAGCGTAGAAAGATGTTATAGAATCACTACTTGTATTCTCAGTGTTATACTACCTTCTCCGTATCACCCCACCCGACCCCGACCCCCGCTACATTATGTGTGCTAATTGTAATAGCCCTTTTTCCCCCTTATCCCTCCCTTCCCACCCATCTTCCCCAGTCCCTTTCCCTTTGGTAACTGTTAGTCCATTCCTGGGTTCTGTGAGCCTGCTGTTTTCTTCCTTCAGTTTTTTCTTTGTTCTTATACTCCACATATGAGTGAAATCATTTGGTACTTGTCTTTCTCTGCCTGACTTATTTCACTAAGCATAATACCCTCTAGCCCCATCCATGTTGTTGCAAATGGTAGGATTTGTTTTCTTCTTATGTCTGAATAATATTCCATTGTGTATATGTACCACTTCTTCTTTATCTATTCATCTACTGATGGACACTTAGATTGCTTCCATTTCTTGGCTATTGTAAATAGTGCTGCGATAAACATAGGGGTGCACCTGTCCTTTTCAAACTGGGCTGCTGCATTCTTAGGGTAAATTCCTAGAAGTGGAATTCCTGGGTCAAATGGTATTTCTGTTTAGAGTTTTTTGAGGAACCTCCATACTGCTTTCCACAATGGTTGAACTAATCTACATTCCCACCAGCAGTGTAGGAGGGATCCCCTTTTTGCACATCCTCACCAACATTTATTGTTGTTTGTCTTTTGGATGGCGGACATCCTAACTGGTGTGATGTGATATCTCATTGTGGTTTTAATTTGCATTTCTCTGATGACTAGTGATGTGGAGCATCTTTTCCTGTGCCTGTTGGCCATCTGAATTTCTTCTTTGGAGAAGTGTCTGTTCAGCTCCTCTGCCCATTTTTTAATTGGCTTATTTGCTTTTGTTTGTTGAGGTGCATGAGCCCTTTATATAATTTGGATGTCAACCCTGTATCGGATATGTCATTTATGAATATATTCTCCCATACTGTAGGATGTCTTTTAGTTCTACTGATGGTATCCCTTGCTGTACAGAAGCTTTTTAGTTTGATGTAGTCCAATTCGTTCATTTTTGCTTTTGTTTCCCTTGCCCGGCGAGACATGTTCATGAAGAAGTTGCTCATGTTTATGTCCTAGAGATTTTTACCTATATTTTTTTCTAAGAGTTTTATGGTTTCATGACTTACAGGTCTTTCATTCATTTTGAGTTGACTTTTGTGTATGGGGTTAGACAGTTATCCAGTTTCATTCTCTTACATGTAGCTGTCCAGTTTTGCCAACACTAGCTGTTGAAGAGGCTGTCATTTTCCCTTTGTATATCCATGGCTCTTTTATCGTATATTAATTGACCATATATGCTTGAGTTTATATCTGGGCTCTCTAGTCTGTTCAACTGGTCTATGGGTCTGTTCTTGTGCCATAACCAAATTGTCTGGCTATGGTAGCTTTGTAGTAGAGCTTGAAATCAGGGACTGTAATCATCCCTGCTTTATTCCTCCTTCTCAGGATTGCTTTGGGTATTCGGGGTCTTTTGTGGTTCCATATGAATTTTAGAACTATTTGTTCTAGTTCATTGAAGAATGCTGTAGGTATTTTGATAGGGATTTCATTGAATCTGTAGATTGCTTTAGGCAAGTGGCCATTCTGACAATATTAATTCTTCCTAGCCAAGAGCATGGGATGAATTTCCATTCATTAGTGTCCTCTATAATTTCTCTTATGAGTGTCTTGTAGTTTTCAGATTATAGGTCTTTCACTTCCTTGCTTAGGTATATTCCTAGGTATTTTATTCTTTTTGATGCAATTGTGAATGGAATTGTTTTCCTGATTTCTCTTTCTGCTAGTTCATCATTAGTGTATAGGAATGCAACAGATTTCTGTGTATTAATTTTTTATCCCACATCTTTGCTGAATTCACATACTAAATTTAGTAGTTTTGGACTGGATTCTTTACGGTTTTTTATGTACAATATCATGTCATCTGCAAACAAGTACACTTTGAGTTGTTCCTTGCAGATCTGGATGCCTTTTATTTATTTGTGTTGTCTGATTGCCATGGCTAGGACCTCCAGTACTATGTTCAATAAAATTGGGGAGAGTGGGCATCCTTGTTCCTGATCTTAAAGGAAAAGCTTTCAGCTTCTTGCTGTTAAGTATAATGTTGGCTGTGCGTTTGTCATATATGGCCTTTATGATGTTGAGGTACTTGCCCTCTATATCCATTTTGTTGAGAGTTTTTATCATGAATGGATGTTCAATTTTCTCAATGCTTTTTCAGCATCTATGGAGATGATCATGTGGTTTTTGTCCTTCTTTTTGTAGATGCAGTGCATGATAATGGATTTTCAAATGTTGTACCATCCTTGCATCCCTGGGATGAATCCCACTTGATCATGATAGATGATCTTTTTGATGGATTTTTGAATTCGGTTTGCTAATATTTTGTTGAGTATTTCTGCATCTATGTTCATCAGGGATATTCGTCTGTAATTTTCTTTTTTTGTAGTGTCTTTGCCTGGTTTAGGTATTAGAGTGATGTTGGCCTTGTAGAATGACTTTGGGAGTATTCCCTCCTCTTCTACCTTTTGGAAAACTTTAAGGAGAATGGGTATTAGGTCTTCAGTAAATGTTTGATAAAATTCAGCAGTTAAACCATGAGGACCAGGAGTTTTCTTCTTAGGTAGTTTTTTGATTACCAGTTCAATTTCTTTGCGCATAATTGGTCTATTCAGATTTTCTGTTTCTGGGTGAGTCTTGAAAGGTTGTATTTTTCTAAGAAGTTGGCCATTGCTTCTAGGTTATCCAGTTTCTTAGCATATAGTTTTTCATAGTATTCTCTCATTATTCTTTGTATATCTGTGGCGTCCGTAGTGATTTTTCCTTTCTCATTTCTGATTCTGTTTATGTGTGTAGACGCTCTGTTTTTCTTGATAAGTCTGTCTAGGGGTTTATCTGTTTTGTTTATTTTCTCAAAGAACAAGCTCCTGCTTTCATTGATTCTTTCTATTGTTTTATTCTTCTCAGTTTTATTTATTTATGCTTTAATATATTATGTCCCTCCTACTGACTTTAGGCCTCATTTGTTCTTCCTTTTCTAGTTTCATTAATTGTGAGTTTAGAGTGTTGCTTTAGGATTGTTCTTCTTTCCTAAGGTAGGCCTGTATTGCAATATATTTTCCTCTTAGCTCGGCCTTCACTGCATCCCACAGATTTTGTGATGTAGAATTATTTTTGTCATTTGTCTCCATATATTGCTTGATCTCTGTTTTTATTTGGTCATTGATCCATTGATTACTTAGGATCATGTTATTAAGCCTCCACGTGTTTGTGGGCTTTTTCGTTTTCTTTGTGTAAGTTATTTCTAGTTTCATACCTTTGTGATCTGAGAAGCTGGTTGGTACAACTTGGGAACGTTCCCTGTGCATTTGAGAAGAATGTGTATCCTGTTGCTTTTGGATGGAGTGTTCTGTGGATGTCCATTAGGTCCATCTGTTCTAATATGTTTTTCAATGCCTCTGTCTCTTTACTTATTTTCTGTCTGGTTGATCTGTCCTTTGGAGTGAGTGGTGTGTTGAAGTCTCCTAAAATGAATGCACTGCATTCTATTTCCCCCTTTAATTCTGTTAGTATTTGTTTCACATATGTAGGTGATCCTGTTTTGGGTGCATAGATATTTATAATAGTTATATCCTCTTGTTGGACTGACCCTTTTATCATTATGTAATGTCCTTCTTTGTCTCTTGTGACTTTCTTTGTTTTGAATTCTATTTTGTCTAATACAAATACTGCAACTCCTGCTTTTTTCTCACTATTAGTTGCATGAAATATCTTTTTCCATCCCTTAACTTTCAGTCTGTGTATGTCTTTGGGTTTAAAGTGAGTCTCTTGTAGGCAGCATATAGATGGGTCTTGTTTTTTATCCATTCTGTAACTCTATATCTTTTGATTGGTGCATTCAGACCATTTACATTTAGGGTGATTATCGATAGGTATGCACTTATTGCCATTGTAGGCTTTAGATTCATAGTTACCAAAGGTTCAAGGGTAATTCCCTTACTATCTAACAGTCTAATTTAACCTATTTCGTATACTATTACAAACACAACCTAAAGGTTCTTTTTTTTTTCCTCCTCCATTCTTTGTATGTTATGAATCATATTCTGTACTCTTTTACTTTCCTTGGATAACATCTGTTTAGCCTTAGGAATACTTCCATCTATAGGAGTCCCTCCAAAATGCACTGTAGAGGTGGTTTGTGGGAAGTGAATTCTCTCAGCTTTTGCTTATCTGAAAATTGTTTAATCTGTCCTTTAAATTTAAATGATAACCTTGCTGGGTAGAGTATTCTTGGTTCAAGTCCCTTCTGCTTCATTGCATTAAGTATATCATGCCACTCCCTTCTGGCCTGTAAGGTTTCTGTTGAGAAGTGTGATGATAGTCTTATGGGTTTTCCTTTGTATGTGATCTTTTTCTCTCTCTAACTGCTTTTAAAAGTCTGTCTGTATCCTTGATCTTTGCCATTTTAATTATTATATGTCTTGATGTTGTCTTCCTTTGGTCCCTTGTGTTTGGAGATCTGTGCACCTCCATCTCTTGAGAGACTGTCTCCTTCCCCAGACTGGGGAAGTTTTCAGCAGTTGCCTCCTCAGTGAAACTTTCTATCCCTTTTTCTCTTTCTTCTTCTTCTCGTACCCCTACAATGTGAATATTGTTCTGTTTCGACGGGTCACACAGTTGTCTCAATATTCTTTCATTCTTAGAGATCCTTTTTTCTTTCTGTGCCTCAGCTTTTTTGTATTCCTCTTCTCTAATTTGTATTCCATTTACCATCTCTTCTACTACATCTAATCTGCTTTTAAATCCCTCCATTTTATGTTGCATTTCAGATGTGGTGTTTCCTAATGATTGAATCTCCATCTTAAATTTGGTCCTGAGTTCTTGAATATTTTTTTGTACCTCCATAAGGTTGTTTATAATTTTTATTTTGTACTCTCTTTCAGGAAGATTGGTGAGTTCGGTTTTTTTTGGCCCTCTTTCTGGGGTTTGTGAGATTTTGGTCCGATCCATGTTCTTTTGATGTTTCATATTTCTGTGTGGTGCCCGCTAGTGTGCAGAAACTCCAGTCTCTCCAGCTGCTCAGCCCCTGAAGGAATGTTGGGGGTCACAGGGGAGTGGTATTGGTGCCTGCGGGGAGGAAAGATGTTTCCTGCTTCCCGTCTGCAGTGCCTGTCTCCAGTGTCAGAGGCAGTGCGCCAGCACATACGGGTAAACTTCCTTGCTTGGCGTCAGGCCTGCACAGTGACTGCGGGTTTTCAAGCAGGTGCCTGCAGGCCAGTAGGAAGGCTCAGCAGGCTGTGTGTCACGGTGTGGGGCTCGCAGCTGAGTAGGCATTCTGGTGGATGGAGCACCTGAAGCTTCTCAAAGTTCCCAGCCAGCTGGGCAGAGCGCACCAAGACAACCTTGTCCTGCTCTCCCTTCTCCTGCACAGCAAGCTCTTTGTCAACCCTGCCCCTTCAGCAGCCCTCTTGCTGCTAGGAAGCCTCTCAGACTCCCTGCCTTTCCTCAGACACAGAGCAGCCGTGTGTTGAACCCCTCCTCCACAATTGGCCAGAATGTCAATTTCTTATGCACTCCGTCTTTCAGAGCTCCCCAATGTCCAGAGCACCACACGCTGGAGGATTCTGCTCGCAAAGTGGATCTCCAGGGCTGGGTGTTCAGCAGTCTCAGGCTTCCACCCCGCCCCCCTCTTCCGTTCTTTTCCTCCCGCCGGTGAGCTGGGGGTGTGGGAAGGGCTTGGGTCCTGCTGGATTAAATCTTTCGTACGTTACCCTGTTTCTTGAGGTCTGCTCTGTTCGTGAAGTCTGTATGCAGTCTGGTTCAGCCTTCTTTCTTGTTGCTGTCTGAAGGTTAGTTGTATTTATTTACTATACTTTTGTACTGTTTGTGGTTTTGGGAGGAGCTGTCTGTCTCACCTCTCATGCCGCCATCTTGAATTTGGCTTGACAGAGTCAGTTTTAATACTGGGAATGTCTCTCTTGTTCTCCCTGCTCGTTCCAAGGGTATATACATAAAACTTTAAGCGTTTTTTTTTTAATGTTCTTGTTCTTGAAGTTCTGTTTGTACTCCACAGTGAAAGGTAATTTAACATCTTGAAGAAATATATGTCTTTATTGCTCTGTTATGTTATTTAAACCAGGATAAATAATAAGCAGTTATATCATTGTGGAAGGAAATTGAACCACCGTTTCATTATTTTTAACTGCCAAAGTCCTTAATTAGGGTGTAACATGTTCAAACAGTTTACCTCAAAAACATAACCTAGATCTAATAATGAATCCACTGATTACCCTATTTGATTTTCAGAAAATTTTTAATATGTGGTCACATGTATAGTAAATATATTATTAGCATGTTTAATCAGCTTCGTTCAGTTATTTCATGCTGAAGGATTATAGCTGAATGAGCACATGAGGGAATTTTTCAGAAGTGAAGTGCCAGTGTTTTTGCAACTGCTTAGGCCATGAAAAAGAAATTAAATCTGTTCTTGCAAAGAATGCAAGTGTGGCCAAACCCCAAATGTTTCTACAAAGAGAAAATGAAACAGTCAGAGACAAAACCACATAGAGCTGCTTTCATCCCAGAATGTTCCAGGAACTGAAGAATAGGGACTGAAACGTAAAGCAGGCACAAGAGAAGAAGGGTATTTAGGAAAGGAGAGAGATTTTTTTTCTTGATCTTATGGTGACTATTAATTTAAACCTAGAATGCTGATTTTATCTGAAGAATCAAACAGATATCTCCACTTTATTCATTTGATCACAAATACTTACTGACCTCCTTTTATGTGCCTAGCACCATTGTAGGTACTTGCAATACAGCGGTGAACACAACCTTATGGTACATATTTTGAGGTTGGCGAAGGTAGGGCAGGAATGCATACATACATTATACATCTAACAATGAGCTTACATTAGGTCTCTACTTTTCTTGTTTAGTCATTGTTTAGCCTTCACATAAACATAACTTCAGGAACCTTTGGTTTAATATTGCTGTTGAAGCCCCATTATTCTTTGTAATGAGAGCCTTCGCAGTCCTTTAATGATAAAATTTCCTTGCATATGACTAAAGATTGATCTGTTTTATAAGTGGTAAACAGAATAAGAAATAGAACCAAGTAATAAGGGAATTTAGGACAGTCATATGATATCTTAAACAAAGGAGTACAGTATTCCCCTGTCTTATCCATAGTTTGCTTTCTGCACTTTCGTTACCCACAGTCAACCACAGTCCAGAAATGATGATCCTCCTGGCATATCGTCAGAAGGTCATCCTGGCACTACATCACAATGCCTCCATCATTCATGTCATTTCATCTCATCATATAGGCATTTTATCATCTCACATTATTCATAAGAAGAAGGGTGAGTACAGTGCAATAAGGTATATTGAGAAAGTCCACATTCACATAACTTTTATTGCAGTGTATTGTTAAAATTGTTCTACTGTATTAGCTGTTGTTGTAAATCTCTTACTGCACCTGATTTATAAATTAAACTTTACCATAGGTGTATGTGTGCATTGGAATAAACATAGTATATATAGGGTTTGGCACTATTTGTGGTTCCAAGCATCCACTTGGATGAGCAAGAACAATTGACAAAACACGAAAATTCCTGCCTTCATGGAGCCTCCACTAAAGTGGGAGGAGACAAAAAACAAAAATCATACTAAATAAGAAAAACATAGTAGGAGGTTATAAATGCCATGTAAAAAAAATCAGAGAATAAAGGGGTCCAGGACTCCGAGGATTTTGAGGGGCAGGTTGTAATATAAAGCAGAGTGGTCAGAGTGTGGCTCATCAGGAAGGTGAGATCTGAGAAAAGTCTTGAAGGAAGTGAGGGAGTTAACCAAGTGGATATCTGGAGAAAGATATTCTAGGCAGAGAAAACAGCCACTATGAAGATGGCAATGAGGAGTGTGCCTGGCTTAGGCAGCCAACTGTAGAAATGTCAAGAAGGGCTGGGACAGAGTGGATCTGGGAAAGTGTGGAAGTCAGATTATGTTATGTAGCCCCTTTTAGACCATTGTAAAGACTATTTAAATACTAGTTTAATGAATTTTAATAGGCCATACACCCTTGTAACTGCTGCCCATGTCAAGAAATTGTACTGCACTGTCAATGTACAACCTTTTTATATGTACTTAAAAAAATTTTTTTTATTAAGGTATTATTGATAGACACTTTTATGAAGGTTTCACATGAAAAAACAATGTGATTACTACTTTTACCCATATTATCAAGTCCCCACCCATACCCCAATGCAGTCACTGTCCATCAGTGTAGTAAGATGCAACAGATTTACTGTATGCCTTCTCTGTGCTCCACTGTTTTCCCCATGATTCCCCACACCATGTGTACTAAACATAATACCCCACAATCCCCTTCTCCCACCCTCCCCACCCAACCTCCCACACCCCTCCCCTTTGGTAACCACTAGTTCCTTCTTGGAGTCTCTGAGTCTGCTACTATTTTGTTCCTTCAGTTTTGCTTCGTTGTTATACTCCACAAATGAGGGAAGTCATTTGGCATTTGTCTTTCTCCGCCTGGCTTATTTCACTGAGCATAATATCCTCCAGCTCCTTCCCTGTTGTTGCAAATGGCAGGATTTGTTTCCTTCTTATGGCTGAACAGTATTCCATTGTGTATATGTGTATTTTTGTACAATTTGTGGTTTTGGGAGGAGCTCTCCGTGTCACTGCTCACGCTGCCATTTTGTCTACCCATTGCTTTTTGCATGTCCATTACAGCCTTGATGCTTTCATACCAAGGATTTAGTTTCCTGTAGTAGTTGCTGTATATCATAATTCAGACTTAAAGTTTGCAGCCCACCTTGCTGTGGTGTTTAATTAAGACTCATAGAAGATCCATACTTTTAATATTAGTGTCTTGGATGATTATATTTACCTCAGTCATTCAAGACTTTGGCATCACCCCCATTCCCTGAGCAGGGAGAGCCTGTACACTTATGACTGGAGGAGAACCTGCAGTTTCAAAGATACCTTGCTTTGCTGTCCCTGGTTGTTGAAATATACCAATTTGTCAGGCACTATGTTTTAAGGTCCCAGTGAGATTAGAGGACACTGGAATGGCAACTAATTTATACCCTAGTACATTTCAGGCCTAAGTGTTGGTTAATTTCTGGAAGGACTGAAGGAGTAAGGAAGATTTGATGGGCTCCATTCACCCTGCAGGTTGTCTAGAAAGGAAAACCAGGCTCTCTGGATGAAGCTTATTCTAATAACTCTCCTCTTAGACAGAAAATGACAAATATCTGTAAAGGCCAGATATTTTTGGCTTTACATGCCATATGATTTTAGTTGTAACTATTCACGTCTGACATTGTAGAGCAAAAGCAGCATTAGTATAAGAAACAAGTGGGTGTGGCTGTGTTCCAATAAAGCTTTATTTTAAAACAGGCAGCGCGCTAGTTTGAGGCCATAGTTTGCCCATCTGCTTTTGAAAAATGTTTTTTGAAACTGTCTCTACCCATCAGTGGTTATTATCCCCAATTTCTGATGATCAGAGTTTTCTTAGATCTCAAAGGTAGATCATACAGGCCCAACTTCCAGGTCTTTACTCTCCCCACTACACTTTTCTGCCTTTTAGAAAAAGGCAAATTAAATAACTAGAACCCATGGGAAAAGAGGAAAGGCAAAACCCAACAGCGAATTTGAACTAAGAAGCAACTCTAAGGTTTGTGTGGCTCACCAACCAGTGACCTCCTAAAGGATTGGGACCACACCCTCTATTGTTTCTTATGTCATTTATTTTCTATTTTTTCCTACCTCCCATCACTCCCCTTCCCTTCCCATCCTACAACTCAAGTGTCCTTTTTGAACTTGATGAGTACAAAGTAAACACTATTTGTTTCTTTCCCACCTCTCATTCTACCCACGCAAGCATCTTTAGTACATTTTCGGCTCTCTTTATGTACCATTCTCTAAATGCACCAGGTTCTCTCATGTTTGAGTTGATGTAATCCTCCTATGAGGAAGGACATCACCTGAGACATTGCCCCTACTCCTGCCCCCCAGACCCTACATGCTCTTAAGATACAATTTTAGATTAAGGTTGACAAATGTTTTCTTTAAAGGTCTGGGTAGTAAATATTTTCAACTTGGGGAACTATATGGTCTTTACCTCAACTACTCAGCTCTGCCATTGCGGCAGGAAAGCAGCCATAGACAATATATTAGCAAATGAGCATAGCTGTGATCCAATTAAAGTTTATAACGTTGAGATTTGAATTTCACATTGTTTTCATGTGTTATGAAATATTATTTTTTGATTATTTGAAAACCATTTAAAAATGTAAAAGACATTCTTAGCTTAAAGGCCAGACAAAAACAGGCGGTGGGACTGATTTGGCCTGTGACCCATAGATTGCTAGCCCTTTCTTTAGCTGCTTGATAAATTACCCTGATTCATGTCTCACCCCAGAAGAATGACCTAGTTCTGTCACCTGAAGTCCCATAGTATGGTTTCAAACCTGTCATTACATTTATCTTGTTGCATATTAACCATGTGCATATATTTCTCTTTTCTACTGGACTCTGAGCTTCTTGAGGGGAGGGCCATGGCCTAGTCAGTCATCTTTGCATCCTTAGTATTTAACACTTGACCTGACATATAATGGGTACTCAAAAAATGTTTAATTTGAATTTTGTGCTCAATAATATAAAATGCCATTACTGCTCTCTTAAAGAAACACACCTGATTGATATTCACTAGGCCTTCCCAAGTTCTCCCCCTTAGAAGGGCTCAGTAACTGGTATTTGCTGCTGTTCAGTGGTTATATAACAAAAACCTTTCAAAATCCTTTCATTTTAAAATTCTCTTTCAGAGACTTTATTTTTAAATCTTTAAATAATTTATTTGATTATAATGATAAATAATGGCTTTCATTTTTCTGAAGAACCAGTGGTATAATCTGGATGAAAAAATAATAATAGCTGTTGTTTATTGAGCACATTTTATATACTCCATTCCAGTCTCTTAACTCTAATTTTTCTTTAGGCTTTTAGTAACTCTCTGACTACTATCAATTGACTTCTTTTTCTTTGTTCTCTGTACCTGAAACAAAACAAAGCAACAACATCCTATGCTTTTCCTGCATACTATCTATTGTAATGAATGTTAATACCATCCATTCAATCCTAGACTCCTTCGCTCCTCTCCCCATATCTAATTGGCCACTATGTCTTACCAATTTTTTTTTTAATGTACGAAGTTTTTCGTCTTTTTATGTTTATTTCATCTGCTATGGTTGAAGCTTTATTTATTTCTCAATTCTTCCAATATACAGTTCAATATTTTCACTAGTTTTTCTGACCCTGGTTACCCCATCCTTCAGTCTATTCTTCTGTGTTATTAGCTTTAAATGCTGATAATGATAATCTGATCATGTCAGTTCTGTGATTAAAACCCTTCTATCATTCTTCATCATTTTCAAGATAAAATCAACTTCATAGTCATGACTTGCAAGACCCTGTGTGTGACTCTAGAGCTTAACACAGATATGTTTCAATTCAGAAATACTTGGATTTTAGAAAGGTCATATGATGTACATGACACATATCCTGTAACATCTGATCATCTGTGTCAATACTCTACAATAAACACATTAATACTTATGCATCAAAGAGTATGCTTTTTATGCCACATAGAATAGAGATTATAAATACATTCCTCCTGGTTCAAGTCATGTTTTGCTACCAAATGAGTTATAGGAAATGTTTAGTTTCTGGAGTTTCAGAATTTTGGATTAGAAATTGTGGTCCTGTAGATACCCAGTGGTCTGCTGGAGCTGTCTTACCTCAGCTCTAGAAAGTCCATTTTGCATATCTCTTCTCAACTCTGCAGTCAGTGGCATCATGTTGGTAGCTTGAAGTCAGCCGTTGTGGGAGCATTTACACTGTGGCTGACATTAAGTGCAGCAAATCATGACCTTTTCTTTGCTCAGTATCAGGTTATTAAACATTATCAGCACAGCATGATACACCTATTATATATATAATACATTTACATATTTTTATCATTGTGGCAAATGAACTTGCTCACTTTACACAGTGTAGAAAAAAAGCCAATGTGTTCAGGGAAGCATAGAATGTAAAAATTAAAATGATCAATAGGAACACGGTAAGAAAAACTGGGAAAAATGGGAGCTTTGGAATTAGATGGACATGGATTCAAAGTCTAACTGCCAGATTGTGTAACCCTGGGTAAATCTTTACCTTCTTTGGGTTTCAGGTTACACATTTAAAAATGGATAGTGATAATATCTCTTAAGGTTGCTTTAAGGATTATATTAGATATCATATGCAAAATCCCTGAGATAGAATGAAGAGAAAATGTTATCATTTGTTCATATAATACCTGAGCCTTTTTTTCTGATGATAAACATGAGGAGGAGTAGATTTTGAGCAAGGATGGTGGGCCCAGTTTTGGAACATTGTAGTTTTGAGGTGTCTGTAGGATATGTGGGTAGGGTGACTATATAAGTTATCATATAAATTGAACATTTATGAGTGGGATGTGCTATTAATTAAGCTGGGGCAATAGTTGTAAACTGGACCTGCCTTGCATAAACCAGGATGGTCTTTACACAGGTAAAGAATGTTAAGAAAAATACATTAGAGATGAAGTCATAGAAGGAAAATGTATAAAGAGAACAATAAGTTAAGTGGAGTCCTGGAGAAATTTTTAAGAGGGGAAAAAAGAATGTGGCTAATGAGACAAGAAGTAAACCTGAAGCTAGTGGCCTCACAGAATCCCAGGGAAGAATGATTTTCTCTTCTCTATTGTTTTAGGATCAGAGTCCCTTTGAGGGGTTCCTTATTAGATAATGAATACCTGAAGTGAGAGGTCACTTAAAAAGGGTTTTTATTTTTCATTAGAATACTATATTTGAGTGACTTCTTATGTATTATAAAACTCTCTTAAGCACTTTTGTTTTATAGTCATTTGGGCCAAAATCTGCTAATTCAGATCCAATTTAAATTTAGATGTCATATAATGTTATATTTTTATCCTAAGATTTTGAGTTATTTAGTCAAGCATAGTGAATATCATTGTTACAAGCTTAAATTTCTAGATCAAGAGTAAAACATTTTGTAATAGTGAAACTCATACACAGCACTTGTTTTTCTTCCTTAGAAAATAGAGTTCTTCAGGAAGTCAACAGAAAAATAGAACAAATTAAAATTTTGTATTTTCAGTTGGCTGTTTTCCCCCTAATATTTTATTTAAAAAATTTTCAAACATACAAAGAATTTAAAGAATTACACACACTAGCTACAATTAACACTTGCTCTATTTGCCTTACCACATTCCTGTACAACTGTTTGTCCCTCTAGTCATTTGTCAGTCCATCTCATTTGTTCATTTATTCATTCATTCATTTTTGATGCATTTTCAGCAAGTTGGCTGGCTGTTTAAGTAGTCTTACCTTTGTTATTTTTGTCTGAATGTTGTAATTAAAGTGTCAGTACATTTTGTGCTGATATTTTCATACAGATATTTTCTGCAGACCCTTTTTCCTATTTCTAGAAATCTGAGGTTGCGAATAATCACTGTTAAATTTAGAACATTAAGGAAATCTCGTAAATAGTGTTATAAGCCTGATTAGTGTTCTCTTTTTCAATACCTTTATAATTCAGACTCTTACAATTTTTAAAGTTATCAAAAGTAATTTCCAGTGGTCTTTTAACACTGTTTTTTGTTCTTCTTAATAAGTATTTATTCACTTTTAAATTGTTTTCAGAGTGGAGAGATCTACAGACCAAGTCATCAAGCCAGTCAATGTGGGAGCTCTATCAAAATGGGTTGGGAAGATACCTCCAGATGTTTTACAAGACATGGCAGTGATTGCACCCATGCTTGCCAAACTTGGATATGACCCATATGCCAATCCACCTAACTATGGAAAACCTGATCCCAAAATCCTTGAAAACACTAGAAGGGTAAGTGATATTTTTAAAGTGAATTGAGAAAACTGGATATGCAATTTGGGTCCTGAAAGTTTTTTCTTATTTTGTTTCTTTCTTTTTTATGATAAGAAAATCATTTTAAATTAGAAAAATTCTATTTGTAGAATACTTTATCATTAGGAGTCTTCGGCTGCATTTTAAGGATAACTATGGTTCTTCCTAGGAACTGTGAGGACAGTTCTTTAATCTGTTTTGACCAATTCCTAGGAATGTTGGAGATTTATTTTCATAGATGATTGTCACAGATTTTCATAAACACCAGAATTATTCATGACCTCACTTCTACTTTCTTTTTTCTTTGACTCTAATGACTACTTTTAAACCTTTGTTTAGGTGCAACATGATTTTTTGATACTTGAAAACTAAACATTAAAGTATAATTACAGCCTTTTCTTTTCATAAGTTATACTCATATCTTTATAAAATACTGTTTGAGAAAAGCTGAAAACTCAAAGAACTAATCTGAAAATATACCTTACCAGTATATTTCAAATTCGACCATAATGTATTATTTTTTTATTGTGGTAAAATATGCATAACATAAGATTTACTACTGTAACAATTTATAACTACAGTTTGGTGGCATTAAGTACATTTGCATTGTTGTGCAACTGTCAGCACCATCCATCTCCAGAGTGTTTCCATTTTTCCAAATTGAAACTACATACCCATTATCCATTCCCTCTCCATCCAGCCCCTGGCAACTACAAATTCTACTTTCTGTCTATAGATGTATTCTTTCTTTTTTTAAATTTATTGAAGTATCGCTAATATGCAATCTTATATTGGCTTCAAATATACAACATAGTGGCTCAACAGTTACCCATATTATTAAATCCTCACCCCCACTGTGTGGTTACCATCGGTCAGCATAGAAAGATGTTACAGAATCATTGACTATATTCTCCATACTGTACTACTATCCCCATAACCATGATAGACAGTTTTTGTGCCCCTTTATCCCCATCACTCTCCCAACCACTCATCCAACCCCTTCCCCATGGTAACCACTAGTCACTTCTCAGTGTCTGTGAGTCTACTGCTATTTTGTTCCTGTTTTGCTTTCTTTTTATATTCCACAAATAAGTGAAATCATATGGTATTTGTTTTTCTTTCCTTGGCATATTTCACTGAGCATAATACCCTCTAGATCCATCCATGAAATGGCGGTATTTCTTTTCTTTTTATGGCTGAATAATATTCCATTACATATATATAACCACTTCTTTATTCATTCATCTAATGATGGACGCTTAGGTTGCTTCCATATCTTGGCTATTGTAAATAATGTGGCAATAAACATAGGGGTGCATATGTCTTTTTGAATCAGGGATTTTGTTTTCTTCAGGTAAATTCCCACAAGTGGAATTACTGGGTCAAATGGTATTTCTATTCTTAGTTTTTTGAGGACCTTCCATACTGCTTTCCACAGCAGTTGCACCAATTTACATTCCTACCAACAGTGCAGGAGGGTTCCCATTTCTCTACTCACCAACATTTGTTATTTGTCTTTTGGATAGTGGCCATTCTGGCTGGTGTGAGGTGATATCATTGCGGTTTTGATTTGCGTTTCCCTGATAATTAGTGATGTTGGCCATCTGTGTGTCTTCTTTGGAGAAATGTCTGTTCAGGTTCTCCACCCATTTTTTAATCAGGGTTTTTTTTTTTTTTTGGTGTTGAGGCATGTGAGTTCTTTATGTATTTTGGATGTTAACCCCTTATCAGATGAATCATTTACAAATGTATTCTCCCATACTATAGATTGCCTTTTTGTTCTGCTGATGGTGTCCTTTGCTATACAGAAGCTGTTTAATTTGATGAAGTCCCACTTATCAAATTTTGATTTTGTGAGATTTGATATTTTGAGAGCCTCCCTCTACCAGCCAGGCAGCAAATTCTGATGATGCTGGGCCTAGTAACCTAGTGGTGGTGGTGTGCAGGAAAGCGCCTGGGTGCTGAACCATCAGCAAGGGAGATGGAGTGTCTGGGGCTACTGAGAGTGCCCAACCTCTTCGGCCAAGTGAGGGCTGAGGAGGTATCATACGCCTGTCCTTTCTCCTGTGGAGAAAACTCCATCCAACCTCCAGCCCTCATGCTCCCTTCCCACTGCTGGCAAGTCAAACTGCCACTCTGCTTTGAGTCTCAGTGGGACCATCAGAACATGCCTGTCCTCCACAAGTGGCTGGAGTCTCAGCCTCCCAGAGTGTTCCAACTGTCCCTGGTGTCCAGCCATGCTAATCACCAGAATCCGATGCAATGTGGACTCGTGCTCCTGAAGCAGATAGATCTCCAGGGCCAGGTGTGCAGAGATCCTGAGCACGTATCCCTTCCCTGCTGTGTTCCTCTTCTACCCGCCTGTGGGCTGGGATGGGGAAAGCCTTGGGTCCCACTCTGTCTTGTCCCTGCCACTTTACCATTTTCTGTGTAGGCTTCTCTCCTTCCCCAGGGGTAGGTGGTCTGTCTGCAGTCTTCAGGTCATTTTTAGATTTAGTTGCATTTGCTGTAGTTTATTCCTTGTGCGTGTGGGAGGGGGTTTCTGCCTTGTCTTCCTATTTCGTCATCTTTCCCCCCTGCCAAAGGCTCTGGATGTATTCTTTTTTTTCAAACTACACTTAAAACAAGACAATTTGTTAGCACAAGTTCACTGACAGACCATTTGATTTCAAGATGAAAATTCCTTGCCTTCAGGTACCTCAACATAATAAAGGCCATATATGACAAACCCACAGCCAACATCATACTTAACAACTAGAAGCTGAAAGCTTTTTATCTAAGATTGGGAACAAGACAGGGATGCCCACTCTCCCCAATGTTATTCAACATAGTACTGGAGGTCCTGGCCATGGCAATCAGACAACACAAAGACATACAAGGCATCCAGATTGGCAAAGAAGAAGTCAAATTGTCACTATTTGCAGATGACATGATATTGTACATAAAAAACCCCAAAGACTCCACTCTAAAACTACTAGAACTAATATCTGAATTCAGGAAAGTTGCAGGATACAAAATTAACACACAGAAGTCTGTTGCTTTCCTATACACTAAAGATGAACTATCAGAGAAATCAGGAAAACAATTTCATTCACAACTGCATCAAAAAGAATAAAATGCCTAAGAATAAACCTAACAAATGAAGTGGAAGACCTATACCCTGAAAACTACAAGACACTCCTAAGAGAAATTAAAGAGGACACTAACAAATGGAAATTCATCCCATGCTCCTGGCTAGGTAGAATAAATATTGTCAAAATGGCTATACTACCTAAAGCAATCTGCAGATTCAATGCAATCCCTATCAAAATACCACCAGCTTTCTTCAATAAACGAACAAATAATTCTAAAATTCATATGGAACCACAAAAGACTCCGAATAGACAAAGCAATCCTGAGAAGAAAGAATAAACGGGGAATTACGCTCCCAGACTTCAAGCTCTGCTACAAAGCTACAGTAATCAAGACAATTTGATATTGCCACAAAAACAGACCCACAGACCAGTGGAACAGAATAGAAAATCCAGACATTAATCCAACCATATTCGGTCAATTAATATATGATAAAGGAGCCTTGGATATACAATGGGGAGATGACAGCGTCTTCAGCAGCTTGTGTTGGCAAAACTGGACAGGTACATGTAAGAGAATGAAACTGGTTATTGTCTTAACGCCATACACAAAAGTCAACTCAAAATGGATCAAAGACCTGAATGTAAGTCATGAAAAAGTAAACTCAAAATGGATCAAAGACCTGAATGTAAGTCATGAAACCATAAAACTCTTAGAAAAAAACATAGGCAAAAATCTCTTGGACATAAACATGAGCAACTTCTTCATGAACATATCTCCCCGGGCAAGGGAAACAAAAGCAAAAATGAACAAGTGGGACTATATCAAGCTGAAAAGCTTCTGTACAGCAAAGGACACCATCAGTAGAACAAAAAGACATCCTACAGTATGGGAGAATATATTCATAAATGACATATCCGATAAGGGGTTGACATCCAAAATATATAAAGAACTCACTCACCTCAACAAACATAAAGTAGATAATCCAATTAAGAAATGGGCAGAGGACATGAATAGACACTTCTCAAAGAAGAAATTCAGATGGCCAACAGGCACATGAAAAGATGCTCCACATCGCTAATCATCAGAGAAATGCAGATTAAAACCACAATGAGATATCACCTCACACCAGTGAGGATGGCCAACATCCAAAACACAAACAACAACAAATGTTGGCGAGGATGTGGAGAAAAGGGAACCCTCCTACACTGCTGGTGGGAATGCAAATTAGTTCAACCATTGTGGAAAGCAGTATGGAGGTTCCTCAAAAAACTCAAAATAGAAATACCATTTGACCCAGGAATCCCACTCCTAGGAATTTACCCTAAGAATGCAGCAGCCCAGTTTGAAAAAGACATATGCACCCCTATGTTTATCGCAGCACTATTTACAATAGCCAAGAAATGGAAGCAACCTAAGTGTCCATCAGTAGATGAATGGATAAAGAAGATGTGGTACATATACACAATGGAATATTATTCAGCTATAAGAAGAAAACAAATCCTACCATTTGCAACAACATGGATGGAGCTAGAGGGTATTATGCTCAGTGAAATAAGCCAAACGGAAAAAGACAAGTATCAAATGATTTCACTCATATGTGAAGCATAAGAGCAAAGAAAAAAACAGCAGCAGACCCACAGAACCCAAGAATAGACTAACAGTTGCCAAAGGAAAAGGGACTGGGGAGGATGGGTGGGAAGGGAGGGATAAGGGGGAAAAAGGGGCAATACTATTAGCAGACATAATGTTGGTGGGGCACGGGGAGGACTGTACAACCCAGAGAAGACAAGTAGTGATTCTACAGCATCTCACTATGCTGATGGACAGTGACTGTAATGGTGTAGGTGGGGAGGGCCTGATGAAGTGGGGAGTTTAGTAACCATAATGTTGCACATGTAATTGTAGATTAGTGATACCAAAAAAAAAATTCCTTGCCTTTCTCTGGTATTCTCTTTTATGTCAGTGTTGTCCCCTCTCCACACCTTATATCATCTCTTTATTCTGTCCTTCTTTTGATACCTTAATTGACAAACATATTCATGAGGTTAATTACCATGTGGTGTTTTTCTTTTAGGCATTACTTTCATTTTTGTTTTTCAATTAATTAGTGGCTATATAGGAAGAGCTATCTTCTGATAAACCATCATATATGAAGGCAAATTTTTTTTTCAATCTTTTCTTTATATTTTTCATATGTATAAACATCTAAAGTTAAACGCATAGTATAAAACTTAAAAAATTGAAAAGGTAAGAGATTAAAATTCACCTATAATGTCACCGTACAGACACATACCATTCTTAATATGTTGATGGATTTCCACTTCTAGAGAAGAATTGTTGTTAAAGGTAAGTTTATATTATCTTACAATGTTTTGCACGGACAAATTTTTTTTATTCATGAGCATTTTCCCATTGTGCACATGCTTTTTAAACATATTCATGGCTTATGCAATATATCATCACACCAGCCACCTTAAATCGTTTTTGAACAGTAGTGAGTGAATTAAAGAAAAAAACAAAATATATTTTTTCCCTAGTATATGTTCTGTGCTCCATTTACCATTTTTCTTTTGTTTACAATTTTCTTTTAGACAAATGGTATTACAATGAAGATCTTTGCACATATGACATTTTAGTTTCTTTTTTTAAAGATTATTCTAATGAAACAAATTAAACTGGGTCAAAATGTATGAAATTTTTTTAAGGTGTTTGATATATATTGATCAATTGTTTCTATTTTAATGTTTTGAACTACCAGCCTAATATAGATACTTTTATTTTAGATTTTTGCTAATTTTAATAGATTTCAGATTAATGTAATTGAACATTTTCCAGTTATTGCCTGTACATATGCATTCTTTTATGTACCATCCATTAAGTTTTAAAGAAGTTTCATATGTTAAAGTTTTGTGAACTACATTCTGCTAAAGATGAAGTACACACAAGTCTAACCAGAGTTGGATAATCTCTTGGTAATTGGTAACTCATAGCTTTCTCCTTTGTACAACACTGAATTGTTTTTTATAAACCAAGGTACATGTACAAATGATATTTAGAGGTTTCCCAGGCAGTAGACATTATAGTTTTCTTTTTTTTTATAGTTTATTTTGGTATCATTAATCTACAATTACATGTGCAATATTATGGTGATTAAACTACCCCCTTCATCAGGTCCCCCCCACCAACCCCATTACAGTCACTGTCCATCAGCGTAGTGAGATGCTGTAGAATCACTACTTGTCTTCTCTGAGTTATATAGCCCTCCCCGTGCCCCCCAACACTATATCTGCTAATTGTAATGCCCCTTATTCCCCCTTGTCCCTCCCTCCCACCCATCCTCCCCAGTCCCTTTCCCTTTGGTAACTATTAGTCCAATCTTGGGTTCTGTGAGTCTGCTGCTGTTTTGTTCCTTCAGTTTTTTCTTTGTTCTTATACTCCACATATGAGTGAAATCATTTGATACTTGTCTTTTTTGGCTTGGCTTATTTCACTGAGCATAATACTCTCTAGCTCCATCCATGTTGCAAATGGTAGGATTTGTTTTCTTCTTATGGCTGAATAATATTCCATTGTGTATATATACCACTTCTTCTTTATCCATTCATCTACTGATGGACACTTAGGTTGCTTCCATTTCTTGGCTATTGTAAATAGTGCTGCGATAAACATAGGGGTGCATCTGTCTTTTTCAAACTGGGCTGCTGCATTCTTAGGGTAAATTCCTAGGCGTAGAATTCCTGGGTTAAATGGTATTTCTATTTTGAGTTTTCTGAGGAACCTCCATACTGCTTTCCACAATGGTTGAACTAATTTGCATTCCCACCAGCAGTGTAGGAGGGTTCCCTTTTCTCCACATCCTCGCCAACATTTGTTGTTCTTAGTCTTTTGGATGGTGGCCATCCTTACTGGTGTGAGGTGATATCTCATTGTGGTTTTAATTCGCATTTCCCTGATGATTAGTGATGTGGAGCATCTTTTCATGTGCCTGTTGGCCATCTGAATTTCTTCTTTGGAGAACTGTCTCTTCATACCCTCTGCCCATTTTTTAATAGGGTTATTTGCTTTTTGGCTGTTCAGGCATGTAAGTTCTTTATATATTTTGGATGTTAACCTCTTGTCGGATATGTCATTTACAAATATATTCTCCCATGCTGTAGGATGCCTTTTTGTTCTGTTGATGGTGTCCTTTGCTGTACAGAAACTTTTTAGTTTGATGTAGTCCCATGAGTTCATTTTTGCTTTTGTTTCCCTTGCTCGAGGAGATGTGTTCAGGAAGAAGTTGCTCATGCTTATTATATTCAGGAGATTTTTGCCTATGTTGTCTTCTAAGAGTTTTATGGTTTCATGACTTACATTCAGCTCTTTAATCCATTTCAAGTTTACTCTTGTGTATGGGTTAAACAATAATCCAGTTTCATTCTCTTACATGTAGCTGTCCAGTTTTGCCAACACCAGCTGTTGAAGAGGCTGTCATTTCCCCATTGTATGTCCATGGCTCCTTTATCATATATTAATTGACCGTATAAGGTTGGGTTTATATCTGGGCTCTCTAGTCTTTTCCACTGGTCTATGGGTCTGCTCTTGTGCCAGTACCAAATTGTCTTGCTTACTGTAGCTTTGTAGTAGAGCTTGAAGTTGGGGAGCATAATCCCCCCAGGTTTATTCTTCCTTCTCAGGATTGCTTTGGCTATGTGGGGTCTTTTTTGGTTCCATATGAATGTTAGTATTGAATTCTTATTTAATTCTGCTGTGGTAAGGTAACACTTTGCATGGTCTTGATCCTTTTAAATTTATTGAGACTTGCTTTGTAGGTCCACATCTGTTTTATCTTGGTGAATGTAGAATTGGGACCGTCCATGGGTTTAGTCTGTGTAGGGTGAGGGCCTCCAGAAAAAACAGGGCAGGATATTTGCAGTCAGAGCAATGTAACTACATGCAGGGAGACCCCCTATTAAAATAATGTGTTAAACATTCAGCTCTAGAGACATTCTTCAGTGAGATCAGTTAGTATACCCCAGATAAAGAAGAGTAGCACATGTTTATTTTATGCTAATCATTTATAATCGTGTGTAAGATTCACTTTAACATGCTAAAAGGGCCAGGCCTATGTGCTGTCTTTCCTACTTCGGATCTGATGAAGTAATTTTGCAAACTGGGCAAACTAATTTAGCATGCAAGCCCAGCTGTAACACAGTAAAAGGCAAGAAGGATTCCACCTTAAAGATAAGATAGCACTTAACTTACTCTTTAGCAAACAATACCTCAGCCCACCTTGGGGGCTGAGCAGGTGGCCTTGTTTCCTATGCCCCCAGACCAATATGCTGGTATCTCAGGGAGAAATCAACAGAGCAGGAAGTTAACTTGTATCAAGTTACTTGTAAATATCCTAGGACCACTTAATAAGTCCACACCCCTAAGCTTTTTTCATGGTCTCGAAAAATCCTCATCTGCCTATCACCACCCCGGACTCTCTTGTCCCCTCGTGGCGTAAGCCAGGAGCTCTGCCCTTTCACTTTAACTCTAAGTAAAAGCCTGTACCTTGCTCTCCTACCTTGAGTGTTTGTGAAGCTCATTCTTCTGCTTCATGAGCAAGAACCCCAGCATCACAATGAACACATAAAAAGAATGTGTGCTCTGCATATGTTGTATAGTGACCTTTAAATGTCCATTAGAAATTAAATTAAAACTGTTGATAGTGTGTTTTAAATCTTATATTTTCATATATTCTGGATATTATAAATACATCTTGTGTAGCCTCTGGGCTCCTTTATAATTCCTCTGGTGAATGTTTATGTTTCTCTTTTAGTCAGCAGTCAATCTTGTTAGGCTAGATTATAATTTCTGTTCCACCTTTCTCAGGCAGTGGTTCAAATACCAATTCATTTATCAAAGCAAAGCTTTTGGTCAACTGGTTTGGATTTCCACTTTGCATATGTGTCTCAGAAGCTAAGCTGAGACTTGTGTAAGTTCATACATACATTAGGGAGATCCTCTTCACCTGTTGAGGATTATGGGTAAAATTGTAACATTTCCAGAATATCTCGCCTGGCTTTAGCACATCTGCCTATCAATAGGCGTTCAGAGGCGGAAAGAAGTATTTTCATCATTACTCAGGGGTGGAGAGAAGTTCATCTCCATATCAATGAGTAAGGAGGGCTTATCTGTGCCTGCGAGGTGAGGGGGAGGGCTGGTTTTGGTTTC
Organism: Smutsia gigantea; assembly: GCA_032199065.1. NCBI lineage: Eukaryota > Metazoa > Chordata > Mammalia > Pholidota > Manidae > Smutsia > Smutsia gigantea. Next base: position 258,395 of record JAVSCE010011683.1, on the reverse strand, counting down.
TGCTGGAGCAGGAAAGAGAGAAAAGGCCCCAGGCTGCAGTTTGTGACCAATAAATGGATTTTAAGCTTTATTTCTCCCTTTGACTGATTTCGGTTTTTAGAGGTATTTTGCCCCGGGATCTCCTCTCCCCGGACTTACAGGATTTCCCTTTGATTCTCTGTCTTATCCTGGCTCCTTTCTCTGCTTCCTCAGACCAGAAAAAAAGCAGAGTTTCTATCACAGTTTTAACCACATGCACTGTGCTGTTTAGTGACTGGAGCTGCCTTACCCTCAAGCCAAAACCCTCAAGAAAAAAATAAACAGGAAACTTACCCTGCGTGGGTCACTTCTGCAATTTAGGATTTCCCTTCACAAATCTGCCTGCTTTTGTTTATTTTTCAGATTCTCAAGTAGTTATTTTTTAATTTTGTCCAAACTTTATAACTGTAGTCAGAGAGAGGGATAGCTTTATGAGATATAGGGGGCTTACACCACCAAAATGGAACCAGAATTCCATTTCATTTACTTTAAATTGAGGTCTTTGATAAGTTGCAGTGGGTAAAGCATTCTGTAAATGAAAGGATGCTGATTTTGACAAAAATGTGGGCAGGGAAGATAAATTTATGTCTAGAGTTGTAGTCAGTAGAACAAAGCATAGCCCCTTCCTTGATGAAGTGGTTCAGTGCCATCTTCCTCCCAGTCCACATGGGGAGCAGCTCCTTAAGAGGGAATTGGTGTTGGTCTTTGCTGTTGGCAGGTTGGACCCTCTACAATCTGTTACTAGATCAACCTTGAAAGGCCTATGTCACTGAGCACATGGAAAACCTCCATTCCTACCAGTGTCACTACTTTGCTCATGACCCCTTTGAGCAAGGAAAGCAATGGCTGGTGAAAGAGGCTGCTGATATCCACAGAATGAATCTTTTTGTCCTCCTAATTATAAGGACCTCTTCTGCTGAGATTGTCTTTTGGTGATCATTTACACAAGATACAAGTGTTCATACTCTGACCTGCTCAGGAAAAGTTTGGCAAACCTATTTTCCATATCGCCTTTTCAACAAGTTTTCCAACATTGTTCTTTCTAAACTTCTGACTTAGCAACCAAGTCATTAGCCTACTGGTCATGAATCAGTATGGATCCATATATCTGGCTATCTCTCCTTCCAGATAGAATATTCAGGCATATACATTGTTTGAAGTTCATGGTGAAGTGTATGGTGACCTAATAGCTATTGGTAAAATGTCCAGGCCTTACCAGGTACCAGTAGCAAGCCAGGAATCTCTTTCAAAAGGAGAATAATGATCCCCAGAAGTCAGCATAGCTTTTCTGTAAAATTCTAGGGGTCTGTACTATGATTCATTTATACAGGCCTGCCAAATCCTTCACACAGCAGCAGTGTTTCCCACATACACTTCAAACCCTATTGAATTTCTTGAATCATATGGCCCCAGAGGCAAAGTAGCATACAGGGCAACTTGGACCTATTTCAGAGTCTTCTCTTGCCTTGGGCCCCACTCAAAATATCACCTTTATGCATTCGGTAAATGTGTAGGAGCAGCATACCTAAATGAAGAATATGTTGTTTCCAAACTCCAAAGATGCCCATTAGATATTGAGTCTCTTTCTTAATGGAAGTAATTACTGGATGTAGTAACTTGTTCTTGGAGGGGATATCTCAACATATCTTAGATTGCTGGATTCTTAGAAATTTTCAGAGGTGACAGGCCACTGAAGTTTTTCAGGGTTTATTTTCCCCCCTCTGACACATGTTTCTTACCAAAGTAGATAGGTTATTCCTATTTAACTAGGTCCAATCAGCATGTCATTGGTGTAATGAACCAATGTGCTATCTTGTGCAATGGTGACATGGTCAGGGCCCCTGTAGATTATGACAGAATGCTAGAAAGTTGATGGAGCTCTTTGGTAAGATATTACTTCTAGTGGTCTTTAACTAACAGGTATAGAGAAAAGTATTTGCTGCATCAATAGCTACATACTAGATATTAGGAGCTATGTAACTAGTAAAGTTAATGCATTTGGAACAGCAGGTGTAATAGGAGTGACTACTTCACTAAGTATCCCCCTATATCTTTCAAGTTTTTGTTGGTGGCTCTAATCTCTGGAGTCTTTCTAGGAGTGCAGTATTGCTTTTTGTTTAATATTTTGAGAGGGAGAAACAGCTGTAATATAACCCCTAACGTATGGCTTCAGTAGGCTACCTATCTTAGTCCTAGGAGCACCATGATCAGTCAGGCACCACCAAAGATCTCTACTGGTCGCACACTCTGTTTTCCCACTCTACTTCTGCACATGGTCATAAGTTGTGACCATTTGCCCCTTGTTTCTAGTAGTTATGTGCCACCACTTGGCACCTGACACTCTGAGACCTTTTCTTTCCCCCGTGAGTTCAGGGCGTCCATTTCATTGTTCCCCACTGTTTCTAGGCTGCAAAGGAAAAGTACTAAAGAGACTCTTCAAGGGTTCTGTTGCCCCCTTCGCTGACGATCTCTCAAAGGTCTGGTGAGGCGGCGAGTCCTCCGGAGCCTCCCGCGGCATAGTCGGGCAGACGGGCGGGCGGATCGTCGTGCATACTGGGCGTGCCCTAGCGCTCCTTATTTCTTTCTTTTTAGTTGAAGTATAGCTGACATACAATGCTATATTAGTTTTAGGTATAGACATAGTGATTTGATATTTACGTACATCATGAAATGCTCACCATAAATGTAGTTACCATCTGTCACCATTACTAAATTATTACACTATTATTGACTATATTCCCTATCCTGTACTTTACATCCCCATGACTTTTTTATTTTATGATTGGAAGTTTGTACCTCTTAATCCCTTCGCATATTTTGACCACTTTTACCCCCTGGCAACCACTCTGTATTTATGAGTCTGTTTCTGTTTTTTTGTTTATTTGTTTTGTTTTTTACATTCCACATGTAAGTGAAAATTGTATGGATATTTGTCTTTGTCTGACTCATTTCACTTAACAAGGTACCCTCTAGGCCCATCCATGTTATCACAAACAGCAAGATTTCATTCTTTTTTATGGTGAGTAATAGTCCAGCGTGTGTGTGTGTGTAATGATACAGTAGTGTACATGTACATGTGTTTGTGTATATATACTGCGGCTGCTCTGGTGGCAGGGATAGCTCCTGGTGCTACTGGCTGAGAGGTCTGGCTGAGCTCCTGCAGGCTGGTAGACTGGGTTAGGGCCCCCCTTCCTCACCCCAAGAGGCCCAGCCTCTGTTGCAAATGTGTTGGTGGGTGGATTGGCCCTCCCCCCTGCCCCGGGGCAGGAATCTCTTTGGAGGTGCACTGATCCCGGCTGGGCTGCCCACTGGATGTGGCATGGAAGTAGTCATTTGGGTCAGGGGTGCCAGTCCCAACCAGGTGTGTCCAGCTGGTACAGCAGGGCTGGAGCTGCTTTGGTCGGGTGCCTGGTGGGGAAGGCAGGCTGGTGAGACCATCTGCAGAGGAGTGCCTGGCAGGGGCAGTAGTGCTGCCAAGGTAGGTGGAGAGTGCCAGAACTGGCTCTCACCAGCATCTGGCCAGCTAGGCTGAAGGATGTGAAGAAAAATGGCACCCACAAGCACTTCTTGTCTTGGAGAAAGTTCCTATAGCTCCCTGCCTCTATGGCACATACCCTAAAATTAGTAAATCTCCTTCATTTATAACCCAGGTGCTTTTCAAACTTCCGCCTCTGTGCTCAGTTGGAGTGAGTGCTAATGTCTGCTGGCCCTTTAAGAGCAGTCTTAGTTTCCTATAGCCCTTTGGCTCTCCTGAAGTTAAGCCCTGCTGATTTTCAAGCTCCTAAAGTTAAGCATCACTGATTTTTAAAGCCAGACATTGTGGGGGCTTGTCTTCCCAAGGAGAGCCCCACGGCAGAGGGTGCCTTATGTGGGACCTTTGATCTAGCCCCTCTAGGATCTGTGACATCCCTCCTGCTTGTATGTCACCTCACTGGGGGTTTAGTTCCCCACCAAGTCTCTGCTCTTCCTACCCTTCTTGATATGGCTTTCTCTTTATATCTTTATCTGTGGAAGAGCTGTTCTGCTGGCCTTCCGTTTTCAGAGTGAGATACACTATATGTAGTTGTAATCTTGAGTGTCTTTGAGAGGAGATGAACTCAGTATCCACCCCTACCATCTTCCCAAGATCCCAGCTTCCTCTCCTTATTTTCTAAGCTTTTGAATAACCTTTCTTTACAGAATGTCAAGGAAGTTCTGGCATCTAAACTTCATTAGTATAGGCCACTGTTGGCTCCAGGTTTTAGTCAAGAAGAAATTGTTAGTGTTATTCCCAAGTACTGAAGCTAACACATCATATCCAAAATCTGATGAATGTACCGATATTGGTAAATTTGGATCCATTCAATATTACATTTTTTCTGCTCTGGTCTAACATTCTTAGGACTCCTATACTTTACCTAGGTTTTGCACATACAAAAGGGCAAAATCTTTCAATTCTTGTGGTGCGTACAGAACCTCTTCTTGGGTCAGATGTTGTGTTCATGTCTCTGGGGCGTGCTGGAATTTAAGTCTAGTTTAAAAGCAATAAAAGTGAGTGGGTGGGTCAGTATCCTCCTGCCAGGTGACTACATCAGGAGAGGTCATTAAAACTTGATTCCTTTGGCAAGAGGATGCCAACTTTTTCAGACAGAGAGAAGACTCTATTGGCAAGGATGACCAGGTGTTCTGGTTTGCCTAGGACTGAGTTTCCTGAGATGTGAGACTTGCAGTGCTAAAACTGGAACAGTATTGGGCAAGCTGGGAAGATTGGTCACCTCGTAGGTATGTTAGATTGTTACTTGGAATTCTCTCCCTTGTATGGTGCTAAGATAGAGTTGGTTCATAGAGGAATTTGTGTACCATTTGAGAGGTGAAATTAAAGAAGTGGCCGTCTCTTCCTGGAGGTCTTCACAGGCAGACACATGATAGACAGAGTTGCTTGGTAATGTCTTGCTTGTCCTTGCTCTTCTCCGTTCCACATCCAGCTCTTCCATCTGAGTGCTGGCCCTGCTGGCCCACAGTGGCTCCAGGTCCACCACCACACAATTGGCAGCTGACCCACAGAGGTGATAGCTACACAAAGGCAGTAGCTCCCTGTAGACTTATCCATAAGCTCTCTTAATAATCATAGTGGCTTTACTCCTCTGAGTAAATCCTGAATGATAAATTAGTCTCAGCAAAGTTTTCATCAAAATCTACCCAAATATCTTCATCATAATTTTCAAGGTCTCAGTCTTTCAGTCAGTGCCTTAATGTTAGTATGATACTCTACATGGCTGTGAATTCAATTAATGTATTTTCATCCACCTGCAGGATCACACTTGGGACTTTGTTTTCAGAAATCATGGTCCAATGGAGATAAGTGGTAAGGACATTTAGAGCATCCTTAGAAGCTTTCTGATTTCAGGACTTGAGGTGTGAATTTAAATCCCTCAGTTTATCATTTCTTTTTTCCAAGTTCTCCAGCATGAGCATCTCACAGTCCTATATTCTTTTATATTCTATTTCCTCTGTTGCCTTCCATTATAGCAGTTACTTGTTTACCCAAAGCCTCATATTTTATGTGCATGCGATTAAGGTGGTAATTAAGTAACTGTCTCATTTACTATGGATTGCTATTGTCCCATTGACCACCTTTGGATCTAATCAAATAAGTGACAGTTTTAGCTAAGGAAGCCACTGCGTTTGCCACAGCCTCCCAAGAATAATGATTTGTTTCTGCCTATCAAGTCTCATGTGAGTTCCGCACATTGGCAGACTCTAACCTGGAACCATGTAGGGAAGGGGATTCTGGGAAACATAATTCCCAGCCTCTGACAGGCGAGGTGGTGGTATTGAGTTGACAACAGTCTAATATGATGACCCCTCTGAGGGTCATAGCAGATTGTTTCAGGAGTGGGAGTCCAAATTAACCCAGGCAAATGGGCGTCCTTCCCTGGAATTTTTGAATCGGTACCAAGGAAAGAAGAGTGGTTCCTCTCTGATAGTGAGGACCACAGAATGTAAGGCATAGAAACTGTTAACACAGTGTTGTCTGTTCCTTCTTCCCTGTTGGTAGGAACTATCTCTTAAAAAATAAGCCAGAAATTCCTGATAACGAATTTTTCCAGACTCTCTTGTAGGTGGAATAACCATGTGGCCAATTATTTCTAGACAATGCTATATAAGGAGATGTCTGCGAGGGGTTTTCTGGGAAACATTTAACTTTCTGAGAAAATAATCATATGAAAAAAGCTTACTCCTCCCTTCTTGCTTTTGAACATTGCTATGGGAAAACATCATGCTTGCCTCTGTTGTAGCCCCCTTGAGATCATACGAGAATATATCACTAATACTCTGAAGACGTCAGAAGAAGGAAAGAGCCTGGGCCCTTGATTTCTGAGCTACTGAGCCTAGTTCAAGACTGACCATCCACCTCATCTCTGGCCTTCATATGTGTTTGAACTACTTTTAACCAGTTACTCCATTACTTATGTCTTAACTGCTAATAGGATACTGTTCCTCAGTGTGTGGAGGAAATAAAGCCAACCCATTGAGAGTAGCAGAGCCTACAGACCAAGAAAGAGTCTGGCACTTTTGAAGTCCTGGTTCTAGTTGTCTGTGAAGACCATCTTCATCTCTGCCCTTGCCACAGTTATGTGAGATATCCTAGTACACTTCCAGGAAAAATTCCCCCTTTTGACTATGTTATTTTAATTGGGCTTGACTATAGTAGGAATATTCCCATTAATGCTATACGGGGTGAATTTAAACCATGATGAATCTTCAGCTATTCCTATTTTCCTTTATTCTTTTATTTTTTTTATTTTTATTTTTTGCTATTATTAATGTACAATTACATGAGCAATATTATGGTTACTAGACTCCCCCTATTATGAAGTCCCCACCACATACCTCTTACAGTCACTGTCCATCAGTGTCATACAATGCTATAGAATCACTACTGGTCTTCTCTGTTTTACACTGCCTTCCCCTTATCCGCCCCCCCCCACTACATTATGTGTGCTAATCATAATGCATCTTTTTCCCCTTATCTCTACCTTCCCACCCATCTTCCCCAGTTCCTTTCCCTTTGGTAACTGTTAGTCCATTCTTGGGTTCTGTGAGTCGGCTGCTGTATTGTTCCTTCAGTTTTTGCTTTGTTCTTATACTCCACAGATGAGTAAAATCATTTAATAGTTGTCTTTCTCTGCCTGGCTTATTTCACTGAGCATAATACCCTCTAGCTCCATCCATGTTGTTGCAAATGAAAGGATTTGTTTTCTTCTTATGGCTGAATAATAATTCCATTGTGTATAGTGCCACATCTTCTTTATCCATTCATCTACTGATGGACGCTTAGGTTGCTTCCATTTCTTGGCTTTTGTAAATGGCGCTGCAATAAACATAGGGGTGTATATGTCTTTTTCGAACTGGGCTGCAGCATTCTTAGGGTAAATTCCTAGGAGTGGAATTCCTGGGTCAAATGGAATTTCTATTTTGAGTTTTTTGAGGAATCCCCATACTGCTTTCCACAATGGTTGAACCAGTTTACATTCCCACCAGCAGTGTAGGAGGGTTCCCCTTTCTCTACATCCTCACCAACATTTGTTGTTGTTTGTCTTTTGGATGGTGGCCATCCTAACTGGTGTAAGGTGGTTTTAATTTGCGTTTCTCTGATGATTAGCAATGTGGAGCATCTTTTCATGTGCCTGTTGGCTTCTGAATTTCTTGTTTGGAGAAGTGTCTGTTCAGCTCCTCTGCCCATTTTTTAATTGGCTTATTTCCTTTTTGTTGAGATGTGTGAGCTCTTTATATAATTTGGATGTCAACCTCTTATCAGATATGTCATTTATGAGTGTATTCTCCCATACTGTAGGATGTCTTTTTGTTCTACTGATGGTGTCCTTTGCTGTACAGAAGCTTCTCAGCTTGATATAGTCCCACTTGTTTATTTTTGCTTTTGTTTCCCTTGCCCAGGGAGATATGTTCATGAAGAAGTTGATCATATTTATGTCCAAGAGATTTTTGCATGTTTTTTTCTAGGAGTTTTATGGTTTCATGACTTACATTCAGGTCTTTGATCCATTTTGAGTTTATTTTTGTGTATGGGATAGACAGTAATCCAGTTTCATTCTCTTACATGTAGCTGTCCAGTTTTTCCAACACCAGCTGTTGAAGAGGCTATCATTTCCCCACTGTATATCCATGGCCCCTTTATCATATATTAATTGACCATATATGCTTGGGTTTATATCTGGACTCTCTAGTCTGTTCCATTGGTCTATGGGTCTGTTCTTGTGCCAGTACCAAATTGTCTTGATTACTGTAGCTTTGTAGTAGAGCTTGAAGTCAGGGAGCATAATTCCTCCTGCTTTATTCTTCCTTCTCAGGATTGCTTTGGCTTTTCGGTTCCATATGAATTTTAGAACTATTTGCTCTAGTTCATTGAAGAATGGTGTAGGTATTTTGATAGGGATTGCATTGAATCTGTAGATTGCTTTAGACAAGATGGCCATTTTGACAATATTAATTCTTCCTATCCATGGGCATGGGATGTATTTCCATTTATTGGTATCTTCTTTAATTTCTCTCATGAGTGTGTTGTAGTTTTCTGAGTATAAGTCTTTCACTTTCTTCATTAGGTTTATTTCTAGGTATTTTATTCTTTTTGATAAAATTGTGAATGGAATTGTTTTCCTGATTTCTCTTTCTGCTAGTTCACCATTAGTGTATAGAAAAGCAACACATTTCTGTATTAATTTTGTATCCTGCAACTTTACTGAATTAAGATATTAGATCTACTAGTTTTGGAGTGGATTCTTTAGGGTTTTTTATGTACAATATCATGTCATCTGCAAACAGGGACAGTTTAACTTCTTCCTTACCAATCTGGATGCCTTGTATTTCTTTGTGTTGTCTGATTGCCATGGCTAGGACTTCCAGTACTATGGTGAATAAAAGTGGGGAGAGTGGGCATCCTTGTTTTGTTCCCGATCTTAAAGGAAAAGTTTTCAGCTTCTCACTGTTAAGTATAATGTTGGCTGTGGGTTTGTCATATATGGCCTTTAATATGTTGAGGTACTTGCCCTTTATACCCATTTTGTTGAGAGTTTTTATCAAGAATGGATGTTCAGTTTTGTCGAATGCTTTTTCAGCATCTATGGAGATGATCATGTGGTTTTTCTCCTTCTTTTTGTTGATGTAATGGATGATATTGATGGATTTTCGAATGCTGTAACATCCTTGCATCCCTGGGATGAATCCCACTTGATCATGATGGATGATCTTTTTGATGTATTTTTGAATTCAGTTTGCTAATATTTTGTTTAGTATTTTGCATCTATGTTCATCAGGGATGTTGGTCTGTAATTTTTTTGTGTGTGGTGTGTTTACCTGGTTTTGGTATTAGAGTGATGTTGGCCTCATAGAATGAGTTTGGGAGTATTCCCTTCTCTTCTACTTTTTGGAAAACTTTAAGGAGGTTGGGTATTAGGTCTTCACTAAATGTTTCATAAAATTCAGCAGTGAAACCATCTGGACTAGGTGTTTTGTTCTTAGGTAGTTTTTTTTATTACCAGTTCAATTTATTTGCTGGTAATTGGTCTATTCAGTTTTTTTTTTCTTCCTGGGTCAGCCTAGGAAGGTTGTATTTTTCTAGAAAGTTGTCCATTTCTTCTAGGTGATCCAGTTTTCTACCATGTAATTTTTCATAGTATTCTCTCATAATTCTTTGTATTTCTGTGGTGTCCATAGTGATTTTTCCTTTCTCATTTCTGATTCTGTTTACGTGTGTAGACTCTCTTTTTTTCTTGATAAGTCTGGCTGGGGTTTTATCTATTTTGTTTATTTTCTCGAAGAACCAGCTCCTGCTTTCATTGATTCTTTCTATTGTTTTATTCTTCTCAATTTTATTTATTTCTGCTTTAGTCTTTATTATGTCCCTCCTTCTACTGACTTTGGGCCTAATTTGTTCTTCCTTTTCTAGTTTCACTAATTGTGAGTTTAGAGTCTTCATTTGGGATTGTTCTTCTTTCCTGAAGTAGGTCTGTATTGCAATATATTTCCCTCTTAGCACGGCCTTCACTGCATCCCACTGATTTTGCGGTGTTGAATTATTTTTGTCATTTGTCTCCATATATTGCTTGATCTCTGTTTTTATTTGGTCATTGATCCATTGATTATTTAGGTGCATGTTATTAAGCCTCCATGTGTTTGTTGTGGGCTCTTTCATTTTCTTTTTCTTTTTTTTTCTTTTTTTGACTTTCAGAAGAAGCTTCTTAGGGTTTATTGCAGTATACAAACTTACACCAGTTGTTACAATACAGATATGTTAGAAATACGGATAGGGTGCTGTGGAAACACACCAGAAGGACATCCAGCAGATCAAGGGGGTCATCAAGGACTTTTTAAATGAAGGCATGTTTGAACAAACTCTTAAAGGATAAGTAGTAAACAAGGAAGATGTGACAGGGAACTTTAAGGAGAGGCAACAGCAAGGTTACATAGCCTAGTAGGAGAGGAGAATAAACAGTTCACTTTGACTGGAGCCTACAGCTAGGAGTAGAAGGAAATGAGGACAGAGAAGTGGGTAGGATCACATCAGAGATGGCTTTATGTGCCAGGTTAAGGAGTTTGTACTTTATCCTGAGGATTATGAGGAACATATTTCACACCTAAGTGTCTATCCTCTCTCTCTCTTTTTTTTTTCTTAATCATGTTTTTTATTAAGGTATTATTGGTATACACTCTTATGAAGGTTACACATGAAAAAACAATGTGGTTACTAAATTTACCAATATTATCAAGTCCTCACCCATACCCCAATGCAGTCACTGTCCGTCACTGTAGTAAGATGCCACAGATACACTATTTGCCTTCTCTGTGCTACACTGTTTTACCTGTGATCCCCCATACCATGTGTACTAAACAAAATACCCCTCAATCCTCTTCTCCCCCCTTCCCCACCTGCTTTTTCATTTTCTTTGAGTAATTTATTTCTAGTTTCATACCTTTGTGATCTGAGAAACTGGGTGGTACAATTTCAATCTTTTTTAATTTACTGAGGTTCTTTTTGTGGCCTCGTATATGATGTACTCTTGAAAATGTTCCATGTGCACTTGAGAAGAATGTGTATCCTGTTGATTTTGGATGGAGTGTTCTGTAGATGTCTGTTAGGTCCCTCTGTTCTAATACGTTGTGCCTCTGTCTCTTTATTTATTTTCTGTCTGATTGATCTGTTCTTTGGAGTGAGTGGTGTGTTGAAGTGTCCCAAAATGAATGCATTTCATTCTATTTCCCCCTTTAATTCTGTTAGTATTTGTTTCACATATGTAGGTGATCCTGTGTTGGGTGCATAGATATTTATAATAGTTATATCCTCTAGTTGGACTGACCCCTTTATCATTATGTCATGTCCTTCTTTGTCTCTTGTGACTTTCTTTGTTTTGAAGTCTATAATGTCTGTTGTAAGTACTGCAGCTCCTGCTTTTTTCTCCCTATTAGTTGCATGAAATATCTTTTTCCATCCCTTCACTTTCAGTCTGTGTATGTCTTTGGGTTTGAAGTGATTCTCTTGTAGGCAGCATATAGATGGGTCTTGTTTTTTTATCCATTCAGTGACTCTACATCTCTTGATTGGTGCATTCAGACCATTTACATTTAGGGTGATTATCAATAGGTATGTACTTTTTGGAATTGCAGGCTTAAATCTGTGGTTACCAAAGGTTCAAGGGCAATTCCCTTACTATCTAACAGTCTAATTTAACTTATTTTGTATACTATTACAATCTCAACCTAAAGGTTCTTTTTTTTTTCCTCCTTTTTCTTCCTCCTCCGTTCTTTGTATGTTATGAATCATATTCTTTACTCTTTGTCTTCCCTTGAATGACATCTGTTTAGCCTTACAAATACTTCCAACTATAGGAGTCCCTCCAAAATGCCCTGCAGAGGTAAGTTCTCTCAGCTTTTGCTTATCTGAAAATTGTTTAATCACTCCTTCAAATTTAAATGATAACCTTGCCAGGTACAGTATTCTTGGTTCAAGGCCCTTCTGCATTAAATATATCATGCCACTCTCTTCTGCCCTTTAAGGTTTCTGTTGAGAAGTCTGATGATAGCCTGATGGGTTTTCCTTTGTATGTGATCTTTTTTCTCTCTCTAGCTGCTTTTAAAAGTCTGTCTTTGTCCTTGATCTTTGCCATTTTAGTTATTATATGTGTTGATGTTGTCTTCCTTGGGTCCCTTGTGTTGGGAGATCTGTGCATCTCGATAGCTTGAGAGACTATCTCCTTCCCCAGATTGTGGAACTTTTCAGCAATTGCCTCCTCAATGACACTTTCTATCCCTTTTTCTCTCTCTTCTTCTTCTGGTACCCCTATTAGGCCAATATTATTCCGTTTGGATTGGTCACACAGTTCTCTCAATATGCTTTCATTCTTAGAGAGTCTTTTTTCTCTTTGTTCCTCAGCTTCTTTGTATTTCTCTTCTCTAATTTCTATTCTATTTACTGTCTCTTCTACTACATCTAATCAGCTTTTAAATCCCTCCATTGTATGTTTCATTTCAGATATGGAATTTCTTAGTGATTGCATATCCGTCTTAAATTTGTTCCTGAGTTCTTGAATATTTTTCTGTACCTCCATAAGCTTGTTTATGATTTTTATTTTGAACTCTCTTTCAAGAAGATTGGGGAGTTCAGTTTCATTTGTCCCTTTTTCTGGGGTTTCTTCGATTTTGGTCTGAACCATGTTCTTTTGACATTTCTCTTTTCTGTGTGATGCCCTCTAGTGCCCAGAAGCTCTAGTCTCTGGAGCTGCTCAGCCCCTAGAGTGAGGTTGGTGGTCATAGTGGAGCGGAGCTGGTGCCTGGGGGGAGGAAAGATCTGTTTTCTTATCCCCGTCTGCCCTGCCTGTCTCCTGTATCACAGCCAGGGGACCGAGTACACACGTGTAAGCCTCTGTCTTGGCGTCTCTATCTGTTGTAGGTTGGGCCTCCCTCTGGCTGGCCTGACACCAGTGCAGTGACTGCTGGTTTGCAAGCAGGTGCCGGCAGGCCAAGATGAAGGCACCAGAAGGCTGCGTGTCACAGTGGGGGGGCCTCTGAGCTTAGTAGGCCTCCAGGTCGATGGAGCGCCTGAAGCTCCTCAAAGTTCCCAACCTGCTAGGCATAGTGCACCCAGACTACCTTGTCCGCCTATCACTTCTCCTGCATAGCAAGCTCCATGTAAACCCTGCGCCTTCAGCAGCCCTCTCACTGCTAGGAAGCCTCTCAAACCACCTGCCTTTCCTTTGTTTCAGAGTGGCCGGATGTGTATCCCCATCCTCCACAGACAGCTGGAATCTCGGTCTGTCAAGCACTCCGCCTGTCCCAGCTCCCCATCCTGCAGAGAACCACACAGTGTAGGTTTCTGCTCGCAAAGCAGATCTCCAAGGCCATTTGTTCAGCAGTCCCAGGTTTCCACCCCTCTCCTCCTGCTCCGTTTCTCTTCCTCCCACCGGTGAGCTGGGGTGGGGGAAGGGCTCAGGTCCCCCTGGAAAAATGCTTTCTTACGGTACCCTGTTTTGTGAGGTCTGCTCTGTTCATCAGGTCTGTATGCAGTCTGGTGCAGCCTTCTTTCCTGTTGCTGTTTTAGGGTAGTTGTATTAACTATATTTTCACACTATCTGTGGTTTTGGGAATTCTGTGCCTCACCTCTCACACCACCATCTTGAATCTGCAACAGTCTTCTTTATTTCTTGTACTCAAATTTTAACTGTTTTATCTAAAGGAATACTTATCCCAGTCTCTTAAAATTTTATAGGCCTTCAGAGCAATAACTGTAGAATTAAATTCAGTTTATTCATTTGGCTTTTTTGTTTCCAAGTATTTTGCCTCGATTTTTTGAAAGCCATCAGAATTATTTCCTTCAGGCGTTCTACAGATACATAAGGGGATTCAGAGTGATAAATTTTAACCATCCCTCAGAATACTCATTCTGGTTTCAATGTATCATTTTAGGCTTTGATTATTAAACAAGTAATTACTAAACTATTGCTCAGGGCATAACACCTTCTACTGGCTTCAAGGGAAACAAAGACCTGGCTTGTATCCAGGAGGAGGATTTAGGCAATTAGAGAGAAAAGACATGACATAGAAAAAATGGGGCAATAAGGTGACAGAAATTTTCCATTGGGTTTTAAAGAGATAAACTGGTATTAGAAACAGGAATTTGTTCACAGGGTCAGTCTAAAAGTATGAGATGACTCCAAGGGAATAGCCACAGAAAGATTGTGCCCTTTGACTCATCCTTCAAAGTCAAATCTTTCTTATCCTCTGTCACCATTTTGGTACTACCATTCGTAAATGTGTCCTAATAATTTTTGTCTCCTGCCAGAAATCCTCCTGGAGGTAATGAGCTTCATGCATTCACATTTGCTATGTAAAGCAGGTCTTCCTTTTCTTTTTCTTTTAGTCACCTACATCAGATGTGAAAGGAGTCCCTTTGTTGTGTGTACAAGCGCATATTCCTTACTTGTGCCATTCATAATTTAATACATTTGAATTGTCTTCTTTAACAACTGTGATCCCACAGAGGCCTATGGGGAATCCAGCTCTTAAACTAAGGAAGCAGATTCCAAGATTCCTCTCATCTTTCTCTTTCTGCCTTCTTTAGTAAGCCTGCCTTTTGAGAGTGAGAGAACACTTGCCTCTAAGAGGTTTGGTTGGGTAGCTATTTACAGTTTCCCTAGGAATTTTAAAGAAAGAAATCAGTTTTCCTTATGTTGGTAAATACCTATTCTGGACATTCATAAATGACTGTACTAAACAGTAATATCCAACTCTTAGAAAACCCAGTATTATAAATGGAAATATAATAAAGCAGAATAATTAGAAGTAAATTTTTACCCTGTCCTTTTATTCAGAGGAAAATGGGAGAAGATGCTTTTAGGTTAACTTGGTATCATATTACCAGTGCCTGAAATAGCTTCTTCCAGTTAGTTTTTTTTTTCTTTAAGTCCCATAAAGATACCCTAGTAAAAAGGAACATCACTATAAAATAAATATATATTTTTAAAACCTCTGTGCTAAAGAATGGGAAATTTTTCCATTAAGTTTACCACTGATTGCAGTGAGGACCACATTTTTTATTACTTCCTTAAATCCAAGATTACCAGTGACCACAAAGAAGGGGAACAAAGCTTTGACTTACCTTTACTACCCATCCCTAACTCCAGATTGGAGGGGCTGCCCTGGCTAGAAACTCAGGAAGTTAGAGTTGTTAGCTGATCTGCTAAAAGCCCTAACCCTGTCATCTCCCTTCTTTCTATACCCACTCTATCTTTCTATATGTACTCTCAAGTCACAGCTTCAAGTAAACAACATGTCTGGAGTAGAAGGGGCAGAACTGATGCTACAAAGAAACCAAACTAATGACATAGAGAGCACACTTGGGATGCTCTTCCAGAATGCACACTGAAAGGACAGAGATGAAAGTGATAGGTAAGAGAAAATTATACATATAAAAGAAAAAAATTGAGATATAACCAATGAATAACAGAAACCTCCAAAGGAGAAAGCAAAAGAAATGGAACAGAAGCATTAATCAAACTTGTCCTTGTAAAAAAGTTTCCCAAGTGGAAAATGGCCTGAAGAATAAAAGAGCTCACCATATTCTAAGGAACATTATGAAAAACTGTACATGTTTTGGTAGTATTTTTTAAATTTCAAGGATCCTGAAAAAAACCTACATTTATCGAGGCAGGAACAAAAATGGGTTACCTACAATAAACAAAAATTATGCAAGCTGCAGAATTCTCTTTTGCAATACTAAATGTTTGAAAGTGATGGAGCAGTGCTTTTTAACTTACGTGTACTTTACGGTGTCTTTGAACTTCCTAAAATAATAAGCAAACTTGTGTGTTGATGCAAATTGATTTTCTCGGAAATAGAATCCATATCTTTCATATTTTCAGAGAAAAATTGGTAATGGAGCAATATCTGTGCTCTTTTTCTTTTAAAGTAATTTAAAATTACAGAAAAGTTGGAAGAGTAATATAGAGAACTAATGTATATCCTTTCCCAGATTCACAAATTTTTAACATTTGGCCATAATGTTCTCCCCTCACCCGTTCGTCCCCCCACCTGCCTTCCCTCTCCCTCTCTCTGTATATGAATGTATAAATTGTATTTGCCATATTTACTTTTATCATTCTCTCATTTTATATACACACTATATTGGTATTATATTACTTATTATAATTTGAGAATTGGTTACATGCATCATGCCCCTTTGCTTTTAATATTTCCTAAGAATAAGAATATTTTCTTACATAACTATAGTAGTTATCAAATTCAGAAAATTTCACCTTTATGCAATTCTTTTATGTAATTTATAGTCTGTATTTCAGTGTGGTCAATTATTCCAATAATATACTTCCTAGCTTTTCCCCCAACTGATTTAGTCTAAGATTACATGTTGTTTTAGTTTCCTGTAACAGTTCCTCATAACGTTCTCTTTCATAGCATTGGCATTTTTTAAGAATTCAGGCAAGTTATTTTATGTAGTGTGGCCCACTTTGGATTTCAGCATGGTGAAATCAGGCTGTATAGCTTCAGCCAGAAAGTAGGTATATAGTATTGTTTCATTCTTAAGGAATCATATCTGGAGGCATATGATATCATCTGTCCCTCATTGGTAATGTTGATTTTTATCTCTTTGTAAAGGTGTTTCCAGCATCTCTTCTCCATATTTATTGCGTACTAGACATATTTCTCCCTTCCAATTATAAAGCAACTTTACACTTTAAGACTACAAGTATCTTGCTTTTCATTAAACTTCACACTTTATATTTAGCATCCATTGTTGGGTTTTGCCCATACCAGTCTTTATTATGATAGTTTCAAAATGCTGATATTTCCAACTCTGCTACTGTCTTCGTTTTATAGTATTTTAATGGAGAATGATCACTGTCACAAAATTCTGCATCTGACTATGTGTTAACAGTAGTGACAGGAAGCAGGTGGCACATTTGAAAGAGTTTAGCTGACAAGATCTTATTGTAGAGATGATTTACCTGAGGTGTGGCCATGGTTAGCAATCAGCAAGGAACCAGCATCCAAGAGAAACCATTAGGACGACCCTTAGGTTGGAGAGGCAAAGGGAAGGAGCACTGCTCTGGTCGGTGAAATCCTGGAGTCCTAGAAGAGGAGGTGTGTGTAGGTGCTGTGGCTCTAGAGGAAGCAGACAGTGGCAGCACACAGCCAACCGATGGAGTTGTCTGTTTCTCCCTGATGTTGTCAAATTTGGTACTTTATAAAAAGCTTTTGAATTTAGAATCATTGCCATTTCCTGGCAAATTGAACATTTTACCATAATCTAAAGACACTATCACTCAAAATACTTTTTGTCTTAAAGTAGGGTTGTCGTATAAAATACGGGATGCCCGGTTAAATTTGAATTTCAGATAAACAATGAATAATTTTTTAGTATAAGCATGCCCTAAATAATTTTAAAAATTATTCATTGTTTATCAGAAATACAAATTTAATAGCCCTGGACTTTGTTTATTTTCACTAAATTTGGCAACCTTATCTTAAAACTACTTTGTTTAGTACTAACATAGCTACCCCAACTTCTCTGGGTTGTAATTTCCCTATTCTAACTTTTCTGTTTTGTAAATTCCTACCTTTCTAAATCTTTGTTTGATAGTTCATTAAATCTAATCTGGCCTATGTCATTTTTCTAGCAGGGTTTTACATTTATTAGGATTACTAACATAATGTCCTTATTTTTGTAGACTGTATTTTCAGGTTATCATTGTGGTTTTCTTTATGTCTCCTTTTAGGTCTCAGTTTTTGCTTTATCTATTTTGAGGCTAGTATATTAAAATATGCAAATTTAGAATTGTTATATCTTCCCAGTGAATTTAACCCATTACCATTTTGAAATGTCTCTCTTGATCTCTCAATAGTCTTCTTGGCCTAATGTCTACTCTGTCTGATAATAGGAACAGATACACTTTCATGGTATATCATGTGAGATCCTCTTATTTTCAAACTTTTTGTGTTTAAGGTGTATCCCTTGTAAGTAGCATATAGTTAGATTTGTTTTTTTAATCCAGTCTGGCATTTTCTTCTATTTGAATTAGTTTGTTTTCATTTAATTTAAATTCATGTTTATTTGGGTATTAATCTGCCATTTTACTATTTTCTTTATATTTATACTCCCTGTTATATGTCCCTTTTTCTCTCCTTTTTTGATGTCTTTTGGATTGAATAAATATTTTTGTTCTGTTTTTAGTTCTGTTAGCTTCTAAGTTATATGTTTGTTCTTTTATTCTCCTTTTAGGGGTTGCCCTAGATTGAAATAAAACCCCTTCAGCCGATTAAAGCCTGATTTAAATTAGTACTTTAACTACTTTCCACCTTTTGTGTAAATTGTGTATTTTGATATTTACTTATATCCCCCAATTTTATTTATATTTTTATATTATAAAGTTGGTATCCTTTTAAATTAAAAAAATTTTCCCCTTGCAAATTAGTTTTCTTGGAGAAGGTACATTGAGACTATGTAAATATCCTGTTCCTCAACAAACTTTTAATTTATTCATTTATATCAGTGTGAACTCATAGTGTACCATTTTGCTCAAAGTTTTAGTATTATTTATTTTGATGCTCAGGTTGTCCCAAATCTGGTTGGTGGGGCCCTTTTAATCTGGCCTCTGTTTCCTTTGTCATGACTCCATCTGTTTTTTTAACACTTTCTTAGTTTCTGGCATCACCAGATGGTTTGGGCTTATCTTATAGTTTTTCTTGACCCTGATTCTTTTCAAGAAAGAATTGGTATTATGCAACCAAGATCAGGCACTAGATGTGCTCATGTCAAGTAAGGTATTGCTAATCCTAAACTCTTAAGTGGACAGAGCTAAAGAGTACACACATATTTTACCTCTGTATTTATTCCTATGTCAATCTATGTATGTTGAAACCCTAAATTTATACCGATAGTTCTAATTCCAGTCTAACATCACAGTTCTTTCTAGCTTTCTTTTAATATTTCTGTCCTTAATAATAATGCTCTTGTTGGATAATGAGAAATCTGGCTCCCATTATCTTGAATATTAATTTTTTGTTCAGTATTCCCCAATGTAATAAATCTCTCATCTCCGCTGCCCCCTTCTCTTTGGAAATGTTCTATTCACCTCTCTCTGGCTCTGATATACCATGTTTGGCTGTCCCACTGTGACTTGTGACCCCACCCAGGCTCTTACTCCTGGCCAATGTACTCCCTCACATGGACATTCTGCTTACACTCATTCAAAGTCCATCGCTTTGTGCCAGATTATTCCTCTGCCCCTCCTTGAAAGACCTCATCACCCTGCCAGGGTTACAACATCCCAAAAGCTCAGACTCCTACATGGATGCCTTCCTAACTCTGCCCTTACATCATTATATTCCTCACGCCACTTAAATGTGTATGCTTTTTAAAATAAAGATCTAGTCAGAAACTATGTTCATTGTGGCTACTCTGTTAGTTGCATCTCACTCGATTTGTTAACTTGTGGTCCAGAATGTGGTCTCTCTTGCTGAGTGTTAAATGTGAATTCAGAAATGTATTCTGTTGTTGGATGAAGTAGTCTTTAGATGTCAGTAAGTCAGTGTATTGATGATGTTGAGTTCAACTATGTCCCTACTGATTCTCTGCCTGCTGAATTTGTCCATTTCTGACAAAATGGTATAAAGTTGCCAACTGTGATAGTGGATTTATCTATTTCTCCTTGCAGTTTTACTAGTTTTTGCCTCATGTAGTTTCATGCTCTCTTATTAGGTAGGCACATATATATTAAGGATTGTTGTATCTTCTTCTAGAATTGATTCCTTTTTCATTTTGTATTGCCCTTCTTTATCCCTGAAAACTTCCCTTGCTTTGAAGTCTGCTCTGTCTGAAGTTAATGCAGCTATTACTGCTTTCTTTTTATTAGTTTTTTAAATTTTTTATTAAGGTATTATTGATGAACACTCTTATGAAGGTTTCACATGAAAAAACAATGTGGTTACTACATTTACCCATATTGTCAAGTCCCCACCCATACCCCAATGCAGTCACTGTCCGTCAGTGTAGTAAAATGCAATAGATTCACTGTTTGCCTTCTCTGTGATACACTGTTTTCCCCGTGACCTGTCACACCATGTGTACTATTCATACTACCTCTCGATCTCCATCTCCCTCCCGCCCAACCCACCCTCCCACACCCCTCCCCTTTGGTAACCACTAGTTTCTTCTTGGAGTCTCTGAGTCTGCTACTATTTTGTTCCTTCAGTTTTGCTTCGTTGTTATACTCCACAAATGAGAGAAACCATTTGGCACTTGTCTTTCTCCGCCTGGTTTATTTCGCTGAGCATATCCTCCAGCTCCATCCATGTTGTTGCAAATGGTAGGATTTGGTTTTTTTTATTAGTTTTAACATAGTATTTTTTCTCCATTTACTTTAAATTTATACATGCCTCTTTATAAAGTGAGTTTCTTGTAGACAACATATAACTGGAACCTGTTTTTTGTCCACTCTGACAGTCTCTGTGTTTTAATTGGTACATTTAAGCCATTGATGTTCAAAGTTAGTATTGATATAGTTGGATTAATATCTGCTATACTTAGTACTATTTTCTGTTTGTTGCCCTTGCTTTTTGTTCCTGTTTCTCTCTTCCTTGCCTTTGTAGTTTTAATTAAGCATTTCATATGATTCTATTTTCTCTCCTTTTTTAGTTTATCAGTTATACTTCTTTCTTTACCTTTTTAGTGGTTGGTATTGAGTTCGCAATATACATTTACAACTAATCCAAGTCCACTTTCAAGTAATACTATACCACTTCACAGTTAGTGTGCCTTACAAATAACAAAATAATCCAAATTTCTCCCTCCTGTCCCTTGTACAATTGCTGCCATTCATTTCAGTTATGTAAGAATACATAAACAAACATACATAAGACATATACATAAGCATACATAATTGGATAAATTGTTGCAGTTTTTCTGAACAAACTGTTCTCTGATAGATCAGTTAAGGACTTAAAGTTTTTATTTTACCTTCTTTTAGTCCTTCTTCAGTGGTCTCCTTTATATAAAACTGAGGTTCTGACCCATATTATTTTCCTTCTCTCTGAAGAACTTTAAACATTTCTTACAACACAGGTCTACTTGCAACAGATTCCCTCAACTTTTGTTTGTCTGAAAAAGTCTTTATTTCTCCTTCATTTTTGAAGGATACTTTTGCAGAGTACAGAATTCTAGGTTGGTGTTTTTTTCTCTGAGCAACTTAAATATTTCACTCCACTGTTTTCTTGCTTGTATGGATTTTGAGGAGTCATATTTAATTCTTTGTGCCTCTATAGGTAGGGTGTTTTTTTTCCTCTGGCTTCTTTCTGGATTTTTTCTTTATCTCATGTTTTCTTTAGAATAAAAATGATATGCCTAGGTAAAGCAGGCAGTCTTGAGTGATAAGCTCCCAAACCAGGAAGCTGCTATCCTGGGAGGAAATCAGAGCAGTAAATTTCTTATAAATAACCCAGAAGACTAATAAGAAACTTAATGTCTCTTCAAAGATAAACATTTTGGGACCACTTATCAGGTGTACATCCCTAGCCTTTTGTCTCTCAACCACCTATAAAACCCCTAGACAACACACCACCCTGGGACTCTCTTGTCCCTTCCTGGCATGAGCCAGGAGCTCTGTCCTCTTGCTTGCTCTCCTAAAAAAAAAAAAAAAAGATATGCCTAGATATAATCCTTTTGGCATTTATCCTGCTTGGTGTTCGCTAAACTTACTATATTTGTGGCTTGGTGTCTGACATTAATTTGGAAAAGTTCTCAGTCATTATTGTATTGAATAGTCTTCTGTTCCTTTCTGTCTTTCTTCTCTTTCTGGTATTCCTATTATGTATATTTTAGACCTTTTGTAGTCCCCCAATTCTTGGATATTCTGTTCTTTTTTTTTTTCCAGTCTGTTCTTTTTGCCTTTCACTTTAGGAGGTTTCTATTGGTAAAACCTCCAGCTCAGAGATTCTGTCCTCAGCTCTTAATAAGCCTATTGAAGGCATTCTTCATTTCTGTTACAACTTTGTATCTCTAGTATTTCTTTTTTGTTCTTTCTTAGGATTTCCATCTTTCTACTTACCTTGTCCATCTGTTCTTGCATGTGACTACTTTATCCATTAGAGCCCTTAGCATATTAATCATAGCTGTTATAAATTCCTAATCTGATGATTCCAACATCTCTACCATGTCTGATTATAATGCTTGCTCTTTCTCTTAAAATTGAGGTTTTTTGCTCTTCAGTATGCAAAATTTTTTTGTATTATCTTTTTGATAGCTGGATGTGAGGTACTAGGTAAAAGGAACTGCTGTAAATAGGTCCTTGGTAAAGTGGATAATATATGGAGGAAGAGGAAGCATTCTACAGTCCTGTGATTATGTCTCAGCCTTTCAGTGAGCTTTTGCCTCTGGATTGTATCATGTTTCTCAGGTTTTTTTTTCCAACCTCCTTTTGATGGGTTAGCATGGCTAGAGTGGCCTGAAGATGGGTATAGCCCTTCTCCCATGTGGAATTCTAGACCTGGCTGGAGTTGGACATTTCCCTTCTCTAGGTCTGTTAGGCTCTGATAATACCCCACAAGTTAGGCTCTGGTTAATTAGATCTTAGGAGCAGGCCTTGGTAGAAACAAAGTACTCTAGCATATTTAAAAATATTTTTTTATTCCCTTACTTTGCTGAAAGCATGAGGGGATTTTTCTCTAGTATTTACTGAAAGAACCTGGTTAAGCTCCTGGAGGTTAAATTCACAAAAATGTGGGGGCTTCCCTATGACTGTATCCCCTGTAGTTTTTAGAGTTATCCACGTTAAGTCTCCAGCAATTCCTCAGTTATAGATTAGGTTTTCCTTCCCTGGCACTGGTTCTTGCAGTGGTTTCTGTGGGCGAGTCTGCTCTGATAAGCCTTGACTGCTCATACTCACCTGTTTCTCCAATCTTGGGGGGTGGACAGTGGTTTGCCCTGTTTCCTTACCTCTCTTACAAATCCAAGGAAAGCTGTTGATTTTTAAAATCTGTTCAGCTGTTTACTTGTCTTAGGATGGAGTAGTGACTTCCAAGCTGTAAACTAGAAATCAGAAGTCACACGTCATTCTAATAGGAACTTCAATCCAATAATTACACACATGCTAGTTTCTAGTTGCATATTACAGGTAATACTGTTGATAAACAGGAAGAAATTCAGTATAAATATATAACTCACCAGTGTAGGTGTTGTTTTATAAATTTTAATGATTTTCACTTACAGGTATTTTTTATATGTGTTTTAAACCTGCAGTAAAATATGAGTGCACAGAGAAAACAAATGTGATTTAATGAATATTGCTGTTTATTGAACTAAGAACATTTGAAAATTAGTTTCTTGGCTTCTTCAGTCAACTTGGATATGTGGTCAGAGGAACAGGATTCTCTGTTAAGTAAAAGTAAATTGTTAACCAATTTGTTGTACTACCTGATAATCACAAACTCCACCCCAAACGAATAATTGAAAAAATAGAAATGAGTGGAACAATGTAACCTGGCCCTCATATTGGGAAAATAATAATGATAATTACAATTGATCGATCATTTGGATGTGCTATGAACTGTGCTAAATTTAGTATTTTATATGCATTTATTTATTCAATGCTGAAAAACAAATATCTGAATTATTAAAGAAGGCAACTGTGGTTCAGAGTGACTGAGTAACCTGGCCAGCGTCACACATGATATCAGTGGCAAAGCTGGCTTTACTATAACCTCAGATCTTTCTTAACTCCACAGCCTTGGCTCTTGACTCTTTCCAGTATAATAGTCCAGTTATTAATTCACCAGAAGTTTAATTAATACCTACAAAGTGCCAAATCAGATGAGCTGGGGATAAATGAAACATAATCTTTGCTATTAAGGTGCCACTAATATCATTGGGGAGAGCAGTATGGAAAAAAATAATTCCAAAACTTAAGTGACTGAGCTATAAAGAGAGTGGGCAAGTATGCTGGAAGATTAGAAAATTTTAATTCAATTTGGTACTTTACAATGGTGTTGATACTTTAGCTGATTTTTTTAGTTAAATAGAGGCTTACCAGCCAAGAGAGAGTTTAGAAAGGGAATTTCAGTCAGAGGGAAGAATGAAAAGGTAGGAGAGCATGAAGCTGTGGAGTAATGGCAGCTTGTTTGGAGATTTGACAGGAAGTTATAGGAGAGAAGGCTGGATAGATAGTTTAGATGAAAGGTTAGGAGGGCTGTGTGTACCGTACTTGGAACTATACGTATGAGAGATGTACTGCAAAACAGTCACTTGTCAATGTGTGAGTTTTAGCCACTTAGAATGAGGAGAAACTGTGAAAACGATTTTTAAAATATACTAAGTTTATAGTATAATTGTTATTACTGGTTTTTAATTTTTATGATTCCTTTCAATCCTTTCTTCCTTTTGTCACCCAGTTTAGTCATTTCTTATGTCAGAATATGTTAAGATATAATTTCCAGAGTGCATGTGGCATATAGAAGAAAAAAGCTATAAAATGGTATGATGTAATCATCAGAATTTGAATTGTTAAGTTTTATATAAATATGTATCATACTTTTTTGAAGCCATCAAAGTGTATATTTTATTGAAGCTATAAAAGATCCCTTTGAAAACGCAGAAATAGTGTAATTTCATAGAGTTTGTAAAATAAATAACATAACCATCAATATACCATGTTCATTTTCTGTCCTGGTACCAAGCTAGCATTTGACCAGGAATAGAATGGATTTCTCCATAATTTGGACTGAGAGATGACTCCTTTACATCTTCATTGATATCTGTAAGGCTGAACTTAGGGCCTTGAACATCAATAAATGTCTTCAATGTTGAGTGCGTGATTTAATTAAATTATTTGAAAATTTGAGTCTTCCCTGTCATATTATTACTATGCAATGAGTACAAATTATCTTAATTAAAAATAGTATAATTTTTATTTATAAAAAAATATCTTAAGTTATAAAATAGTATACATTTATAAGTGCAAAATTGTTCCTGTAGTAAGGAAACAGTCACCATTAGCTAGAACTCAGAGGCCAGAGACCTCATAATCAATTGTTTCTTAGTAGAATTTCTCTTTAACACTGTCATGGGATTACTACTCCATAAAAGCATTTTCTACTTCATTTTATAATTTTTCAGATTTTCGTTCAGAGACACAAATATCAGAATTCTTAAAATTTCATTTGAGTATGTATTCCAATCCAAAGTACTTTTGAGCAAAAACTTGACATATGTTGATATTTATTGTGAAGCCTTTAATATTATCTGGAAAATAATTATTTCATAGAAAAGGAAAAGAGTGAGTGATAAAGGAGAAAAGTAGTAATTCTTCATTGCTGGGGGCATAGTCTAGTCCAGCAGTTCTCAAATTTTTTGGCGTCAGGACCAAAATTATTAAAAATCATCAAAGACTCCAAAGAGCTTATGTTTTATTTATATGCATTTTCTATATGTAAATGCTTATCATATTAAAGTCAAAACTTAAAATTTTTTAAGTGTTTTAATTCATTTAGAAGTAACAAGAAACCCATTCTATATGAACATTGCATATTTTTATGAAAAATAACTACTTTCTATAACAAAAAGATTTAGTGACAAGAGTATTTTACATTTTTGCCAAATCTCTTTATCACCTAACTGGATAGGTAGATTCTCATATCTGCTTTATATTCAGGCTGTTGCAATATCACGTGTCAGGTAGCCTCTGGAAAATGCTGCTCTAACACTAAAGAGAGAATTACTGTTTACTTTACAATATCCCTGAAAGAGTCTCAGAACCAGTTGGAGAACCTCTGGTTAGTTTCAATCAACCATGAAGTTTTTAGTGTATTCTAGATCAAAAAGGGATGTCTGGCAGATGTCAGTATTTTTTCTGACTTAGATATTACAGAGAAAAGAAGTTTGTATAATCTCCCTTTGACAGCATGATATGCCAGGTTATGCTGCAGTACAAACAACTTCACAGTCTCAGGGTGCTTAACCAAAAAACGCTTGTCACTTTTTAGATGTTTTCTGGATTCTAGGCTAGTCTCAGGCATTTCCCATGTGTTGTCTCACCATTCAGGTTTCTCTGATCTTAGGGCACCTTTGTATCAACATGTGATGTACAATAACTGGCAGAGAGAGCATGGAGAATCAAGCAGTCTCAAATGCTCCCTTTTAGAAATATCGCATATCATTTCTACAAAATTTCACTAGAGGAAAAAAAATGCCTAATGTCAAGTGGTCTTGTCTATCAAGGGCTAGGGAAGTGCAGCCAGAGGAAAGGAGGAGTGGATACATCGGTGAGCGGCACAGTTATTTACCACTCTCTTTCAAAAGATGTTTTCAAGGAACTTGAATGTAAATAC
This sequence comes from Smutsia gigantea, assembly GCA_032199065.1. Classification (NCBI taxonomy): domain Eukaryota; kingdom Metazoa; phylum Chordata; class Mammalia; order Pholidota; family Manidae; genus Smutsia; species Smutsia gigantea. The sequence continues at coordinate 231,995 of JAVSCE010011683.1, read as the reverse complement.
CAGGAGCATGAGAACCTTATTTATTTGCCTGTCTCATTTGCCACACTGAGCACCTAATTCGAGTATCTCGCTTACTACCAAGAAATGCTTATTGAACAAACAAGTAAAAGGAAAACAAACTCTCCAAATATGGTAAAGCCGTAATAGTATTTCCCTACTGGCCGGGTATAAAACAGTACAAGTGGTTTTTATCTCTAATGAGAAACCATTTGTTTTTCTTCCATTTGGGAGTTTATTGTGTTCCATTTTTGGTAAATGTGGATATTTTAAGAACAGCATGCCGAATTCTCCCTTCACAGTGGACTAACCTTCCAGTGAGTAGTCAAAAAATATGGAATAGCTTTTTGTTGGAAGTGTGTCAGTGATAGCAATTTGATGTATTTATGCCATAATATCTATACTACCATTTACTATATGATTTCATTCTCCATTTTTTTTTCTTCTCACAATAGGAAATTTAGCTTACAGCACATTTCATTCCTTGGGTCAACAGAAATTTTGAGGACACTGGGCAAAACTGACAAAAATCCCTGCTTTCGTGAAGCTTATATTCTAGGGAATAAAATCAGAAACTAGGAGATAATTATAGCAAATAAGTAAATCACATATTGTTAGAAGATGATAACTTCTGTGGGAATAGAGCAGGGTTAGGGGGGTTGAGAGAGATGAACGGTTGAGGGAGCAGGTCACAATTACCTATAGGATAGTCTGAACAGCCCTTATTGAAAGAAAATGCATCTGAGCAAAAACGTTGCGGTGGTAAGGGAATTCCCATCTAGAAATCTGGGGGCAACCAAGTCCGTGCAAGTTGCAGGGAGTAGCCTGTGCAAAGGCTTTAAGGCGGGAGAGCCCCTGGTTTGTTTGAGGCATTGTACAGCAGTTGGTTAGTGTGGTTGTAATAGCGCCAGTGAGGCAGAGATGAGGAAATGGGCTGATTTCCAGTCTCTACTTCTAGGCATCACAGTGGACCTTAGCCATAGTGCTGTGTAGTCTCTTTGATGGTGGAAATTCCTGTCTCTTGCAATAGTCCTCTATTTCCATCCTGTTGACTTTGAGACAGTTTTCTAAAAACAGCCTTAGATTGAAAATAACCTGTAATTTAGTCTTTGCCCCCAGGCTTGTCTCTTTGTTTAGTGGTGAATTCTTAACAGAAGGTACTTATTAGAAAGGCTAGATTAGGCTTTTTTTCCCCATCAATTTTATCTCTTATCAAGTCTTCCCCCTCACTGCCTTTGCTGACACTAAGTTTAGCTTGATATACAGAATTTGGTTTTTTTCAATCCTGGAAATCTCCAAATTACTGTACTCCAAGTCAATTTCAGTTTAGCCTTAACAGAGCTTTTTATTTTTAAATATCTCTTGATGGCAGGATTTACTGAAGGCTAAAAAATTTAGTCAACAAATAGCCAATATCTGGACTTCAACTTAAAATTTTCTGTAATATTATACTTAAATTTTTCCTTAATATTAAAACCTCCATAAATACATGACCAGTGTCCCAAGGTATAACATTTAATAGTTTAACCTAAAAGGACTGAAACTGCTGTAAGAATTCCCAAATGACCTGTTTGGGATTGTGTGGGATCCCTACCACTCTCCAGTTGATCCCGGGGTTCTTATTCAGAGTCAAAGAATGAACTTCACAAACACTTAAAGTAGGAGAGCAAGTGAGAGGCTTTTATTTAGAGATAAAGTGAGAGGACAGAGCTCCTGGCTTGCACCACGATGGGACAAGAGAGTACATGGCAGTGCGCTGTCTAGGGGATTTTATAGGTGGTTGATAGACAAAGGGCTAGGGATGCAGACCTGCTAAATGGTCCCCAAATGCTTATCTTTGAAAAGACACTAAGTTTCTTATCAGTCTTCCGGATTATTTTGCAGAGTTAATTTAACACAAGAAATTTATTGCTTTGATTGTTTCCCAGAATAGCAGCTTTTTGGTTTGGGAGCAGATTGTTTCCCAAGATAGCTGCTTCTTGGTCTGGGAGCATATCAGTCAAGACTGCCTCTCCTGCTCCCAAGGTGGGCTGTAATTGTCTGTTATGTTAAGAAACCTTTTTTTTTTTTTACTTCTGGGGTTTTTAAATGCAATCTTACCTTTAAGATGGAGTTTTTCTTGTTTTTACTATGTTGTTTGTGACTGGGCTCACTTGCCATATTAATTGCCCAGGTTGTAAATTACTTGATTAGGGGCTGGAGAAGGAAAACACAGTATCCAGGTAAAGTTAAGGAAAATAAGCTGGGCCTTTTAGTGGACTTAAGTAAATTTTACAATAGCATGATTTAATTGACACAGTGAAAACGTGGGCATCCTGAACTCAATTTCTTGCCTGGGGATATTCAAACATTCCAGGCTAAGTTACTCCTGGCTTTTTAGTTTTAACTAATCTCACTGAAGAATGCTAATATTCCTAGTTTGATATTTTACTTTAGAGAATTAATGTAACTCTGGCTTTGCTTAATTGTTTAACACGGAGTTTTGGTAGGGGTCTTTCTCTGGAGTCCCTCACCCTACTCTGACTACACCCATGATCCTGTCTTACAGTGCTTCTCCTCTTACTTAACTTTATATTACAGTTCCCCATTCCTGATAAGAAATTCTTAGTTTCAAGCAGCAGGAATCAACTCTGGCTGATTCAAGTAGAAAGATAACTTATTTAAAAAGGAGTAGGTGACTTGAGACTCCATAAATAAGTCCTAATATTTGTGGTTAATTGTTCAAAAAGAGTGCCAAGACAATTCAATGGGAAAAAGAACAGTCATTTCAACAAATGGTGCTGGGACAACTGGGTATTGATGTGCCAAAGGTTGAAGTTTAATACCATATACAATTAGGCAAGAACACAGGTTTCCACAGGATTCATAAATCCCGAGATCAAAACCAACAGTCTCTTTCCTGTAACAAGAACAGTACACAGCCAAATGCCAATAGCTTTCTTAGACAGGGTTTGACATAAAATATCATGAAGCAGGGAAGGTGGGACCTGAACACAGAGCATGAGCCATATTTGTACAAAGGAGAGATTCAGCAATGAAAACAGTCCTACAGTGTGGATCTTGGTTAGTTGTAGATAAGTAAAGGTAAAAAGCCCAATTCTCATATACATCTTGTCATGAGTATAATTCCTCCTAACTGGAATGTCGCCGTGGCCTTCCCTCGTGTGAACCTGTTGTAAATGTTTGACATATGAACACCTCCCCTCTTTCAAGTCTGAGTAATAAAGCAAAAAGGAATCAGCACCACATGAAAATTTAACCAAGCATATAGCCCTGAGTTTTTGGGTTTTTTTTTTGCTATTATTAATATACAATTATATGAGCAACATAATGGTTACTAGACTCCCCCTATTATCAAGTCACCACTATATGCCCCATTGCAGTCACTGTCCATCAACGTAGAAGGATATTATAGAATCACTACTTGATTTCTCTGTTATACTGCCTTCCCCGTATGCCACCCCACCCCCGCCCCCACACCTGCTACATTATATGTGCTAATTGTAATGGCCCTTTTTCCCCTCTTATCCCTCCCATCCCACCCATCTTCCCCAGCCCCTATCCCCATGGTAACTGTTAGTCCATTGTTGGGTTCTGTGAGTCTGCTGCTGTTGTGTTCCTTCGGTTTTTTCTTTGTTCTTACACTCCACATATGAGTGAAATCATTTGGTACTTGTCTTTTTCGGCTTGGCTTATTTCACTGAGCATAATACCCTCTAGCTCCATCCATATTGTTGCAAATGGTAGGATTTATTTTCTTCTTATGGCTGAATACTATTCCATTTTGTATATGTACCACATCTTCTTTATCCATTCATCTACTGATGGACACTTAGGTTGCTTCCATTTCTTGGCTATTGTAAATAGTGCTGCGATAAACAAAGGGGTGCATCTGTCTTTTTCAAACTGGGCTGCTGCATTCTTAGGCTAAATTCCTAGGAGTGGAATTCCTGAGTCAAATGGTATTTCTAGTTTGAGTTTTTTGAGGAACCTCCATACTGCTTTCCACAATGGTTGAACTAATTTACATTCGCACCAGCAGTGTAGGAGGGTTTCCATTTCTACACAAACTCGCCAACATTTGTTGTTGTTTATCTTTTGGATGGCGGACATCCTAACTGGTGTGAGGTGATATGTCATTGTGGTTTTAATTTGCATTTCTCTGATGACTAGTGATGTGGAGCATCTTTTCCTGTGCCTGTTGGCCATCTGAATTTCTTCTATGGAGAAGTGTCTGTTCAGCTCCTCTGCCCATTTTCTAATTGGCTTATTTGCTTTTTGTTTGTTGATGTACATGAACTCTTTATATAATTTGGATGTCAACCCCTTGTTGGATATGTCATTTATGAATATATTCTCCCATACTGTAGGAAGTCTTTTTGTTCTACTGATGGTGTCCTTTGCTGTACAGAAGCATTTTAGTTTGATATAGTCTCACTTGTTCATTTTTGCTTTTGTTTCCCTTGCCCGGGGAGATATGTTCATGAAGAAGTTGCTCATGTTTATATCCAAGAGATTTTTCCCCATATTTTTTTCTAAGAGTTTTATGGTTTCATGACTTACATTCAGGTCTTTGATCCATTTTGAGTTTACTTTGGTGTATGGGGTTAGACAGTAGTCCAGTTTCATTCTCTTACATGTAGCTGTCCAGTTTTGCCAACACTAGCTGTTGAAGAGGCTGTCATTTCCCCATTGTATATCCATGGCTCCTTTATCATATATTAATTGACCATATATGCTTGGGTTTATATCTGGGCTATTCTGTTCCACTGGTCTATGGGTCGGTTCTTGTGCCAGTACCAAATTGTCTTGATTACCGTGGCTTTGTAGTAGAGCTTGAAGTCAGGGAGTGTAATCCCCCCTGCTTTATTCTTCCTTCTCAGGATTGCTTTGGTTATTCGGGGTCTTTTGTGGTTCTATATGAATTTTAGAACTATTTGCTCTAGTTCATTAAAGAATGCTGTCGGTATTTGATAGGGATCACATTGAATCTGTAGATTGCTTTAGGCAGGATGGCCATTTTGACAATATTAATTCTTCCTAGCCAAGAGCATGGGATGAATTTACATTTATTAGTGTCCTCTTTAATTTTTCTTAAGAGTGTCTTGTAGTTTTCAGGGTATAGGTCTTCCACATCCTTGGTTAGGTTTATTCCTATGTATTTTATTCTTTTTGATGGAATTATGAATGGAATTCTTTTCCTGATCTCTCATTCTGCTACTTCATTGTTAGTGTATAGGAATGCAACAGATTTCTGTGTATTCATTTTGTATCCTGCAACTTTGCTGAATTCAGATATTAGATCTAATAGTTTTGGAGTGGATTCTTTAGGGTTTTTTATGTACAATATCACGTCATCTGTAAAGAAGGACAGTTTGAGTTCTTCCTTGCCTATCTGGGTGCCTTTTATTTCTATATGTTGTCTGATTGCCGTGGCTAGCACCTCTAGTACTATGTTGAAAAAAAGTGGGGAGAGTGGGCATCCTTGTCTTGTTCCCAATCTTAGATGAAAAGCTTTCAGCTTCTTGCTCTTAAGTATAATGTTGGCTGTGGATTTGTCATATATGGCCTTTATTGTGTTGAGGTACTTGCCCTCTTATACCCATTTTGTTGAGCGTTTTTATCATGAATGGATGTTCAATTTTCTCAAATGCTTTTTCAGCATCTATGGAGATGATCATGTGGTTTTTGTTCTTCTTTTTGTTGATGTAATGGATGATGTTGATGGATTTTCGAATGTTGTACTATCCTTGCATCCCTGGGATGAATCCCATTTGATCATGATGGATGGTCTTTTTGATGGATTTTTTAATTCGGTTTGCTAATATTTTGTTGAGTATTTTTGCATCAATGTTCATCAGGGATATTGGTCTGTAATTTTCTTTTTTTGTGGTGTCTTTGCCTGGTTTTGGTATTAGGGTGATGTTGGCCTCGTAGAATGAGTTGAGAAGTATTCCCTCCTCTTCTACTTTTTGGAAAATTTTAATGAGGATGGGTATTAGGTCTTCACTAAATGTTTGGTAAAATTCAGCTGTGAAACCATCTGGCCCAGGAGTTTTGTTCTGAGGTAGTTTTTTGATTACCAATTCAATTTCTTTGCTGGTAATTGGTCTATTCAGGTTTTCTGTTTCTTCCTGGGTGAGCCTTGGAAGGTTGTATTTTTCTACAAACCTGTCCATTTCTTCTAGGTTATCCAGTTTGTTAGCATGTAATTTTTCATAGTATTATCTCATAATTCTTTGTATTTCTGTTGTGTCTGTAGTGATTTTTCCTTTCTCATTTCTGAATCTGTTTATGTGTGTAGACTCTCTTTTTTTCTTGATAAGTCCAGCTAGGGGGTTATCTATTTTGTTTATTTTCTCAAAGAACCAGCTCCTGTTTTCATTGATTCTTTCTATTGTTTTATTCTTCTCCATTTTATTTATTTCTGCTTTAAACTTTACTATGTTCCTCTTTCTATTGACTTTGGGACTCATCTGTTCTTCCTTTTCTAGTTTCATTAATTGTGAGTTTAGACTGTTCATTTGGGATTGTTCTTTCCTGAGGTAGGCCTGTATTGCAATATATTTCCCTCTTAGCACAGCTTTTGCTGCATCCCACATATTTTGTGTTGTTGAATTATTGTTGTCATTTGTCTCCATATATTGCTTGATCTCTGTTTTTATTTGGTCACTGATCCATTGATTATTTAGGAGCATGTTTTTAAACCTCCATGTGTTTGTGGGATTTTTCGTTTTCTTTGTGTAATTTATTTCTAGTTTCAGACCTTTGTGAACTTAGAAACTGGTTGGTACAATTTCAGTCTTTTTGAATTTAGTGAGGTTCTTTTTGTGGCCTAGTATATGATCAATTCTTGACAATGTTCCATGTGCACTTGAGAAGAATGTGTATCCTGCTGCTTTTGGGTGGAGTGTTCTGTAGATGTCTTTTAGATCCATCTTTTCTAATGTGTTGTTCAGTGCCTCTGTGTCCTTATTTATTTTCTGTCTGGTTGATCTGTCCTTTGGAGTGAGTGATGTGTTGAAGTCTCCTAAAATGAATGCATTTCATTCTATTTCCCCCTTTAATTCTGTTAGTATTTGTTTCACATATGTAGGTGATCCTGTGTTGGGTGCATAGATATTTATAATAGTTATATCCTCTTGTTGGACTCACCCTTTTATCATTATGTAATGTCCTTCTTTGTCTCTTGTGACTTTCTTTGTTTTGAAGTCTATTATGTCTGATACAAGTACTGCAACTCCTGCTTTTTTCTCACTACTAATTGCATGAAATATCTTTTTCCATCCCTTCACTTTCAGTCTGTGTATGTCTTTTGGTTTGAAGTGATTCTCTTGTAGGCAGCATATAGAAGGGTCTTGTTTTTTTATCCATTCAGTAACTCTGTGTCTTTTGATTGGTGCATTCAGACCATTTACATTTAGGGTGATTATCGATAGGTATGTACTTATTGCCATTGCAGGCTTAAATTTGTGGTTACCAAAGGTTCAAGGGCAATTCCCTTACTATCTAACAGTCTAATTTAACTTATTTTGTATACTATTAAAAACTCAGCCTTAAGGGTTTTTTTGTTTTGTTTGCCTCCTTTTTCTTCATGCTTTTTCTTCCTCCTACATTCTTTGTATGTTATGAATCATATTCTTTACTCTTTGTCCTCCCTTGAATGGCATCTGTTTAGCCTTAGGAGTACTTCCATCTATAGGAGTTCCTCCAAAATGCCCTGTAGAGGTGTTTTGTGGGAGGTAAATTCTCTCAGCTTTTGCTTATCTGAAAATTGTTTAATCCCTCCTTCAAATTTAAATGATAACCTTGCCAGGTACAGTATTCTTGGTTCAAGGCCCTTCTGCTTCACTGCATTAAATATATTATGCCACTCTCTTCTGGCCTGTAAGGTTTCTGTTGAGAAGTCTGATAGCCTGATGGATTTTCCTTTGTATGTGATATTTTTTCTCTCTCTAGCGGCTTTTAAAATCTGTCTTTATCCTTGATCTTTGCCATTTTAATTACTGTATGTGTTGATGTTGTCTTCCTTGGGTCCCTTGTGTTGGGAGATCTGTGCACCTCCATAGCTTGAGAGACTATCTCCTTCTCCAGATTGGGGAATTTTTCAGCAATTGCCTCCTCAATGACACTTTCTATCCCTTTTTCTCTCTCTTCTTCTTCTGGTATCCGTATAATGCGAATATTGTTCCGTTTGGATTGGTCACACAGTTCTCTCAATATTCTTTTATTCTTAGAGATCCTTTTTTCTTTCTGTGCCTCAGCTCATTTGTATTCCTCTTCTCTAATTTCTTTTCCATTTACCATCTCTTCTACTACATCTAATCTGCTTTTAAATCCCTCCATTGTATGTTTCATTTCAGATATGGTATTTCTTAATGATTGAATCTCCATGTTAAATTTGTTCCTGAGTTCTTGAATATTTTTCTGTACCTCTATAAGCATGTTTATAATTTTTGTTTTGAATTCTCTTTCTGGAAGATTAATGAGTTCGGTTTCATTTGACCCTCTTTCTGGGGTTTGTGAGATTTTGGTCTGAGCCATGTTCTTTTGACGTTTCATATTTCTGTGTGGTGCCCACTAGTATGCAGAAACTCCAGTCTCTGGAGCTGCTCAGCCCTTAGAGTGAGGTTGGTGGTCATAGGGGAGCAGAGCTGGTGCCTGGGGGGAGGAAAGATCTGTTCCTGCTTCCCGTCTGTGTTGCCTGTCTCCAGTGTCAGAGGCAGTGGGTCAAGCACACATGGTTAATCTTCTGTGCTTTGCATCTCTAGCTATTGTAGGCGGGGCCTCCCTCTGGCTGGCCTGACGCCTGCACAGTCACTGCGGGTTTGCGAGCAGGTCACTACAGGCCAGTAGGATGGTGAGGCAGGCTGTGTGTCACAGTGTGGGTCCTCGGAGCTGAGTAGGCAGTCAGGTGGATGGAGCACCTGAAACTCCTTAAAGTTCCCAACCAGCTGGGCAGAGCACGCTCAGACAACCTTGTCCAGCTCCCCCTTCTCCCGCACAGCACGCTCTGTGCAAACCCCGCCCCATCAGCAGCCCTCTCGCTGGTAGGAAGCCTCTCAGACTCCCTGCCTTTCCTCCGACGCAATGTGGACTGTTGTAGATCCCCTCCTCCACAAACGGCCGTAATGTCAATTTCTCAAGCACTCCACCTGTCTGAGCTCCCCAACGCCCAGAGCACCACACAATATAGGATTCTGCTCATAAAGCAGATGTCCAGGACTAGGTATTCAGCAGTCCCAGGCTTCTACCCCCTCTCCCGCTCCATTTCTCTTCCTCCCACTGGCGACCTGGGGTGAGGGAAGGGCTTGGGTCCTCGCGGATTAAGGCTTTCGTACGTTGCCCTGTTTCTTGATGTCTGCTCTGTTCATGAGGTCTGTATGCAGTCTGGTTTAGCCTTCTTTCTTGTTGCTGTATTAAGGTTAGTTCTATTTCTTTCTTTTTTTTTTTTTGCCAGCAACTTTTTTTAATGTTACATATACTATTCTCAAGGCACATCTGATGATATTTTTATAACACAGTAGGTGTCAAAGTATGTTTTAACATATGATTTCTTCAGGATCCCTCCCCTTTCTGAATTCCAAATGGAGGAACTGAAAGTGCGATGTAAAGACTGGCGATCCATATTCTATCTTTGGCAAGCTTGTACAAGCACTATTGTAAAATGTAATGTAAAAGAACTGTAAACTAGGAACTTCTTCAGTTTATGGAACACCATTCAGGACTGCTGCTTCTTGAGTGTTTTCTTCTTTTATGGTATTAATCTTTTCTTCTCCTGGAGTACGTTGGAGCTTAGAAATTTCATCGCCAGAAGCACTAGTTGGGCCATTTATTGCCTTTTCTGAAGGACCATGCTCTTCAATCACATCTTTTGCCTAGCCCATTTTCATTAACTGAAGCTGTATCAGATTCAGTCATTCCATCCATCAGAACAGCATCTTCATCAGTCCTTCGTCTACGAGACCGCCTACGACGGTTAGTACTGTGATGAGATTCGCTGGCATCAGTGTCTGCAGTCTGATCTGATTCTGTATTATCAAGTAAGCTGTATGGATTGCTGTCTGGATCTTTGAGCACAGAACTGATGGAGGATTTGCCACCACGTGGTCCACCACGACCTCGACCCCCTGAAACACTTCTGCCTCTTCCTCCTGGGCGTCTCCTACTGTCACGCTGATGTCGGCTCTCTCGATCATCTTCTCCTGCCAATGACCAATCACTCAGCTCATCTTTATGTTCAGATTCTGTTTCAGAGGGGTTAGACAGCTCAGAGTTTGTACCATAACCGGAGGTGTAATTAGGGCCCCGACGACCTCTGCCTCTTCCACTATAAGACCTAGAACCAATCTGTCGTAGCTGCTCGTCAATCTGCAGGCGTTCCATTCTTAGCTGTTCTACTTCCTTTAGATAAGCAATGTGATACTCTAAAAGAACTTGCACATTTCCGATGCTTTCTTTAGTGCCAACAAATACAAATGGAACCATCCCATCTTCTCTAGGTAGTTTATTTTCATTGTCTCCTTCAATTCTCACCCGAACCACACCAGATTTGTCCACTATTTCCTGAATGACTTTGCCATTTTTTCCAACAAGATTCCTAGGAACCTGAATAAAATCCTCCACAAACTCCAAGAAACCTCTAGCCTTTTTTACAGCATCAGCACTCTCTCCATAGATTCTAAATGTTCCTGTATCTTCATCTAGCTCAATAGCTGTAACTCCAGGAACCTTCCTAGCTTGCTGTATGTTACTACCATGTGTTCCTATTGCCAGACCCATCAAATCTTCTCTCACAACAAATTCTTCATGAAAAGCTGCTGCAAGTTGTTTTGTGCATTCTAAATGCTTAGTGGCCTCTTCATTCCTGGACATAAGCATCAACTTTGTACGAATATTTCGCAAATGCATATCACTTAAAATATTTACTCTTTTCACAGTTGCTTCACTGGCAGACAGTATCATTAACTGTGTGGTTTCTGGGTGGTAAAAAATTCTGCACGCTCCAACTGCTTTCTTAAAATCTTTATGTGCATTTTCATTAGCACACGCCTCTCTCAGATCCTCAGGAACATCCACTGTGCATTTAAAGAAGGTATTTTTTTTGACAGTTTTATTTTGATTGACAGGCCGAAGTCGTTCAAATGTGACTATTTCATTGTAAGTGGCATCACAAGCAGCATATTCAATGACATAAAATTCTCCTTTCATCATTCGAACTTTAGCCAACCACCATCCACATGGTTCTTGTTCATTTGCTCTTGAGTATACCTCTACTTCATCTCCTTCACTAATTTCTTTTTTTATATCGGGTGGTGGTGGTAATCTAACTTCATTAAATGGAACCTCGCGTTCTGGTTGCCAGTTGTTCTCAAAACAACTGTGAGGGAGTCTTCATGAACATCTTTGATAAACCCCTTGTAGAAAGCCCCGTTGGAGCCGCGAACCTCCACCGTCAGCTCCGCCATGTTGGAACCGCAAAGCTAGTTCTATTTCTTAACTATATTTTTGTACTGTTTGTGGTTTATGGAGGAGCTCTCCGTCTCACCTCTCACAACCCCATCTTTTATCCTAGCCCTGAGTTTTTGAAAAAATTAGTGAAACAATCACCTTTTTTAAATTAATAATAATTTTACAGATGCAGATATGAAACAGAAGCAAGTGCCTGTTACTTTGAGCTTTTATATATGAGACAGGATTTTTCTCCCACCAAGACTCATGAGGTGAGGCATTACCCAAACATAGGAAGGGGATTCAAGTTCTGGGCAGCCAAATAGAGTACAAATATCAGTACATGGAGATGTGTAGGAAACACACACACACAAGATTTGGTCTCCTTTTCAGTGAACTCAATGGTTATCAATCTCTCTTTAATTAAGCCAAATTTTACTTCCTGCTTTAAGGAAACTTTGAACATTATCTTTCTTCCCCAATACTGATTTCTAGCTTTTCAATCTAGTTTAGCCAAACATCTTAACAGAGTGATGGTGTGACATACACTTCCTTGTTGTTAATCTCCCTTTTTATTTGCAGGCCTTCTACTTTACAGGGAATTGATTTTTCTGCCCCAGCTTTTTTTTATCATGTCCATTTTTAAAAAGAAAAATGAAGCAAAGCCCTTGTATCTGCAATATGATTTTTCTAGAATGGTCTTCCAGGAAAGAAGAAAATATTGTGATTAGAGATCTTGGAAAATATACTCTCTTCTTTCATTTATTGAAGCCTCATTAATGTTGGGGCTAGGGAGAATTTCTTAGATTTTTCTACCATTTTTTTTTTTTGCAGCCTATCACCAATTGGTTCCTTCACAAACATTTCAAAATTCAATTCAGCAGAAAAAGAATGCTTTTTAAAAGCTATATAGTGTTTTTTTTAATCAAGAAGCAATTTTAAAGTTATTGAATTCTTCTATTTCTGAGTTAGGATAGAATAGAATGATAGAATGAATGACAGTATTCTATAAAGTCAAGTCATATGTAACCCTGATTGTTCAGCAGGTTCAAATCAGGGAGATCTTAACAGAGTTGCTTTTTCTCCCTGTGTGTGCTCAAACTGCGGGGGCCTGCCGGCAGGAGTCGAACAGTTCCTGAGTGGGGGCGTCGGGCTGTATATACAAGATGACAGGAGGGCAAACTGTCTGGTGCAGAATGCAGAATGCGAAGAAGCTTTATTCTGGCATGGCTTATATACACATGAATTGCCTACAGATTAGATTCACATGCCCTTAATTCAATCATTTAAGTATTGCCTACAGATTAATCCAATCAGACATTAATTCAATCACTTAAGTCACATACGCCTGGGGGTATCTGGTCCAGGTGACAGGCCTTAAGATAAGACCTCCCTACCTTCCTGAGATACTTGTTCCTGGAATTTAGGAAACTTTTCGAGGTTTCTTTCAGTCAGGCCCGGTTCAGGCCTTAGATGGAGACTAGGCACAAAAACATAATCACTCCTGTCCTGTACTCTTGCTCCTTCTGTCCCAACCGCTCTCCACATCTGTACTCTTGCTCCTCTGTCCCAACCGCTCTCCACATCTCCCCCTTTTTTATTTTTTAAAATGCTTGAATGCATGGGATGACTGTGCCTGTCTTAGGTTGGTCAAGAACGGGGATGGCCTTACCTGTCATCGGGCTGAGGGTTGCATGACCCATTCCCTGTCTTAGGTTGGTCCACTCCCCTTCTTGCCTTACCCGTCACTGGCTATCCAGCCTCCTAAGCCAAAATTGGCTGGGGGGGTTGAGTGATAAGTTTTGCTTGTGGAGGCTCCAATAGATTTGCTTCAGCAGTTTGTCTACCAAACATAGTGCTGTAGGGACCAATATAAGTAGAAGAAAGAGCGTTAGAGCGCAGACAATGTAGGAGCTCAAGAGCTATTTTGGTAAAGGCCCAGGTGGGGACCATGGAGCTTAAACCTTCCAAAAACTTTTCTGCTAATTTTTCTGGTGACAAATCTAATTTTACCTCTTGTATAGCTATTATCTCTTGATGTAGCTTTCTAGTATTCAACACATTAACTTGATCACCCAAGTAAAACACCGAATGCTCTAAAGCCTGGAGCTTATGTTCCACCTTGGAATCACTTGATTCTTGGGTGGCCCAGGCAAGAGACACATTATGAGCCAAATTATCTACAAAATCTGCAGTCTGAATTTCTGATAGAGAAGTTACACAGGAAGTAAGGTTACAATTATTGCAGCTAACATTGAATTTTGAATTATTCCCCACATTTACATAGACATCACTGATTAATAGAAGATGAGAGGGATTGACACAAGCAAGCACTGTAAAATCTTTTGCATTATCATTAAAACCCCACTCCTCATTTTGATCATTCATGTTCACCCTTTGTCCTGACGCAGCTGCCAGCTTCCAAATATAAGTTTGAGGATGCCCATTACTAGACCACCACATTCCAGCTGTCGGCTGATGATCTGAACAGTTATCGCAGGTAGACCAGTCCCAATAGTGCCCTGTTGACACATTACACCGTTTTGGGGTTCTTTCTACACAATGGGTCCATAAGATTGTTGCATTAATCCTCGTATTCTCTGTGCCACAATAAGGCACTTGCTGAGGGGAAAAAGGATGTCCATGGTCATAGTCTCATTTGGATTTACTCTTGGAATTGTTAGTCATCCCCGGATAGGACATACTCACCGCACACATGAGCACTCTGTTACTTTTGTTGTCCATAACATTGATACAATTGTCAGAAGGCCCAGCACGGAAGCACACCGGCATTCCTTTTCCTTCAGCTGAATAATTATGATAAGGGCTCAGGGCAGGTGAGTTCCTGGAGGTGGAAGGATGGCCCAGAATCCTGATATTATTGACCTGGACAATGATCTCTAGGCCGTCCCAAACCGCTGGGTGGAGGATCGGAGGGTCTGGCACAAATGCCCAGTGTGTGTGGTTGGTTCCCACGGTGGTCAGCAGAATGCAGAGGAGTATGAGCTTCAGCATGGTGGACCAATCTTTCTGGGAGCCACCTGGCTCCTTCTGCATCCTGTGGAAAAACAAAAACATGCCCTCGTCCCCAGATTAGTACTGGATCTGGGCCATTCCACTGACCCCTGAGAGGATCCTTCCACCTCACCATAGCATATGAATCTTTTGTTTTTGGATGCCAAAATCTATCTGCTGCAGACCTGCTCCGTGCATCTACATTGAGAAAATTTAAAATAAAAAGGGCATGGTTTAAATAGTTTGCGGGAGTTTCTGGGTATAACTCCCCCTTTTTTATTTTTTGAAGCTGATGCTTCAGGGTACTGTGTGTCCTTTCCACAATACCTTGTCCTTGGGGATTGTAAGGAATACCTGTTTTGTGAAGGATTTGAAATTGCTTGCAGAAATGCTGAAATGCACGGCTGGTATAGCCGGTCCCATTGTCTGTTTTAATCTCTTTTGGCACTCCTGTAATGCCAAAGCATTTTAAGCAATGGGCTATAACGTGTTTAGTGGCTTCTCCAGTTTGTGCTGTTGCCATAATAAAGCCAGAATAGGTGTCTATAGAAATATGGACATACTTAAGTTTTCCAAACTCAGGTATTTTTGTTAATGTCCATCTGCCACAGCTGATTAGGCACAATACCCCAGGGATTAACTCTCTGGTGTTGAACAGTGTGGTGAGTGGGACATCTGGGACATTGCTTTACTATCTGTCTGGCAGCCTCTCGGGAAATTTGGAATTGTTGTCTTAAGCTTTGACTATTTTGATGATGTAAAGCATGGGATTGCTGAGCTTGCTGTAATTGGGAGAGGAAAACATTGCAGGTAGCAATGTCAGCCTTAGCATTTCCTAAGGATAAGGCACCTGGTAGGCCTGTGTGTGCTCTGATGTGTCCCACAAAGCAGGGGACTTTACGACTGTGTATGTGTGTTTGTATCTGGGTGAATAAATTTCTTATTTCTATATTGAGAGATTCTATAGATGCAGCAGTTTCTAGGGGGGGGAATAGCTTTTGCAACATATTGACTGTCCATAAGTTGAAAGGCTCAGTGGGGGTAGCAGAAAACAAAGCTTCAACAGCACGAAGTTCTGCTATTTGTGCTGAAGAGGTGGGACTGAAAAATGTGTAAGTTTGGTTTTTAAATACAAAGACAGATTTTCCATTTGAGGATCCATCAGTAAACGCATTTTCAGCTCCTACAATAGGTGCTTTACGCACTATTTTTGGAAAAATAAATTCTTGTATGTCTGCGAATTGAAGCAACTTATTGGGCATATGGGTATCTATTTGTCCCGCAAAGCTGGCAAACGCCAGCCCCCAAGCATCAGAAGAGGCAAACAACCAAGTAATCTGATCCTTCTTAAATGGGGCCCTGATATAATTTGGATCTCTGCCAAAGTATCTACGCGCATTTTCTCTGGCAAGTTGAACTACAGCAGAGACTGCTTCATGGTAAGGGGTAAGTGCTTTCGCAGGTGAGACAGGGAGGTGTATCCACAAAAGAGGTCCTTCCTGCCATATTACAGCAGTCGGGGTATGTGAGGAAGCCAACACATAAACTTCTAAATCTTTTGAATAATCAATATATGAAAGTTGCTGATTCTCTATGGTCTGTTCTACCTTTTCCAAGGCAGCTCTCCCTTCAGGAGTGAGTTTTTGGCAGAAGTTGGGTCGGGATCACCTTTTAAGATTTCAAACAAAGGCTTTAATTCTCCTGTAGATAATTTTAAATGAGGTTGGACCCAGTTTATGTCTCCTAGTAATTTTTGAAAATCATTTAATGTTTTCACATTATTTTTTCTTAATTGTATTTTCTGAGGTAGAATGACCTTTGGATACAGAGTTTTTCTTAAGTACCGAAAGGGTGGCTGAGTTTGAATCTTCTCTGGAGCAATAACAAGCCCTGCATTAGCTAAATCTTTTTGTAAAGAACTGAAGGCTGCGAGGACTATCTCCTCATTCTGATGAGCAATGAGAATATTATCCATATAATGTATAATATACACTTGTTTATATTTCTTTCTGGTTAATTTTATAGTCTTGGCTACAAACTTTTGGCAAAGGGTCGGGCTATTTGCCATACCTTGAGGAAAAACTTTCCATTGATAACGTTTCATGGGTTCTTTAAAATTGACAGATGGCACACTAAAGGCAAATCTTTTGCTATCTTTTTCTGCCAGGCAGATGGTATAAAAGCGATCTTTCAGGTCTAATATCACTTTAAAGGTGCCCTGCGGAATAGCAGATGGGGAAGGGAGCCCAGGTTGTAATACTCCCATTAATTCCATAGTTTCATTAACCTTCCTTAGGTCATGTAGCAACCTCCACTTCCCTGATTTCTTTTTTATAACAAATATAGGTGAGTTTCATGACGAATTGGAATTTTCTATATGACCGCGGTTGAGTAGCTCCTGCACTAGCAGCTCTGCCGCTTGTATTTTTTCAGCTGAAAGAGGCTACTGATCCACCCATACAGGGGTATCGCTGAGCCATGTTATTGGATCTGCATGGGGAGCAGGGGTCTCAGAGGCCTCTATTAAAAATATCCTAGTCCTTGTCTGTCTCTTCTAGAGGGAGTTATGAGAGGTTGATTGATGCCCTGTCCCTTAGCCCCGAGTCCCTGTTCGGGTGCCACTTTCTGCCGGGGCCTGCCGGCAGGAGTCAAACAGTTCCTGAGTGGAGGCGACAGGCTGTATATACAAGATGACAGGAGGGCAAACTGTCTGGTGCAGAATGCAGAATGCGAAGAAGCTTTATTCTGGCATGGCTTATATACACATGAATTGCCCCCGGTTCAGGCCTTAGATGGAGACTAGGCACAAAAACATAATCAGTCCTGTCCTGTACTCTTGCTCCTTCTGTCCCAACCGCTCTCCACATCTCCTGTACTCTTGCTCCTCTGTCCCAACCGCTCTCCACATCAAACTATATTGTAAGTTGGTCTCAGAAGCTATTCTTAGTCCATTATCTGTAAAAATGGAGGATCTGTGAAAGGATCTCATTCATTTATTTCTTTTTTATCCAACTGTCTATTCATTCCTGCATCCAGGACATAAAGATGATTAAGACTCTGTCCCTCCATTTAGCAATTATTGTGAAGATTTATAATTAACTGTAACTGAATATGATAACTGCTATGAAGGTACGACATTCAGTATGCCATGTGGGCACAGAAAAGGCACTAGTGGATTCTCATGTTGAAAGGATGGGTAAAAGATCCCCAGTTTGAGAAAAGGAGTAAAAATGAAATTGATGAGATTATTGTTGATTGTACTTGTATTAAGTATCTTTCAGTGTCTCTGAAAAGTTGGTTTGGTAACATTACCTTTGAACAGCAATCGACTTAGCATTGTAGTCAAATGATGTGATTTCTTAATCATATCATTGATAGGATCATTGATGTATCTTAATCATATCATGCTAAACTTTTCCCCCAGAAAATCAAAGTTTTAATACTAAATTTGCTATATTTATACTGCTTTCTGTAAAAGTAAAAGGTTCCTTTTTCACAGTTACTACACATTCCCAATCAATTCACATTCCAATCCATCTTGTCTGACATCACCCAAAGGTCAATACACTGAAACATTTCTTTTTCTAGAAAGCATTGTTGGAATAGAATATCATTCTTCTGAGCTGATGAATAATTTTTTCTTCTTGATATAGGAAGTATTAATAACATTTATCCAGTTGTGCTAGGCAGCACAAGAGTATTGAACTCACCAGGAACCCAGTCTGAGATTTGCAAAGCAGCCAAAATATTTTAAGACAAATGAGAACATGTAAACATAAATGTTATCAACTCTTTCATAGTTGTGTTTTAGAGATAATGAGTCTCTAGTGGCCACAAGAGCCCAGTAGAATTGAAGATGTAAATTTCAAATTTTGGATTCTTTCCTTTATTATCATATCTGGCTGGAGTTGTGTTTTCCCTGCATGTGAAATTATCAAGTCATAATTTCTCAAAGGGGATGTTTATTACATTATTAAAAATAAGGAATTACATTACAAGATAGATAACAACAGGCCAAAAACAGACCAATGATGAAAGTTTGTCATGAACTAAGGATTATGATTAGTCCAGTTTTGTGCACTTGAGTACAGTTGGAAAGAGGAAGGAGAGAAGTAAGAAAAGAAGGATGGAGTATAGTATAGATTTTACAAAAAGAAGGAAGAGGAATAAATCAGAATCGAGTTTACAAGAAAATGTGAATTTACAACCAGGGATTATGAGACTAATCCTTCAATTTTTGGAATGCACACACTCTGTCTTTGAAGAAAACAATGAGAAAAAGCACCTTAAAGTCTGCAGTGCCTAATACAGTGCTTAGCACACAGTGTGGTCAGTAGTATGTGTTTCTAGAGATTGTTTAAAATTATTTTATTTTGAAAGAATATTTTTAGTTAAATCAGGGGATTGGCACCGTACAGCATGCAGGCCAAATCTGACTGGCCACTGTTTTTGTAGTTATATTAGAACACACTCAGTTGATTTATTTATGTATTGTTTTATGTTTTCACATTACAGCAGCAGAGTTGAGTAGTTGGGGTAATGACTGGATGCCCACAAAGCCTGAAATATTTATTCTCTGGCCTTTTTACAAAGTAGGTTCCAACCCTGAGTTTAAGCCTCAGTTTTAGCCCATTCACAAATCATATGTCTTAAAAATCTGCTCCAATGAGCTTTTTTGTAAACTATCTGTTGTTAATTTTTTTTTGATCTCCTTGATTTTTTTCCACGTTTTTCATACTTACAGAAAATTTTGAAGAACATCTGCATACCTTTAACAAAGATTCAGTTGTTAAAATTTTACCATATTTGCCTCATCTCTTCATCTCTCTTGTCAGTACACACACATGCTTTTTATTTTTTTTCTGCTGCTGTTGAATTATTTGGAAGTTGCAGATATTGTGTTCCTTCAGCACACATCTCCAAGAATAAGAACATTCTCCTACATAAGCCTTTTTTTTTTTTATTTAAAGACACATGTACGGGCTTTTTGTGTAAGGGCTATGTGATGGTCATTTCTATAACACTGTGTTCATCCCTTTTTTTCCATTTATACACTGTAGAAATTCTAAGTGTTAGTTATCTATTGCCTATTATGTAGTAGCCTAAATAATGGCCCCATAAAGATGTCCATGTCCTAATTACCTTACTTGGCAATAGGGACTTTGCAGATGTAATTAGGGAATTTTAAATGAGAGCATTCCCCTTTCTCCTAAGCCAGGTATGGAAGCCAAGATCAGCCCTTTAGGGTCATTGCTGGGATGCCATAAGCTGGGAATCCTTGTTTTCCTATCTCAGACATTTGTAGGTGCTAGGAGCCCCTACCTGGTCACTGCCAGGCATGCTGACCCCACAACCAGGCCTTCAGTGGCAGCACTCAGCCTGGGGCTTCTGGCTTTCCTTGGATACTGCTAGGCTCTCATGAGCTGATCCTGGCCAATCTTGCCCCAAAAGTAGCTTTGGCCCCCTGCCTGCCCCACCGAGTCCTATAGAGGATTGCAAGGCTCAGGGTGTTGAGGAAGAGCCATGAGTGTGTTCTGGAGCCCTGTAGGCATCAGGGCCAAGAAGTCAGACCTGACACTCAGCACACCAGCTACAAGCCCCAGCCCTGCTTCCCAGTGGTCAGCTGCGTCTAACTGGACAGCTGGGGTCCACACAGTTGTGTGCTGTGCCAGCCACCCGAGGCACTTGCCTCGGGAAAGTTTTCTATATTGAAGTGCCTACTTCATCAGCTGACAAACAGTGTTTTAGAAAAATTCTAAAGTTCTAAAAGTTTTTCACAAAATAAAGTTCTGAGATCATCTTATTTTGTTCTGAAAGCAATAAAACCACTCCCTGTGGCACTCTGGGGGAAAAAAATATGATGAAATGGAGAAATTACTGCGGATATTTTGGGTAGGCCCAATATAATCCACTAGGGGCCCTTGGAGGAGGGAGGCAGGAAAGTTAAGACCGAAAAGGTGGTGTGGTGTTGGAAGCAGAATCAGTGAAGTGTGGCAGCGCCCATGGAAGGTAGCAAGGCTGAGAGTTTTCAGTTCCAATTTCAAAGCCATCAACCCATTGCCTCTTTCTTTTTGAACAGTCTCTCCCTCATTTCTCTTAAGAAGAAACCTGGTAGCACCTTCAACACTTTGCATGGAAATCTGAACAGGACCATCCTTTGGTTCATTCTATTTTCTGTATAATTGCAAGTGACAGGGTTGCTAAACTTTGTTACTATGTAATAAACATACCCCTACCTCTAGTTTCTGACCAGATGTTCCAACCTTCCTTAGAACCTCAGGCAACCTCCTGAAAGTCCAGAATCCACTGTCAGTTCATGGAAATTTAAGGCTTTTACCACTGCTTTCCTCAAGAGTTGTTGCAGCTACCTCCTACTGCTCAGATCCAAAACTGCTGCCACGTTTTTGGTTTTTGTTACAACAGAACGGCACTCATGACATCAAAATCTGTATTAGTTATTTACTAAGCCATGACAAATGACCCTAAAACTTAGGGTAATTAGCAGTTTAAAACAGCAAATGTATTATCTCACAGTTTCTGTGGATTAGGAATCCAAGCTCAGTTTATCTGGGTGCATCTGGCCAGAGTCTTTCAGGAGGTTGTAGTCAAACTGTCATCTAGGGCTGCAGTCATCTCAAGGCTCAAGTGGGAGAGGATCCCTTTCCAAACTCACTCCTGTGATTGTTGGCAGGCCTCAGGTCCTTGTTGGCTGTGGGTTGAAGATAGCAGTTCTTTTCCACATGAGCCTCTCCATTAGGCGTTTCACAACATGCAGCTGGCTTCCCCCAGAGCAAGTAAAGTAAGCAAGAAAGAGTATCCAAGACAGAAGATAACAGACTTTTTGTGACCGTATCCCATCATCTTTGCATATTCTAGTTGTTAGAAGCAAGTAACTAGATCAGCTCACACTTAAAGGAAAGGAGATTACACAAGGTCATAAATACCAGAGGCAGGCATCATGGTGGCCCAATCTCAGAAGCTGCCTCCCACAAATTGCAAAGTACCTGTGTCTCAGAATGTGGCCACAAACACTTTTAGCATGAAAATAATTTTTTAAAGTTTAGTATTCTCCAGAAGATCAAGCCAAGTTCAGAATTTGGCCTCATAACATTTCTGACAGTTTCTCCTATAAATTTTGAAAGCTCGACTATTTGAAACCCTTAGAAAGTCAAGTTTCTGGATAGATTTATCCCATTAAAGACATCTTAATAATTTGGTGTAGAATTACTTCTGCATTTGATCACTACCTTCTTCAATAAATTATTGATCATAATTTGAAATTTTATTGCATCAAAAGAAAATTAATTATTGAATGTGTTATAAAGACAAAATGCCTGTCTTCTCTTTATATATGATACAGAACTGTTGGTATCTTTCTTAAAAGACTCAAGGCTTCCTGTATGATGATTTTTATAATTTCTGTGTCTTCCTTTGTTTCATATGTCTCTTCTCAGTTATCAGTACTTGCCCATTGCCTTTCTGTGTGCTGTACCTAATTGTTACAAGTTGAACCAAGTAACTTACATTGGTTAAAACTGTGTGAAAGAGAAGAGACCTGTAGAAGGTTGGATCTTCAGTCTACAAGTCATGTTAGTGACATACATTTTAAACAGCAGTCGTTCTATAATGACTTTCTGTGTTGAAAGATAGTAACTACATTAGTTGGGGTGAGGATTTAATAATGTATAGAACTGTTGAATCACTATGTTGTATTGTATACTTGAAATCAGTATAATATTGTACATCAACTATATATATATATATACTTCAATAAAAATTAAAACTGAGAAATCTAAAAAATGCTAATTCATTTATAATAAACCCACTACATGTTGAAATTTTTCTTTAAAAAAATGACATCCATTTTATCTGCCCCCAAACTTTTGTTTACTTAATTGTAAATTGTTACTATAGGTGTAGCTGTAGTAACAGGTAAAGTGGTATTGGCCTTGGTAGGTCAGTTCTTTATTAATCTCACAAAAAAGCTGAAAGTGGCTGGGAACAAATAAGAAAAATGATGCATTGCTTTCTTCAGCCGATACTCAGAACCTCTTCTTTCTTGGATTTTTGAAATTGCATAGGCAACTTAGGCAAATTCTCCTCCCTTCTCTGGCTCTATATTCTAAGTAGTTCCACAAGTGAAGGCTGCACTTATAATGGAGTTATTTATACCCCACTTGAAAAACTTGAACCTGACTTCAGTCAGTTCCAAAGCAGCAAATACAATTTACTTTGTTATTTGAGTCTTTTGAAATGGTATCTGTTGCCAGGC
The DNA here is from genome assembly GCA_032199065.1 of Smutsia gigantea. Lineage (NCBI taxonomy): Eukaryota > Metazoa > Chordata > Mammalia > Pholidota > Manidae > Smutsia > Smutsia gigantea. The sequence goes on along the minus strand of JAVSCE010011683.1, from coordinate 209,260 downwards.
AAAACTTCTCAAATGAAACATACTGTCACTACCAGAAGTAAAAGCTAAAAATAATGTTACATATGTGGATCTCACATTTTTATATGCATTTCTTTTAGACCATATTTAGTGTTTTGCTCTGTGAGAGGATGAAGAGCAGTGCAATGACTTTTGTGACTTGTTCAGCATCAACATCAGAGGCCTGTTAGGGCAGAAGTGGGATGGAGAAAGCAATCCCCTGTGATACTGACTTTGAGAAACTTCCTTCAAAATCACAAAATACAAACCTTGGACGGGAGTACTTTAAAATCCCATAGTCCTTTTCCCACAGCCCTGGTCTCACAAATAATTAGCAGTAAAGCTACAGATAATGGGGAATACATGTCTGTCCTACTTATAATTTCCCTCTGCACAACATAGAATATATTTTCCTGTAGTAGTGCATTCCTGTATTTATCAATCCCATAAATGATGGTTTCCAGCCTCTGCAAAGCCTTGCAGTCTCCAGAGACAAATTAGCTGGACCTCAGAGAATATACATATTATAAGTGCCAAACATTTTCTTAAATATTTCCAAACTAACCAAACATTTTCCTAAAACTAAGTTCTGTTGAGTACTTAACTTTAGCACCTCTTCTTCATTTCCAACCTTGCACAGACCACCAATCTAGAGACCCCAAGCCCATCTGTCACCCCTGAAACATAACATTTGAAGATGGAAATCTGTTGTAGGAATGGTAAATGACTTACTAGAGTAGAAAGTAGCCAAACTTATATGCCTGAAAACAGAGATACAAGCAAACAAAGGGACAAGAAACAAGCCAATAAGCTCAGGAATTTGGAAGCATTAGGTATTACAAAATGAGGAAGAGGGATACGCAGTCTAATACTAAAAACAGAGAGATTGGAAATTTGTATAGGACAGTAAGAATTCTAGGTCAACACCCCCCTCCCTTCCCCCTGCAGAACTATATATATTCTCTTGGTGGTGGGAGAGGGAGGGCAGGGAATAGGGAAAATGAGGACATTAGGAGTAGAGGTCGGGGTCCAAATTGAAAAACAGAACATTAAATGAAAGTCTGCTTTTTGTAAAAATTAATTCATCATCAGATACTGCTCCCTCCAGTTCTCTACCTCTACCCAGCTCAAGAATGCTGACAAGGTAAGAGACTGTAGCACCTTCTCTAGACACTTAACTACTGTAAAGAGAAACTTTAAACACGATACATAGAGAGCCCTGACCAAAAAGAACTGGCTGAGGAAGCGCACCTATAATCAGACTCAACCCACTCAACTTTTAGTGCTTCACAGCCAAAACTTGCTGGACATTTGCAGAACATCTCTTAAAAGAGAGAGACCAAAAGAAAGAGGAAACAAAAACAATATAATAAGCAAAAGAAAATGTGAATAAACTGTAATTAATGTTCTTGTAGAAATAATGTGAAGGAACAAGAACAATATACTACTTTTTAAACAAAAACAATCACAGAAATAAAAAATTAGGAAACCAAAAATATGAGAGCCAAATTTTAAGGTCAATAAAAAAAATTGGAAAAATAAAGCTGAGAAAATCTATTCGAAAGTAAAGCAAAAGGACTGAGATAACTTGGAGAGAAAAAAGAAAAGGCTTAATTGAGGTGGTGCAGCGCTTGACTAATTGAAGTTACGGGAAAAGAGGGAAAATGATCAGCAGGAAATTATCAAAGTACTAATATAAGAACATTCCCAAGAGTAGAAGGACATGCAACTCTGGTGTCAGTAAGTGAAGAAAATGAGCCTCATCAAGGTACATTATCATAAAATTATAGAACAACAGGGAAAAAGAAAAAATTCTCAAAGCTTCCACAGTGAAAACAAAGGTCACATACAAAGGACCAGGAATTAGAATGATACCAAACTTGTCAACAGAAACATGAGAAACTAGAAGACAATGAAGCAATACCATAATTTCAAAGAGAAAATTTTTTATATCCTAGATACAGAACAAGATAAATTGCCAGTGAAGTGTTAGGATAAGATATTATCAGACGTGCAATATCACAAAAGATTTGCTTCTTATACACACTTCCTCAGGCACTATTGAAGAATGTACTCCACCAAAGATGAGGAATTAACCAAGTTAAGAGAAGACCTGGGCAAGGAAACGGAGTCAAAACCAGAGGAATATGGAGAATATCCAAGATGACATGTTGTGAAGGAAAATACCAAGACAGCAGCAGTGCAGGAGACCTAAAGAACAAGCAGTCCAGATTGAAGTAGAAAGAGGATTTTAGGAAGGATGCTTTAGGACAGCAGGGGAAAAATGGACCTGACAAATCATCTAACAGGTGTGAGCACATGGAAAATTATATTGAGAGGTTTTATAAAAATGTCAGATATGAGAAGTCAGTTATAATTTCAAATAAAACCACACAAGTAAATCTGAGGCTAGTGGCTTCCAATCATCATTCCTATCCTCACAAGGAAGCAAGCCACAAAAACTGGAAATGAACAATTCTTAAATCAATTGAGATCTGAGAGAATTGAGGTCACAGGGCAAACCACTGTCCCTAAAACTGGAGGGAGAGGTAGATGCTGAGAATCACAGATTACCTAGAGTCAAAACCTCCCACTAATACCAGTACTGTTAGGAGCACTTAAACTGCAAATGATGAATTGCCAGAGGCTCATTGTGCACCAGATAGAGAGTTAAAAATTCCAGGGGCTCAGATTGCTTTAAGATGGTGGTGTGAGAGGTGAGACAGAAAACTCAAAACCACATATTTGGAAATACGGCAAATACAACTAATCCCGAAAGAGCAACAGGAAAGAATGCTGTGACAGACTGCCTACATCTGGGGAAAAGAGCAGACCTCACAGAAAGGGTAAAGTACCAAAGACATGATCAAGCGAGACACAAGCCATTCCCCCACCTCAGCTCACCAGTGGAAGGAAGAGAAACGGAGCAGGGAGGGGGTGGAGGCCTAGGACTGCTGCACACCCAGCACTGGAGATTTGCTCTGGGAGCACAAACCTACATTACATGGTGCTCTAGAGATTAGTGAGGCTGGAAAGCTAAGAGGTGGAATACCTGGAGAGACTGAGATTCCACTCACTTGTGGAGAATAGGCACCCACAACTGGCTGCTCTGGGACAAAAGAAAGGCAGGCACTCTGAGAGACTTCCCAACAGTGAGAGAGCAGCTAAACGATCAAGTATTCCACGGAGCTTCCTACTCAGAAGAAAGGACAGGTGGACAAAATTGTCCCATTGCACTCAGTCAAGCAGGGTGGAACTTTCAGGAGTTTCAGGTGCACCATCCCCCTGACTGGCAGAGCAGCTCCAAGGCCCTGCACCATGACACACAATCTGCCACTCCTTCCTCCCGGCTGGCACCAGTTCACAAACCCGTTGCCCCCACCATAGTGCCAGGCCAGTCAGAGGTTGGCCCTGCCTATGGCACTTAAAAGGATGTAGCATAAAGGCTCCTCTGTGCGCTCATCCCACTAGTCCAGCAGTGGAAGCACACACTGCAGCCAGGAAACAGAAAAGAGCTCTTTTTTCCAGCAAGCACCAGCAGCACTAACCTGCAATATCTGCCATCACTCCAGGGGATGAACGACTCCAGAGAATAGGGCTTCTGGGCACTAGAGGCTGCCACCTACAAAGATGAAACTTAAAAGGAACCTGGTTCAAACCAAAATCCTACAAATACCAGAAAGAGGGCCAGGTGAAACTGAACTCATCAATCTTCCTGAAAGAGATTTCAAAACAAAATCATAAACATGCTCATGGAGCTACAGAAAAATACTCAGGAACACAGAAGAAATCAGGAATGAGAAACTTTGAAAAATACATTATCCAAAATGAAACACACAATAGAGAAATTTTAAAGCAGATTAGATGAAGTAGAGGAGACAGTAAATGAAACAGAAGTTAGAGAACAGGAATACAAAGAGATTGAGGCACACAGAAAAAAAAGGATCTCTAGGAATTGAATATTGAGAACTGTGACTAATCGAAACAAAACAAAAAAATACCCGTATTTTATAGGGGTGCCAGAAGAAGAAGAGAGAAAAAAAGGGATAGAAAGTATCTTTGAGAAGGTAATTGATGGAAACATCCTCAGTCTAGGCAAGGAAATAAATCTCTCAGGCCATGGAGGTGCACAGATCTCCTAAGGGACCCAAGGAAGACAACACCAAGACATAAAATAATTAAAATTACAAAGGTCAAAGATAAAAACAGTATTCAAAGCAGCCAGAGAGAAAAGATCACATACAAAGGAAAACCATTAAGCTATCATCAAACTTCTCAGCAGAAGCCTTTCAGGCCAGAAGGGAGTGGCATGATATATTTAATGCAATGAAGCAGAAGGGCCTCAAACCACCAGTGCTCTACCTGGGAAGATTATCATTTAAATTTGAAGGCGGGATTAAACAATTTCCATATAAGCAAAAGTTGAGAGAATTTACCACCCACAAACCATCTCTACAGTGTATGTTGGAGGGACTGATATAGATGGAAGTGTTCCTAAGGCTAAATAGCTGTCACCACAGAAAATAAAATCACACTGAAGGAAATAGGCCAATTAAGTACTAAGTAAATGCAGAATTAAATCAGCCACCCCCAACATCAGTCAAGGGATACACAAAGAGTACAGAATATGATACCTAATATATAAAGAATGGAGGAGGAAGAAAAAGGAGGGAAGAAAAAACCATACTGAGTTAAGTTAGGCTGTTAGATACTAAAGAAGCCATCCTTGAACCTTTGGGAACCATGAATCTAAAGCCTGCAATGGCAATAAGTACAAATATATTGATAATCACCCTAAATGTAAATGGACTGAATGAACCAATCAAAAGACAGAGTTACTTAGTAAAAAAACAAGACCTGTCTATCTGCCTACAAGAGACTCACCTCAAACCCAAAGAGATACACAGACTAAAAGTGAAGAGATGGAAAAAGGTATTTCATGCGTCTAACAAGGAGAAAAAAGCAGGAGTTGCAGTTGCATCAGAGAAAATAGATTTCAAAACAAAGGAAGTAACAAGAGACAAAGAAGGACATTACATGATAATAAAGGGGTCAGTCCAACAAGAGGATATAACTATTATAAATATCTATGCACTCAACACAGGATCACCTACATATGTGAAACAAATACTAACAGAATTAAAGGGGAAAACAGCATGCAATGCATTCATTCTAGACTTCCACACACCACTCATTCCAAAGAACAGATCAATGAGACAGAAAATAAGTAAGGAGACAGAAGCACTGAAGAGCACATAAGAATAGATGGACCTAAGAGACATAAACAGAACACTCCACCCAAAAGCAACAGAATACACATTCTTCTCAAGTACCTGTGGAACATTTTCAAGCATAGATTATATACTAGTCCACTAAAAGAGCGTCACTAAATTCAGGATTGAAATTATTTCAACCAGCTTTTCAAAGCACAAAGGTATGAAACTAGAAATAAACTGTGCAAACAAAAAGTCCCACAAACACATGGAGGCTTAAAAACATGCTTCTAAATAATTACTGGATCAATGACCAAATAAAAACAAATCAAGCAATATATGGAGATGAATTAAAACAATAACTCAACACCGCAAAATCTGTAGGATGCAGCAAAGGCTGTGATAAGAGGGAAGTATATTGCAATACAGGCTTACCTCAGGAAAGAAGAACAATCCCATATGAACAGTCTAAACTCACAATTAATGAAACTAGAAAAAGAAGAACAAATGAGGCCCAAAGTCAGTAGAAGAAAGGACATAATAAAGATCAGAACAGAAATAAATAAAATCCAAAAGAATAAAAGACTAGAATCAATGAAAGCAGGAGCTGGTTCTTTGAGAGAATTAACAAAATAGATAAATCCCTAGCAAGATTTATCAACAAAAAAGGACAGTCTTCACACATAAAGAGAATCAGAAAAATCATTACAGATACCACAGAAATAAAAATAATTATTAGAGAATTCTATGAAAACTTATATATTTATATATTAACAAACTGGATAACCTAGAAGAAATGGACAACTTTCTAGAAAAATACAACCTTCTAAGGCTGAACCAGGAAGAAACACAAAGTCTGAACAGACCAGTTATCAGCAAAATTGAACTGGTAATCAAAAAACTACCTAAGAACAAAACCCCTGGACCAGATGGCTTCATCGCTGAATTTTACCAAACATATAGTGAAGACCTAACATCCATCCTCCTTAAAGTTTTTCAAAAAGTAGAAGAGGGGGGAATACTTCCAAACTCATTCTATAAAGCCAGCATCACCAAAACCAGGCGAAAATACCACAAAAAAAGAAAACTACAGACCAATATCCCTGATTAACATAGATGCAAAAATACTCAACAAAATGTTAGCAAACTGAATTTAAAAATACATCAAAAATATCATCCATCATTGTCAGGGATTTATTATTCCAAGGATGCAAGGACGGTACAATATTTGACAATCCATCAACAAAAAGGACAAAAAGCACATGATGATCTCCATAGATGCTGAAAACACATTCGACAAAATTCAAAATCCATTCATGATAAAAACTCCCAACAAAAATGGGTATAGAGGGCAAGTACCTCAACATCATAAAGGCCATATATGACAAACCCACAGCCAACATTATACTTAACAGCAAAAAGCAGAACATTTTTCCTCCAAGATTGGGAACAAGACAAGGATGCCCACTCTCCCCACTTTTATTCAACATAGTTCTCAAGTTGTATCAGACATGAAAGAAGTTACAACTGATACCACAGAAATACAAATAATTTTGAGATTATTAATATGAAAAATTATATGCCAACAAATTGGACAACTTAGAAGAAGTGTGTAAATTCCTAGAAATGCAATCTTCTAAGACTGAACCAGGAAGAATTAGAAAATTCGAGCAAATTACTGATAATGAAATTGAAACTATAATAATAATAAAAACAGAACTCCCAACAAACAAATTCCAGGACCTGATGGCTTCACAGGAGAATTCTGCCAAACATTTAAAAAAGAGTTAATACACAACTGGGAAAAAAGATTGCAGAGGAGGAAGGCAAGGCCGAAACCGCCTCCCACAAACACAACAAGGAAGCAACTATGACAAATACAACTAAATCTGAAAACAAACTGAGGACTTCAGAACAGATCACCTACACCTGGGGAAGAAGAGAAGACCACAGAGAAAAGGGTAAAGTGGGAGAGCCCCAACTGAGCAGTACCCAAGCCCTTTCTCAATCCCAGCCCACAGGTGGAAGAAAGAATGGAGTGGTTAGGGGATAGGTGCCCAGGAACTCTGCACACCTGGTCCTGGAGATCTGCTTTGGGAACACTACTCCACATTGCACTGGGATCTAGTGATTGACAGGGCTGGACACCAGGGACAGTTGGAACACTCTAGGAGGCTGAGACTCCAGCCACCTGTGGAAGACAGGTTTACTCTGCCAGTCTGCTTAAAACAAAAGCAGAGGCAGTAGTTTGAAAGACTTGCCAGCAGTGGGAAGGGAGTCAGAGGGGTGAGAGTTGGATGGAGCTCTCTCAGCAGGAGAAACTCAGGTGGATGTAACTCCCCAGCTCTCCCTCAACCCAACTATTTAAGCACTCTCAGGAGCCCCAGACTCTCCATCCCTCGTTGGCAACTCATCCCCAAAGCACTTCACTGCACAACTTAGGTACACAAGCCCACTAGGCCCAGCAACATCAGACTTTGCTCCCTGGAGGCACAGGGAGGGTGTCCCAGTTTTCTCGGCCCTGTCTTGCCCCAACTGGGGAAGCACCTGCAGAAGCCAGCTCTGAGAGCTCCTTCTGGTACACACGTGGCCAAACCCGGTCCTGTGTGCCTGCCATCACCAGGGGGCCACCGTGCAATTGGCTGCAGCAATGCACCCTGCAACCTCAGACTTGTGCCCCGCCCTGCCCCAGAGCTGCACGACCACCCCACCCTCACTGCAGGGCATCTCTGCCCTCTCAGCAGGGCAAATGGTGCAGCCCTTCCCACAGTGATCCAAGCAGAAGCCACGGCTCTGATCACAAAAAGCCAGCTGAGGCAAATTACCAGCCAGAGAGGACTGAGACCATTGCCGAGAGAAAGGCAACCCTATTCATTGCCCACCACCAACTGGGGATCCACCACAAGGGAGAACCAGGCACTGGACAGTAATGAGTCTCGAGCTTCTCGGCACCACAGGATGCCTTCTTCATAAAGTCATTATCCTCTAGATGAGGAAGCATAGCAGATCCATCTAATACAAAGCAAGAAACACAGAAACCCTGACAAAATGAAGAGGCAGAGGAATATGTTCCAAGCAAAACTACAGGAAAAGATACCAGAAAAGGGGCTAAATGAAATGGAGATTACCAACCTTCTTGATAAAGATTTCAAAGTAAAAGTAGTAGATATGCTCACTGATCTGTAAAGTATTGGAGATCTCAGGGAGGTCCTCAACAAAGAGATACAGGAGCTGAAGAAGAGCCACTCAGAGCTGAAATATACAGTAACAAATGAAATATACAATGGAAGGAATAAATAATAGATTTCTGCAAGTAGAGAAGACAATAAATGACATGGAAATTAGAGAACTGAAACACAAAGAAGCTGAGGAACAGAGAAAAAAAATTTCTAGGACTGAAAGAATGGTAAAAGAGCTATGTGACCAGTCCAAATGAAGCAATATTTGCATAATAGGGGTACCAGAAAGGGAAGAAACAAAGGGACAGAAAGTCTCTTTGAAGAAATAATTGTTGAAAACTTCCCCTATCCAGGGAAGGAAATACACACTTGGGTCATTGAAGCAAACAGAATCCCTAACAAAATGAACCCCAGGAAGATAACAACAAAACATATAACAATTAAAATGACAAAGATTAAGGATAAGAAGAGCATACTGAAAGCGGCCAGAAGGGGAAAAAAGATTACTTATAAAGGAAACTCCATCAAGCTATCAGCAGACTTCACAGCAGAAAAATTACAGACCAGAAAGGAGTGGCATGAAATATTTAATGTACTGAAACAGAAGGGCCTTCAACCAAGAATCCTCTGTCCAGCAAGATTATCATTCAAATTTGAAGCAGAGTTTAAACAATTCCCAGATAAACAAAAGTTCAGGGAATTTATAACCATTAAATCAGCATTACAAGATATTAAAGAGACTGCTCTAGATAGAAATGCTCATAAGGCTAAATAATTTTCACCAGTGAAAATAAACTGACAGCAAAGGTAGTAGACCAATTAATTACCATGTAAGTATGAACTTAAAGCAAAACTCATAAAACCAACTATACACAAAATCAGTCAAGGGATACACAAAAAGTGCAGATATGACCTCTAATACATAAAGTGTGGAGGAGAAAGAAGGAAAACATACTTTTAGATTGGGTTTGGAATACAGCAATCATCAATTTAATATAGGCACTGATATAGAATCTACCCTTGAACCTTATGGTAACCACAAACTTAAAGCCTATAATAGATACACAAAAAATTTAAAAAGAGGAATCTAATCACCACACTAAAGAAAACCATCAAATAACTAGAGGAGAGTATATGGGAGGAAGAAAGGAACAGCGATGAGGTACAAAAACAACCAGAAAATAATTAATAAAATGGCAGTAATTATGTATCTACCAATAATTACCTTAAATATAAATAGACTGAATATACCAATCAAAAGACATAAAGTGGCAGAATGGATAAAGAAATAAGACCCATCTATATGCTGCCTTCAAGAGATTCATCTAAAACCCAAGGACATACACAAACTAAAAGTGAAGGGGAGGATAAAGATGTTCCATGCAAATAACAGGGAGAAAAAAATAGGAGTAGCAGTAGTCATATCAGATAAAATAGACTTCAAAACAAAGAAAGGAACAAGAGACAAGGACATTTACATCACGATAAAGGGGTCAGTCCAACAAAGGATATAACCAATATAAATATCTACGCATCCAACATAGGAGCACCTAAATATGTAAAAGAAATGCTAACAAAATTAAAGGGGGAAATAGACTGAACACCTTCATTTTAGGAGACTTTAACACACCACTCACATCAGTAGATCAACCAGACAATAAATAAAGAAACAGGCACTGAACAATATATTAGATCACGTGGACATAACAGATATCTACAGAACATTCCACCCAAAAGCAGCAGGACACACATTTTTCTCAGGTGTACATGGAACATTCTCCAGAATAGATCACATACTAGGCCACAGAAAGAACCTCAGTAAATTCAAAAAGATTGAAATTGTGTGAAGCAGCTTCTCAGACCACAATGGTATAAAACTAGAAATAAATTACACAAGGACAACAAAAACGCTTATAAACACATGGAGGCTAAACAACATGCTCCTAAATAATCAATGGATCAATGAACAAATTAAAACAGAAATCAAGCAATACATGGAGACAGATTAAAATTAATTTTACATTTCAAAATCTATGGGATGCTGTGAAGGCAGCTCAAGGAGAAAACTACATAGCAATTCAGGCCTACTTCAAGAAACAAGAACAATCTAAAAAAAAAACCAGTCTAAACTCACAACTAAAGAAACTAGAAAAACAAGAACAAGTGAAACCCAAAGTTAGGAGAAGGAGGGACATAGTAAAGATCAGGGCAGACCTCGATTAAATAAATTAAAGAAGACTGAAACAATAGAAATAATCTATGAAACCAGGAGGTGGTTCTTTGAGAAAATAAAAACAGATAGACCCCTAGCCATACTTATCAAGAAAAAAGAGAGTATACAGAAAAAAACAAAATCAGAAACAAGAAAGCAACAGTCACAATTGGTACCAAAGAAATACAAAGAATTATTAGAAAATTCTATGAAAAATTATACACCAGTACATTGGACAACTTAGAAGAAATGGAAAAATGTAGCCTTCCAAGACTGACTCAGAGAGAAACAGAAAATCTGAACTGACCAATTACCAGCAATGAAATTGATATGGTAATAAAAAACTCCCAATAATGAAAATTCCAGAACCAGATGGCTTCACAGCTGAATTCTATCAAACATTTAAAGAAGAGCTAATACCCATCCTTCTTAAAGAATCCCAAAAAGTAGAAGAGAAAATTAATGGCCTCATTTTATGAGGCCAGCATCATTCTAATACCAAAACTAAGCAAAGACACTACAAAAAAAAAAAAGAAAGAAAATTACAGACCAATATCCCTGAAGAACACAGCAAAAATATTCAACAAAATATTAGCAGGGGGGCACTCAAGATGGCGGTGTGAGTAGGGCAGCGGATATCTCCCAAAACCATGTATATTTTGAAACTACAACAAATAACAACTATTCCTAAAAGAGAGACCAGAAGATACAATAGAACAGCTAGGCTAACATCTACATCTGCGAGAACACAGCATCTCACGAAAAGGGTTAGATACAAAGCCGTGACCCAGTGGGACCCGAGGACTCCCCCCACCCCAGCTAACCAGCAGGAGGAAAAGAATCAGAGTAGGGAGGGAGTGGAAGCACAGGACTGCTAAATAGCCAGCCCTAGTAATCTACACTGGGAGCACAGACACACATTGCATGGTGTACTGGATATTAGAGAAATGGAAAAGTAAAATCTGAGACGGAGACTGCAAGCAGGTCCCCATATCCGGCTCCCCTGGGACAAAAGAAAAGTGGGCGCTTTAAAAGTCTTAAAGGGACTTTTAAGGGACTTAAAGGGACTGTTAAACAAGGGTTTAACAGGTGGACAAAATCATACCGGCACACTCAGCCCTGCAGGCTGGAATCTTAAGGAACTTCAGGCACCCTAAACCCCTGGGTGGCAGTGCAGCTCCGAAGCCCCTCATGGCAATAAGCAGCCTCCTGTTCATTCCTCCCCCACTCTCCCCCACCAGCACTGCAAGCAAACTGGCTGACCTACCACTGCTGCAGACCAGCCGGGGAACAGCTCCGCCCACAGCAACCATACAGTCTTCTCCCAGTGCGCAGCTAACAAGGCCAGACCCAGAGGCGGCTGCCTATGCGCACCTGCACGGCACAGACAGAGGAAGCTGGCGCAATGTCCGAAAGACACGAAGGGGCGCCGTTGTCTCAGGAGAACACATGCCATTCCCCTGCAACCCCTGCCAGTACACTACGCTACCCCGAGGGCCGCCCCGCCCATGGCAGCTTGGGATTAAGCCAGAGACTGTTCCTTCTGTGCAGGTAACCGGACCAGGCAGCGGAGGAGGGCAAGGTGACCAGCAAGCAGGAAGGGACTTTGTTCTCCCAGCTGACATACGCCACTTGCTGGCGATCACTTCTATCACCATAAAAAGGCAGAAGAACCTGGTCCAGTCCAAAATCACTCAAAACAGTGCCAGAGAGAGGGCCTGGCGAGATAGATATAACCTATCTTCCTGAAAAAGAATTCAAAATAAAAGTCATACCATGCTGATGGATCTGCAGAGAAATACACAAGAGCTAAGGGATGAAGTCTGGAGGGAGATAACAAATGAAAGAATCCATACAGGGAATTAAGAGCAGACTGGATGAGGTGCAAGAGAGTGTTAATGGAATAGAAATTAGAGAACAGGAATACAGAGAAGCTGAGGCAGAGAGAGATAAAAGGATCTCTAGGAATGAAAGAATATTAAGAGAACTCTGGGACCAATCCAAACGGAACAATATTCGCATTATAGGGGTACAAGAAGAAGAAGAGAGAGAAAAAGGGATGGAAAGTGTCTTTGAAAAAATAATTGCTGAAAACTTCCCCAAGCTGGGGAAGGAAATAGTCCCTTAGACCATGGAAGCCACAGATCTCCCAACACAAGGGACCCAAGGAGGACAACACCAAGACATATAATAATTAAAATGGCAAAGATCAAAGACAAGTACAGGGTATTAAAGGCAGCAACAGAGAGGGAAAAGGTCACCTAGAAAGGAAAACCCATCAAGCTATCATCAGACATCTCAACAGAAACTTACAAGCCAGAAGAGAATGGCATGTTATATTTAATGCAATGAAACAGAAGGGCCTTGAACCAAGAATACTATATCCAACAAGATTATCATTTAAATTTGAAGGAGGGATTAAACAATTTCCAGATAAGCAAAATTTGAGGGAATTTGCCTCCCACAGACCACCTCTACAGCATATTTTAAAGGGACTGCTCTACATGGAAGTACTCCTAGGGCTAAATAGATGTCACCAGAGAAAATAAAATCACAGCGAAGAAAACAAACCAAATACTAACTGAACGCAAAAAATAAAATCAGCTATCCACAAAATGGGTCAAGGAAAACACAAAAGAGTACAGAATAAAACACCTAACATATAAAGAGTAGAGAAGGAAGAATAAGAAGGGAGACAAAGAATCATCAGACTGTGTTTGTAGTGGCGTAATAAGTGAGTTAAAGTTAGACAGATAGTAAAGAAGCTACCCCTGAACCTTTGGTAACTACGAGTCCAAAGCCTGCAATGGCAATCAGTATATATATATCGATAATCACCCTAAATGTAAATGGTTTGAAGGCACCAATTAAAAGACACAGAATAATACAATGGATAAAAAAGTAAGACCCATCTATATGATGCTTACAAGACACTTATCTCAAACGCAAAGACATACACAGACTAAAAGTGAAGGGATGGGAAAAGATATTTCATGCAAACAATAGGAAGAAAAAAGCAGGAGTTGCAGTACTTCTATCAGATAAAACAGACTTCAAAACGAAGAAAGTCACAAGAGACAAAGGACATTACAAAATGGTGAAGGGGTCAGTCCAACAAGAGGATATAACCATTATAAATATCTAGGCACCCAACACAGGAGCACCAACATATGTGAAACAAACACTAACACAACTAAAGGAGGAAATAGAATGCAATGCACTCATTTTAGGAGACGTCAACACCCCACTCACTCCAAAGGACTGATCAACCGAACAGAAAAGGACACAGAGGCACTGACAACACACTAGAACAGATGTACCAAACAGATATCTACAGAACTCTATACCCAAAAGCACCAGGATACACAGTCTTCTCAGGTGCACCTGGAACATTTTCCAGAATAGACCACATACTACACGACAAAAAGAACCTCAGTAAATTCAAAAAGTCTGAAATTCTACCAACCAATTTCTCAGATCGTAAAGGTATAAAACTGGAAATAAATTGTACAAAGAAAATAAAAAGGCTCACAAACTCATGGAGGCTTAACAACATGCTCCTAAATAATCAATGGATCAATGACCAAATTAAAACGTATCAAGCAATATATGAAGACAAATGACAACAGAACAATGCCCCATCTTCTGTGCGATGCACCAAAGGCAATTCTAAGAGGAAAGTACATAGCAATCCGGGCCTATTTAAAGAAGGAAAACAATCCCAAATGAATAGTCTAACGTCACAATTATTGAAAGTGGAAAAAGAACAAATGAGGCCCAAATACAGCAGATGGAGGGACATAATAAACATCAGAGAAGAAATAAATAAAATTGAGAAGAATAAAACAATATGAAAAAAATCAGTGACACCAACAGCGCTTCTTTGAGAAAATAAGCAAAATAGATAAACCCCTAGTCAGACTTATTAAGAGAAAAAGAGAATCTACACACATAAACAGAATCAGAAATTTGAAAGGAAAAATAACGATGGACCCCACAGAAAAAGAATTATAAAAGAATATTATAAGAATCTATATGCTAACAAGCTGGAAAACCTAGAAGAAATGGACAACTTAGAAAAATACAACCTTCCACGACTGACCAAGCAAGAAACAGAAAAACTAAACAGACCAATCACCAGCAACGAAATTGAAGTGGTAATCAAAAACTACCCAAGAACAAAACCCCCGGACCAGACGGATTCACCTCTGAATTCTACCAGACATATAGAGAAGAAATAACACCCATTCTCCATAAAGTTTTCCAAAAAACAGAAGAGGAGGGAATACTTCCAAACTCATTCTATGAAGCCAGCATCACTCTAATACCAAAACCTGGCAAAAACCTCACCAAAAAAGAAAATTACAGACCAATATCCCTGATGAACGTAGATGCAAAAATACTCAACAAAATATTAGCAAACCGAATTCAAAAATACATCAAGAGGATCATACACCATGATCAAGTGGGAGTCATCCCAGGGATGCAAGGATGGTACAACATTCGAAAATCCATCAACATCATCCACCACATCAACAAAATGAAGGACAAAAACCACATGATCATCTCCATAGATGCTGAAAAAGCATTCGACAAAGTTCAACATCCATTCATGATAAAAACTCAACAAAATGGATATAGAGGGCAACTATCTCAACATAATAAAAGCTCATATATGACAAACCCACAGCCAACATCATCACTTAACAGTGAGAGGCTGAAAGATTTTCACTAATATCGGGATCAAGACAGAGATGCCCACTCTCACCACTGTTATTCAATATAGTACTGGAGATCCTAGCCACAGCAGTCAGACAAAACAAAGAAAGACAGATTAGTAAAGAAGAAGTCAAACTCACTATTTGCAGATGACATGATATTGTACATAAAAAAACCCTAAAGACTCCACTCCAAAACTACTAGAACTAATATCTGAATTCGGGCAAAGTTGCAGGATACAAAATTAACACACAGAAATCTGTTGCTTTCCTATACACTAACGAGGAGCTAACAGAAAGAGAAATCAGGAAAACAATTCCATTCACAATTGCATTAAAAAGAATAAAATACCTACGAATAAATCTAACGAAATAAGTAAAAGACCTATACCCTGAAAACTACAAGACACTCCTAAGAGAATTTAATAAAGAGGATACTAACAAATGGGAATTCATCCCATGCTCTTGGCTCCGAAGAATAAATATTGTCAAAATGGTATATAACCTAAAGCAATCTACAGATTCAATGCAATCCCTATCAAAATACCACCAGCTTTCTTCAATCAACTGGAACAAATGATTCTAAAACTCATATGGAACCACGAAAGACCCCGAATAGCCAAAGCAATAAAACTGGGAATTACGCTCCCTGACTTCAAGCTCTACTACAAAGCCACAGTAATCAAGACAATTTGGTATTGGCTCAAAAACGGACCAACAGGCCAGTGGAACAGAATAGAAAATCCAAACATTAACCCAAACATATATAGTCAATTAATATTTGATAAAGGAGCCTTGTATATACAATGGGGAGACAACAGCCTCTTCAGCACCTGGTGTTGGCAAAACTGGACAGCTACATGTAAGAGAATGAAACTGAACTACTGTCTAACCCCTTACACAAAAGTAAACTCAAAATGGATCAAAGACCTGAATGTAAGGCATGAAACCATAAAGCTCTTATTAAAAAAACATAGGCAAAAATCTCTGGGACATAAACATGAGCGACTTCTTCATGAACATATCTCCCCAGGAAGGGAAACAAAAGCAAAAATGAACAAGTGGGACTATATCAAGTTGAAAAGCTTCTGTACAGGAAAGGACACCATCAGTAGAACAAAAAGACATCCTACAGTATGGGAGAATATATTCATAAATGGCATATCCGATAAGGGGTCGACATCCAAAATATATGAAGAACACATGCACGTCAACAAAGAAAAAGCAAATATTCCAATTAAGAAACGGGCAGAGGACATGAATAGATACTTCTCCAAAGAAGAAATTCTGATGGCCAACAGGCACATGAAAAGATGCTCCACATCACTAATCATCAGAGAAATGCAAATTAAAACCACAATGAGATATCACCTCACACCAGTGAATATGGCCAACATCCAAAACACAAACAACAGCAAATGTTGGTGAGGATGTGGAGAAAAAGGAACCCTCCTACACTGCAGGTGGGAATGCAAATTTGTTCAACCATTGTGGAAAACAATATGGAGGTTCCTCAAAAAACTCAAAATAGAAATACCATTTGACCCAGGAATCCCACTCCTAGGAATTTACCCTAAGAATGCAGCAGCCCAGTTTGAAAAAGACAGATGCACCCCTATGTTCATCGCAGCACTATTTACAATAGCCAAGAAATGGAAGCAACCTAAGTGTCCATCAGTAGATGAATGGATAAAGAAGATGTGGTACATATACATAATGGAGTAGTATTCAGCCATAAGAAGAAAACAAATCCTACCATTTGCAACAACATGGATGGAGCTAGAGGGTATTATGCTCTGTGAAATAAGCCAAACAGAAAAAGACAAGTATCAAATGATTTCACTCATATGTGGAGTATAAGAACAAAGAAAAAACTGAAGGAACAAAACAGCAGCAGACTCACAGAACCCAAGAATGGACTAATAGTTACCAAAGGGAAAGGAACTGAGGAGGTTGGGTGGGACGGGAGGGACAAGGGGGAAAAAGGGGCATTACGATTAGCAGACATAATGTTGGGGGGGGCGCAGGGAGAGCTGTACAACTCAGAGAAGACAAGCAGTGATTCTTTAGGATCTCACTGCGCTGATGAAGAGTGACTGTAACGGGGTTTGTGGGGGGAACCTGATGAAGGGGGTAGTTTAGTAACCATAATATTGCACATGTAATTGTGGATTAATGATACCAAAATAAATTTTAAAAAACTCAACTAAATGGATATAGAAGGCAACTACCTCAACATAATAAAAGGCCATATATGACAAAACCCACAGCCAACATCATCTCTTAACAGTGAGAAGCTGAAAGCTTTTCACCTAAGATCGGGATCAAGACAGAGATGCCCACTCTACCCACCGTTATTCAGCATAGTACTGGAGGTCCTTGCCATGGCAATCAGACAAAACAAAGAAATACTAGGCATCCAGATTGGTAAGGAAGAAGTCAAAGTGTCACTGTTTGCATATGACATGATATTGTACATAAAAAACCCTAAAGACTCCACTCCAAAACTACTAGAACTAATACCTGAATTCAGCAAAGTTGCAGGATACAAAATTAACACACAGAAATCTGTTGCTTTCCTAAACACTAACGATGAGCTAATAGAATGAGAAATCAGGAAAACAATTCCATTCACAATTGCATCAAAAAGCATAAAATACCTAGAAATAAACCTAATGAAGGAAGTGAAAGACCTATACCCTGAAAACTACAAGACACTCCTAAGAGAAATTAAGGAGGACACTAACAAATGGAAATGCATCCCATGCTCTTGCTTATGAAGATTTAATATTGTCAAAATGGCCATCCTGCTTAAAGCAATATACAAATTTAATGCAATCCCTGTCAAAATACCAACAGCATTCTTCAACGAACTGGAACATATAGTTCTAAAATTAATAGGGAACCACAAATGACCTTGAATAGCCAAAGCAATCCGGAGAAGAAAGAATAAAACAGGGACGATCTCACTTCCCAACTTCAAGTCCTACTACAGAGCCACAGTAATCAAGACAATTTGGTACTGGTACAAGAACATATGCACAGACCAGTGGAACAGAATAGAGTCCAGATATTAACCCAAGCATATGTGGTCAATTAATATACGATAAAGGAGCCATGGATCCACAATGGGAAAATGACAGCCTCTTCAACAGCTGTTGTTGGCAAAACTGCACAGCTACATGTAAGAGAATGAAACTGTATCATTGTCTAACCTGATACACAAAAGTAAATTCTAAATGTATCAAAGACCTAATGTAAGTCATGAAACCATAAAAGTCTTAGAAAAAAACATAGGCAAAAGTCTCTTGGACATAAACATGAACAACTTTTTCATGAACATATCTCCCTGGGCAAGGGAAAGAAAAGCAAAAATGAACAAGGGAGACTATGTCAAGCTGAAAAGCTTCTGTACAGCAAAGGACACCATCAGTAGAACAAAAAGATCCTACAATATGGGAGAATATATTCATAAATGACATATCCGACAAGAGGTTAACATCCAAAATATATAAAGAACTTGCATGCCTCAACAGCCAAAAATCAAATAACCCTATTAAAAAATGGGCAGAGGATATGAAGAGACAGTTCTCCAAAGAAGAAAGAAATTCAGACGGCCAACAGGCACATGAAAAGATGCTCCACATCTATCTCTAATCATCATGGAAATGCAAATTAAAACCACAATTAGATATCACCTCACACCAGTCAGGATGGCCAACATCCAATACACAAACAAGAAATGTTGGTGAGGATGTGAAGAAAGGGGAAACCTCCTACACTGCTGGTGGGAATGTAAATTAGTTCGACCATTGTGGAAAGCATTATGGAGGTTCCTCAAAAAACTCAAAATAGAAATACCATTTGACCCAGGAATGTCACTCCTAGGAATTTACCCAAAGACTGCAGCAGCCCAGTTTCAAAAAGACAGATGCCCCCGTATGTTTATCACAGCACTATTTACAATAGCCAAGAAATGGAAGCAACCTAAATGTCCATCAGTAGGTGAATGGATAAAGAAGATGTGGTACATATACACAATGGAATAGTATTCAGCCATAAGAAGAAAACAAATCCTACCATTTACAACAACATGGATGGAGGTAGAGGGTATTATGCTCAGGGAAATAAGCCAGGTGGAGAAAGATGATTATCAAATGATTTCACTTATCTGTGGTGTATAAGAACAAAGAAAAAACTGAAGGAACAAAACAGCAGCAGAGTCACAGAATCCAAGAATTAGTTAACAGTTACCAAAGGGAAAGGTACTGTGGCGAATGGGTGGGAAGAGGGGGTATGGGGAAAAGAGGGCATTACGATTAGCACACATAATGTAGGCGTGGTCACTGGGAAGGCAGTATAACACAGAGAAGACAAGTAGTGATTCTATAGCATCTTACTGTGCTGATGGACAGTGACTGTGATGGGGTATGTGGTGGGGACTTGATAATGGGGGAAGTCTAGTAACCATAATGTTGCTGATGTAATTGTACATTAATGATATCAAAATAAAAAAATGAAAAATATTAGC
This sequence comes from Smutsia gigantea, assembly GCA_032199065.1. Lineage (NCBI taxonomy): Eukaryota > Metazoa > Chordata > Mammalia > Pholidota > Manidae > Smutsia > Smutsia gigantea. The sequence continues at coordinate 189,410 of JAVSCE010011683.1, read as the reverse complement.
AAACCAAATTCAAAAATACATAAAAAGGATCATCTATCACAACGAATTGGGATTTATTCCAGGGATGCAAGGATGGTATAATTTTCATATATCCATAACATCACACACCACATTAACAAAAAGAAGCATCAAAACCACATGATCATGTCAGTAGATGCTGAAAAAGCATTTAAGAAATTCAATATCCATTCATGATAAAAACTCTCAACAAAGGGGAATAGAGGGCACATGCCTAACATAATAAAAACCATACATTACAAACACAGCTTACATCATATTAATGGTAAAAAACTGAAAGCTTTTCCTCTTACGTCATGAACAAGACAAGGAGTATGTCCACTCTCACCACTCTTGTTCAGCATAATACTTGAGGTCGTATTCCTGGTAATCAGAAAAGACAGATAAAAAGTATCCAGATTGATAAGGAAGAAGTTAAACTGTCACTATTTGCAGGTGACATGAACATATAGAAAACCCGAAAGACTACAGCAAAAAACTATTGGAACTAATAAATGTATTCTGTAAAGTTGTAGGTTACAAAATGATTATACAGAAATCTGCTGCATTTCTATATTCTAATAATGAGTTAGCCGAAAGAGAAATCTGTAAAGCAATTCTATTCATCATTGTATCAAAAAGAGTAAAATACCTAGGAATAAACCTAGCCAGGGAAGTGAAAGGACCTGTATTCTAAAAAGTGTATGACATTAATGAAATAATTTGATGAAGACACGAATAAATGGAAAACTATTTCATTCTCATGGATAGAAAGAATTACTATTGTTAAAATGGCAATATTGCTCACAGCAGTCTACCAATTCAATACCCTCTCTATCAATACACCAATGGCATTTTTCGTAGAACTACAACAGATAATCCTAAAATTTTCATGGAACCACAGAAGACCCCAAATAGCCAAAGCAATCTTTAGAAAGATGAGCAAAGCTAGAGATGTCTCTCTCCCTAATTTCAGACTGTACTACAAAGCTACAGTAATCAAAACAGTATGGTACTCACAACAACAGATATATAGATTAATGGAACAGAATAGAGAGCCTAGAAATAAACCAATGTTTATATGGTCAATTAATCTGTGACAAAGGAGGCATGAATATATAATTTGGAAAAGACAGTCTTTTCAATAAGTGGTGTTGGGAAAACTGGACAGCTACATGTAAAAGAATGAAACTGGGCCAGTGTCTTACACCATACACAAAAATAAACTTAAATCGATTAAAGACCTAAATATAAGACCTGAAATCATAAAACTCCTAGAAGAAAACTCAGCTGATAAATGCTTGAACATTGGCATTAGGAATTGTTTTCTGGATGCCTCTGCCTAGGGAAGGGAAACAAAAACCAAAATAAACAAGTGGAACTAAATCAAACTAAAAAGCTTGTGCACAAAAAGAAAACTATTAGTAAAACAAAAAGGCAGCCTACTGTATGGGAGAATATATTTGCAAATGATGTATCTGATTATCAGGGGCTAATATTCAATATATATAAAGAACTCATACAACTCAAGACTAAAAGAACAAATAACCTGATTTTAAAATGTGCAGAGGGCCTGAATAGATATTTTTCCAAAGAAGACATACAGATGGCCAACAGACACATGAAAAGATGCTTGACATCACTAACCATGAGGAAAATGCAAATCAAAACCTCAATGAGATATCACCTCACACTAATCAGAGTGCCTAACATCAATAAAATGAGATAAAAATGTTAGCAAGGATGTGGATAAAAGGGAACCATAGTACACTGGTGTCGGCGCAGCTACTATGGAAAGCAGTATGGAGGTTTCTCAAAAAAATCCTACCATTTGCAACAACATGGATGGAGCTGGAGGGTATTATGCTCAGTGAAGTACGCCAAGCCGAAAAAGACAAGTATCAAATGATTTCACTCATATGTGGAGTATAAGAACAAAGAAAAAAACTGAAGGAACAAAACAGCAGCAGACTCACAGAACCCAAGAATGGACTAATAGTTACCAAAGGGAAAGGAACTGAGGAGGATGGGTGGGAAGAGAGGGACAACGGGGGAATAGGGGCATTACAATTAGCAGATGTAATGTTGGGGGGGCGCGGGGAGGGCTGTACAACTCAGAGAAGACAAGTAGTGACTCCTTAGCATCTCACTACGCTGATGGACAGTGACTGTAATGGGGTTGGTGGGGGGTACCTGATGAAGGGGGTGGTTTAATAACCATAACATTGCATATGTAATTGTAGATTAAGGATACCAAAGAAAAAAAAGCAAGCTGGAGAAACTTTCAGATAGAGCAAAAGACACTGTTAAGAAAATAACAGACTTCCGGGAAGATGGCAGTGTGAGCAGGGCAGCAGAAATCTCCTCCCAACACTGTATTTATTTACGAAAACACAACAAATACATCTATTCCTTAAAGAGAGATGAGAATACACAGGAAAGTGCACAGCGTGCAGCTACACCGGAGAGGACCCAGCACCCCAAGAGGCGGGTAAGATACGGAGCCGTGACCCGGCGGGACCCAAGCACTCCCCCACCCCAGCGCACCAGCGGGAGGAGAGGATTCAGAGCCGGGAGGGAGTGGAAGTACACCCCGTGAAGTAGCCAGCCCCGGTGATCGGCGCAGGGAGCGCTGACCCACATTGCACAGTGCAGCGGAGATTGGAGAGACAGAGGGGCAGAATCTGAGCAGGGAACGCGCCAGGGTGCTTGCAGCCGGCTCCCGGGAAGGAAAAAAAAAAGCGCACGCTTTCTTCAGCGGTCTTAAAGAGACAGGAGCCCAGCGGAGAAGCCGGATCGCCCCAGCACACTCAGCCCAGCAGGTTGGGAGTCCTGGGGAGTTTCAGATGCCTTAGCTGGCGACTGAGGAAGCATAGCCATACTTAACACTTCTCACTGAGATCAACAGCCTCCTATTCATTCCCACCCCTGCCGGAGTGATAAAGGGCCCTGCGGAGCGGTGCAGTCACAGCTGTGGAATAGTGGGGCAATAGGGCCACCTACAGCATTCCCACAGAATCTATGTCCGGTGGGCTTATTTTTTTGTTTTTTTTTGTTTTTGTTTTTCTTTTTCTTTTCCTTCTTTTTTTCTTTCTTTCTTTCTTTCTTCTTTTTTTTATCTTCTCTTTTTAAAGTCTTAAAGAGCCCAGCTGACATACGTGGCAACTATCAGCGACCAATTCTATAGCCATGAAAAGACAGAGGAATATGGTTCAGACCAAAATCAACCACACAACCCCAGAGAGGGAGTCTGAAGGGATGGAAATGCACAGTCTTCCTGAAAAAGAATTCAGAATAAAAGTCATAACCATGCTGATGGACCTACAGAGAAATGTGCAAGAGCTGAGGGAGGAAGTGAGGGAACTGAGGAAAGACAATGCAGAAATCAGACAAGCGATCGACGGGCTTAACAGCAGAATGGATGAGATGCAAGAGACTGTTAATGGAATAGAAAACAGAGAACAGGAGTACAGAGCAGCTGAGGCAGAGAGAAATAAAAGGATTTCTAGGAATGAAAGAATATTAAGAGAACTGTGTGACCAATCCAAACTGAACAATATTCGCATTATAGGAGTACCAGAGGAAGAAGAGAGAGAAAAAGGGATAGAAAGTGTCTTTGAAGAAATAATTGCTGAAAACTTTCCCTCGCTGGGGAAGGAAGTAGTCTCGCAGTCCACCGAAGCTCATAGATCTCCCAACACAAGGGACCCAAGGAAGACAACACCAAGACACATAATAATTAAGATGGCAAAGATCAAAGATAAAGACAGGGTATTAAAGGCAGCTAGAGAGAGAAAAAAGATCACCTACAAAGGAAAACCCATCAGACTATCATCAGACTTCTCAACAGAAACCTTATAGGCCAGAAGAGAACGGCATGATATATTTAACGTTATGAAACAGAAGGACCTCGAACCAAGAATATTGTATCCAGCACGATTATCATTTAAATATGATGGAGGGATTAAACAATTTCCAGACAAACGAAAGTTGAGAGAATTTTCCTCTCATAAACCACCACTACAGGATATCTTAAATGGACTGCTCTAGATGGAAGCACACCTAAGGCTAAAAAGATGTCACCAGAGAAAATAAAATCATAGCAAAGAAATCAGACCATCCAAATACTAAATAAAGGCAAAGAATAAAACACCTATTATAGAAAGAATGGAGGAGGAGGAATAAGAAGGGAGAGAAAGAAAGAAACATCAGACTGTGTTTACAATAATTTAACAAGAAAGTTAAGTTAGATTGTTAGATAGTAAAGAAGCAACCCTTGAACCCTTGGTAACCACGAATCTAAAGCCAGCAATGGCAATAAGTACATACCTATCAATAATCACCCTAAATGTAAATGGACTGAATGCACCAATCAAAAGACACAGAGTAACAGAATGGATAAAAAAGCAAGACCCATCTATATGCTGCCTACAAGAAACTCACCTCAAATCCAAAGATATACACAGACTAAAAGTGAAGGGATGGAAAAAGATATTTCATGCAAACAACAAAGAGAAAAAAGCAGGTGTTGCAGTACTTGTATCAGACAAAATAGACTTCAAAACGAAGAAAGTAGCAAAAGATAAAGAAGGACATTACATAATGATAAAGGGGTCAGTCCAACAAGAAGATATAACCATTATAAATATATATGCACCCAACACAGGAGCGCCAGCATATGTGAGACAAATACTAACAGAATTAAAGGAGGAAATAGACAGCAATGCATTCATCTTAGGAGACTTCAACACACCACTCACTCCAGAGGACAGATCAACCAGACAGAAAATAAGTAAAGACACAGAGGCACTGAACAACACACTAGAACAGATGGACCTAACAGACATCTACAGAACTCTACACCCAAAAGCAACAGGATACACATTCTTCTCAAGTGCACATGGAACATTTTCCAGAATAGACCACATACTAGGCCACAAAAAGAACCTCAGTAATTTCAAAAATATTGAAATCCTACCAACCAACTTCTCAGATCACCAAGGTATAAAACTAGAAATAAATTTTAGAAAGAAATCAAAAAGGCTCACAAATACATGGAGACTTAACAACACTCTCCTAATTAATCAATGGGTTAACGACCAAATCAAAACAGAAATCAAAGAATATATGGAGACTAATGACAACAACAACACAAAGCCACAACCTCTGTGGGACGCAGCAAAGGCAGGTCTAAGAGGAAAGTATATTGCAATCCAGGCCTATTTAAAGAAGGAAGAACATTCCCAAATGAATAGTCTGAAGACACAATTACTGAAATTGGAAAAAGAAGAACAAATGAGGCCCAAAGTCACCAGAAGGAGGGACATAATAAAGATTAGAGAAGAAATAAATAAAATTGAGAAGAATAAAACAATAGAAAAAATCAATAAAACCAAGAGCTGGTTCTTTGAAAAAATAAACAAAATAGATAAACCCCTAGCCAGACTCATTAAGAGAAAAAGAGAATCTACACACATAAACACAATCAGAAATGAGAAAGGAAAAATCACGACGGACCCCACAGAAATACAAAGAATCATAAGAGAATATTATGAGAATCTATAGGCTAACAAGCTGGAAAACATAGAAGAAATGGACAACTTCTTAGAAAAATACAACCTTCCAAGACTGACCAAGCAAGAAACAGAAAAACTAAACAGACCAATCACCAGTGACGAAATCGAATTGGTAATCAAAAAACTACCCAAGAACAAAACCCCTGGGCCTGATGGATTCACCTCTGAATTCTACCAGACATATAGAGAAGAAATAACACCGATTCTCCTTAAAGTTTTCCAAAAAATAGAAGAGGAGGGAATACTTCCAAACTCATTCTATGAAGCCAGCATCACTCTAATACCAAAACCGGGCAAAGACCTCACCAAAAAAGAAAATTACAGACCAATATCCCTGATGAACGTAGATGCAAAAATACTCAACAAAATATTAGCAAACCGAATTCAAAAATACATCAAGAGGATCATACACCATGATCAAGTGGGATTCATCCCAGGGATGCAAGGATGGTACAACATTCGAAAATCCATCAACATCATCCACCACATCAACAAAAAGAAGAACAAAAACCACATGATCATCTCCATAGATGCTGAAAAAGCATTTGACAAAATTCAGCATCCATTCCTGATTAAAACTTTCAACAAAATGGGTATAGAGGGCAAGTACCTCAACATCATAAAGGCTATATATGACAAACCCACAGCTAACATCATACTTAACGGCGAGACGCTGAAAGCTTTTCATCTAAGATCGGGAACAAGACAAGGATGCCCACTCTCTCCACTGTTATTCAACATAGTACTGGAGGTCCTAGCCACAGCAATCAGACAAAACAAAGACATACAAGGCATCCAGATTGGTAAAGAAGAAGTCAAATTGTCACTATTTGCAGATGACATGATACTGTACATAAAAAACCCTAAAGATTCCATTCCAAAACTACTAGAACTAATATCTGAATTCAGCAAAGTTGCAGGATACAAAATTAACACACAGAAATCTGTTGCTTTCCTATACACTAATGATCAACTAACAGAAAGAGAAATCAGAAAAACAATTCCATTCACAATTGCATCAAAAAGAATAAAATACCTAGGAATAAACCTAACGAAGGAAGTGAAAGACCTGTACTCTGAAAACTACAAGACACTCCTAAGAGAAATTAAAGAGGACACTAACAAATGGAAATGCATCCCATGCTCTTGGCTAGGAAGAATAAATATTGTCAAAATGGCTATACTACCTAAAGCAATCTACAGATTCAATGCAATCCCTATCAAACTACCAACAGCTTTCTTCAATGAACTGGAACAAATAATTCTAAAATTCATATGGAACCACAAAAGACCCCGAATAGCCAAAGCAATCCTGAGAAGGAGGAATAAAACAGGGGGAATTACACTCCCTGACTTCAAGCTCTAATACAAAGCCACAGTAATCAAGACAATTTGGTATTGGCACAAAAACAGACCCACAGACCAGTGGAACAGAATAGAAAATCCAAACATTAACCCAAACATATACAGTCAATTAATATTTGATAAAAGTGCCTTGGATATACAATGGGGAGATGACAGCCTCTTCAGCAGCTGGTGTTGGAAAAACTGGACAGCTACATGTAAGAGAATGAAACTGGACTACTGTCTAGCCCCATACACAAAGGTAAACTCAAGGTGGATCAAAGACTTGAATGTAAGTCATGAAACCATAAAACTCTTAGAAAAAAACATAGGCAAAAATCTCTTGGACATAAACATGAGCAACTTCTTCATGACCATATCTCCCCGGGCAAGGGAAACAAAAGCAAAAATGAACAAGTGGGACTATATCAAGCTGAAAAGCTTCTGTACAGCAAAGGACACCATCAGTAGAACAAAAAGACATCCTACAGTATGGGAGAATATATTCATAAAAAACGTATCTGATAAAGGGTTGACATCCAAAATATATAAAGAACTCATGCACCTTAACAAACAGAAAGCAAATAATCCAATTAAGAAATGGGCAGAGGACATGAATAGACACTTCTCCAAAGAAGAAATTCAGATGGCCAACAGGCACATGAAAAGATGCTCCACATCGCTAATCATCAGAGAAATGCAGATTAAAACCACAATGAGATATCACCTCACACCAGTGAGGATGGCCAACATCCAAAACACAAACAACAACAAATGTTGGCGAGGATGTGGAGAAAAGGGAACCCTCCTACACTGCTGGTGGGACTGCAAATTAGTTCAACCATTGTGGAAAGCAGTATGGAGGTTCCTCAAAAAACTCAAAATAGAAATACCATTTGACCCAGGAATTCCACTCCTAGGAATTTACCCTAAGAATGCAGCAGCCCAATTTGAAAAGGACAGATGCACCCCTATGTTTATTGCAGCACTATTTACAATAGCCAAGAAATGGAAGCAACCTAAGTGTCCATCAGTAGATGAATGGATAAAGAAGATGTGGTACATATACACAATGGAATATTATTCAGCCATAAGAAGAAAACAAATCCTACCATTTGCAACAACATGGATGGAGCTAGAGGGTATTATGCTCAGTGAAATAAGCCAAGCCGAAAAAGACAAGTATCAAATGATTTCACTCATATGTGGAGTATAAGAACAAAGAAAAAAACTGAAGGAACAAAACAGCAGCAGACTCACAGAACCCAAGAACGGACTAATAGTTACCAAAGGGAAAGGGACTGGGGAAAATGGGCGGGAAGGGAGGGATAAGAGGGAAAAAGGGGCATTACGATTAGCAGATGTAATGTTGGGGGGGCACGGGGAGGGCAGTACAACTCAGAGAAGACAAGTAGTGATTCTATAGCATCTCACTACGCTGATGGACAGTGACTGTAATGGGGTTGGTGGGGGGGACCTGATGAAGGGGTAGTTTAATAATCGTAATATTGCACATGTAATTGTAAATTAATGATAATAAAATAAATTATATTAAAAAAAATAAAATAATATAAATCTTAAAAAAAAATAAATGTTTCTCAGGAGTTGTATTTATAATTTTACTTTGAACCAGGTTCCTTTGGTGTTTTATATTTATATATGGCACCCTCTAGTGCCCAGAAGCTCTACTCCCTGGAGCTGCTCAGCCCCTGAAGCAATGTCAGTGGTCGCAGGGGAGTGGTATTTGTGCCTAGGGGGAGGAAAGAGCTGTTTCCTGCTTCCCAGCTGCTATGCCTGTCTCTACTGCCAGAATCAGTGGGCCGAGCACACTGGTATAAGCCTCTATGCTTTGCGTTCATAAATGCTGTAGACAGATCTTCCGTCTGGCTGGCCTAATGCCAGGGTAGGGTTTGACGGTTTGCAAGCCAGGTGGGGCTGGTCGGAAGAAAGGTGCAGTAGGCTGCCTATCACAGAGGGTGTCCTTGTAGCTGTGTAACCGGCCAAGGAGCTGGAGCACCTGAAGACAGTGAAAGCTCCCAACCTGCTGGGCAAAGTGCACCTGGACAATTTCGTCTACCTGTCCTTTCTCCTGAGCAGTAAGCTCTGTGCAGTCCTTGCCCCTTTAGCAGCCCTCTTGCTAAGGGCTTCCTTGTTGGGAAGTCTCTCAGACTGCCTGCCTTTCTTTTGTCACAGAGCAGCTGGATATGGATCCCTGCTTTCCACAGGCAGCTGGAATCTCAGTCTCTCCTGAAATTCTGCCTGTCTTTGCTTTCCAACCCCCTACTCACGAGAGTACCATGCAAGCACCATGAAATGTAGGTTTGTGCTGCCAGAGCAGATCTCCAGAGTTTGGTATTCAGCAGTCATAGGCTTCTACTCCCTCTCTGCTCCGTTTCTCTTCCTCCCACGGGTGAGCTGGGGTGGGGGAAGGGCTTGGGTCCTGCCAGGCCACCGCTTTGGTACATTACCCTGCTCTGTGAGGTCTGCTCTTTTCTCCACGTGTATGCAGTCTGGCACAGTCCTCTTTCCTCTTGCTTTTTCAGGAGTAGTTGTATTAATTATGTTTTCATATTATATGCGGTTTCAGAGGAAACCTCTGTCTCACCTCTCATGCTGCCATCTTTAATCCCCTCCTCCCATATTTTTTGTTTTAAATGTGAACACTTAAATCAGTAGACTTTGAGTAAATCAGATTACAAATCCAGCATAATGTGGGTGTACCTCCTCCAATAAATTGGAGGGCCTCAAACAAAGTCTGAGATTACCTGAAGAAGAAGCAATTCTTGGTCAAGACTGAAACTTGGAAATGAAGCCTGAGCTTGCAGTTTGACTAGATGCCTTGGGGAATTTGGAGTGAAGACTGCAATAGCAACCCTTACCTAATTTTCTACCCTGCTCATTTGTCCTAAAGATTTTGGACTTGCCATTCCCCACAATCATGCTAGTCAATTCCTTAAACTCAGTACATCGCTCTCTCTGTCCTTCTCTTTCATTATGTTATGTATATTATATTATATCACTTATATTATATTATACTATACTATATTACATTATATTATTAGTATCTGTTGCCCTGAAGAATCTTGACTAAATACAAATTCTCTCAATGAAGGTTTCTTCTTTGATGTACCTTTCTGTCTCCACAGCTTTGCTCCTGGTGACCCACTTTTCTCTAATGCCCTCTATGTCCCTGCTACTCACCGATAAGAGAACTCATCCACCCATTCTTCAGGATATCTGCCTTGCCTATTCCAACTCTCCATCATCTCATTTTCTTTTGCGTTTTTACTAAAAAGATATGTTTAACCACATTCAAATAAAGTTTATAATATAGGAAGGGAAAACAATAGCATTTCCTTTCTTTTGTATATAAAGAAGCTTGCTAATACCTCCTATATTGAGGTAAGAAAAGCACATTAAAAGCATTGTTAATACACTCATTAACATTTTATAAGAAACTGTAATTTTTTTTGAAATTGTGTAATTTTTTAATAACAAATAAACGTATTTTTTCACTTACATAAGAGTAGACAGCCTTCAAGAGGAAGTATTATAATCTATTAATAGCAATAGCAGAACCCAGAAAGGAAACTACATAGTTATTCATGAAATAATACAATAAAATTCTTACAGATACATACAATACACATTTGTAGATGTATTCTGAATGTAAAAGTATACAGTCATTTAAAAGTGAATGAGGATTTATGAAAATTGAACATGAAATTCTTTATAATACATTTACCTGAGTCTTCCTCATGATACTCATTGGATAGTTGTGATACTGTTTTGTGAAAGGAGGGTAGTTGATCTTGATTTTGTTGATCTTGACCTTGATCTGAGTATTCCTGAGAATAGTCTTTCCTGCTTTTAACAGAAAATGAAATGGCACCTACAACACATAGGCACAAGATGTCAGACTAAGCAGGAATTAAAATGAAAGGGTGGTAGTTTCAGATATTAAAGTAGCTCTAGCTTGAAAATAATAAACATAAAGCGAAATATAAATTCTAAGTGTTAGTATCAGAATTAAAGCTGATGGTAGTACAGAACAATTTAATGGGAAGTTCAAGGAAATGGTTTCAAAATTTCCATTAAAATGGTAATTTTTTAAAAGCTTTCTTATAATAATTAAGAAAATGAGGCAAATAATAGGATGATTATCAGCTTTCAGAAAACATACTGGTCTTGAGTGACTGTTCTTAAATATTTTCTTCCTAAGTCATTTTTTAACACTCTATTTATTACTTCATTAAACAAACAAGTTGAAAATACTGTAATGGTATTTAAATTTTTAGAGAGAATTAAAGACAAAAACAGATGAAGTTACAGTTAAATATGTAATGCTTAAATAACAATTATACCAAAATGTAATAGAAATAATACATAGGAATATAGATTCAAAATCGTACCCCCCAAAAAACTCAGGAATTAAAAGTAAAAATCATATTACTCTTTCAAACTGATAACTCTTAATACTCTGAATAACATTCATTGTTAATGAGAGTTTTGAATAATAGCCCCCATCTCAGACACTGTTGGCAGGAGTATAAACTGGTATTACATTTTTTGGAGGGTAATTCTGCAACATGCACCAAACTGAGAATGCGTATCCCTTTTGGCATGCCAGTTCTTTCTTATCCTATAAATATATTATATCTTAAGCTTTATCTCCATAGGTAGACTAGCATAGTGTGCAAAGAGTTTTTTACAAAGATATTGTTGCAATAGTATCTGTAACTGCAAAAACAAAAAAAAGAGGTACTGAATTTCCACCTATGCATGGTTACATGAATTAAGATATATATTTGGAATACTGAACATCTAGTTAAAAGAAAGAAAAATCTATGAAAATAGAAATGAAGATATATCCATGCTACTTTGAGCAACAGCAGCCATTTGCAGAGCTTTTTGTCCATAGGATCCACTGTGTGTGGGGGGAGTTGTGTGTGTGTGTGTGTGTGTGTGTGTGTGTGTGTGTAAATGATATATAGCTGAACGTTGAACAATGAAGGAGTTAGGGGAGCTGGACCGCTACAAAGTTGAAAATCCATGTATGACTTTTGACTCCCCGAAATTTAACTACTAATAGCCTACCATTGGCTGGAAGCCTTATAGATAACAAACATACTTTTTATATGTATTACATACTGTATTCTTACAATAAAGTAAGCCAGAGAGAATGTTTTTTTTTCAAATTGCACATCTCTAAAAAATCTGCCAATATATTTATTGAAAAACGTCTGTGTATAAGTGGTTCTGTGCAGTTCAAACCCATGCTCTCCAAGGGTATTATATAAATGTACTGTATATAAATATGAATTGGTGCTTGGACAAAATTTGTTTTCTCCCAGTCTGAAGGTTAAATGTCTGAAATCCATGGGCCAGCAGAGTTGGTTCATTCTGGAGGTTATGAGAGAGATCTGTTCCATGACCCTCTCCCACTGTCTGCTGTTAGCATTTCTGGCTTGTAAATGTATCATTCCAGTTTCTGCCTCCATTTTCACATGGTGTTCACTCCTGTGGCTATCTGTGCTTATTTTTCTTTTATAAGGACAAAAGTCGGATTGGATTAAGGCCCATCCAAGGTCTGCATGACCTCATCTTAATTTAAATTTATCTGCAAAAACCCTATTTCTAAATAAGATCAAGTTCACAGGTATCAGTAGTTAAGATACTAACATATCTTTTGTGAGGATACAATTCAATCCAAAATAATAGGCAACATTTTTGTCAATACTTGTAACTTTATAGATGGCTTTAGCATATATTTCCCCATTTGATTTCAATTCGGTCACTTTATCCATTATCCAATCTCCTTCTCTTTATGTCCTGATCATGACTCATAATTTTTATATTTTTAGTCCTGTAACCATTAATATTTATCTTATTTATATGAGAGGATCACTTTTTAACTAATTAAAACCAACAGTGTGACACCTGGGTTCATGACTGGGGCTGTCTGTTACCAGCTGCCTGCCTCTAATGCCCCAAATGTGAAATGGAGGCACCAGTGGGTAGCAGCTGGTGGCACTGGATGTTACACAGTGTCACTGGTATTACACTGGGTATTACTGGGTCCCTTCAGGTTTCTGGAAGGGCTCCTGACCGTTCACTGGTCTTCCAGCAGTTTACCAATTCCTAGGTGGGCAGGATTGGCTCAGGTCATGGCTGAGGAGGGCTAAAGCCAGGTCACAGGCTGCTTCAGGAGCCGCAGTCAGACCAAGGTTGGCAGGCTTGCCTACAGGTACATGGGTGAGTGTCTCCCTCTGGGACTGCTCCCAGACAGACTGAAGCTGTGAGGGCCTGGAGCCAGATTACATGGCTGCTTCCAGATACCCAGACAGACCCCACTCAGTGGGCCTACCTTGGGGACGTGGACAAGCATGTTTCCTAGTAGGAGTATTCTCACGCCATGGCTGAGAGTGGCTGGAGCCAAGTTACTGGGCCATTTCAGCATCTGCAGTTGGACCAAGGTTGGAGGGCCTGCCTCAGGCCCAGACAGGTGTGTCTTCCTCCTGGCCCCCGGGTGGACAGGGATGGTGGCTAAGAGGGGTGAAGCTAAGTCATGGGCTACTTTGGCATCCATAGATGGGACAGAATTTGTGGACGTCACAGAGGGCACAGGCAGGCATTACTCCTACCAGACTCCTTGGCAGATAGGGTTGATAGCAAGATCAAAACCAAATGGGAGCATAACAATCCACAGGGGGACAGGGTTGTTTCTGGTCCATAGTCAGGACAACAGTTAGCAAGTCTGCCCCCTGCACCTGAGCCTGCCTTTTCAAAATGGTGCTCCTTGGAATTGGACTCCACTGGGATTTTATAATCCCCATGGATGGCTTCCAAATTATTGTTGCTGAAGGGGAAAACAAGTGAAGACCTCCTATTCCACTATCTTGCTGACATCACTCCTATCTTACCATTTTCAATTCCTTTATTTTGAAACATCATCAAGTCACATAAGTTGTAGGTTAAATGTAATGTTCTACTATAAACATGGCTTTCTTATTTTACATAGGAGCTTGGTATGTGCTCATAAACACATTAGGGAAAGACAGGGTATATAGTACATAAGCTTTGGACAGAACCTGGATTCAAACTTTTGTTCTGCTACTACTAATTTAGCCTTGAACATGATATTTACCTCATCTGCAAAATGGTGTTAGTTGTTTTGAGGATTAAATGAGTATAGTTTATGTTTATATAGGACTTACTGTATGCCAGGCATGGTCCTAGATGATTTACATATACTAACATTTTTTTGCAAAACATACCTGTAAGTCCTATTATTATCCCCATTTTAAAGAAGGGAAACTGTGACACAAGCAAGTTCAGTAGCTTCCCCAAAAGCAGTCACCTTGTAATAATATAGCTGGAATTTGAACATGAGCATTCTGGTTCAAAGTTCACAATCTTTTTTTCCTAACTAATAGAATTTATTTTTCAAAGTCTTAAGTTTACAAAAAAATGAGTGTCTAGAGTTCCCACATACCCACCACTAGGTTCCCCTATTATAACCATCTTGCATTAGTGCAGTACATTACTTACAATTGGTGAACCAATGCTGATACACCCTTATTAACTAAAGTCCATAGTTTATATTCTGGTTCACTCTTTGTGTTGTGCATTTAATGGCTTTGGCAAATGTATAATTTCATGTATCTAACATTATAGTATCATGCAGAATAATTTCACTGTCCTAAAAATCCCCTGTATTCCATTTGTTCATTCCTCCCTCCCAACCCCCAAGGGACTGGCAACCACTGACTTTTCACCTCTTCCAGAATGCCATGTAGTTGGAATCACAGAGCATGTGGCCTTTTCAAGTTGGCTTCTTTCATTAAGCAATATGCATTTGTTTCCTCTGTGTCTTTTTGTGGCTTGATAGCTCATTTGTATTTATTACAAAAAATATCCTGTTGTACAGATATACCACTGTTTATCCATTCACCTACTGTAGAGCATTGTGGTTGCCTCCACATTTTGGCAATTGTGAATAAATCTGCTATAAACATTCATGTGCAGATTTTTGTGTGGACATAAATTTTCAACTCATTTGGGAAAATACCAGGGTATGTGATTGCTGGAATATGTTGTAAGTATGTTTAGCCTTGTAAGGTACTGCCAAACTATATTCCAAAGTAGCTGTATCATCATATTTTGTATTCCCACCATCCATGAATGAGAGTTCCTGTTGTTCCTTATCTTTGTTAGCATTTGGTGTTGTCAGGGCTTCTGAATTAAGTCCATCATAATAGGTATGTAGCTGGGATCTCACTGTTGTTCTAATTTGCAGTTACCTAATGCCATATGCTATTGAACATCTTTTCATATGCTTACCTGCTATCAGAGTATTTGGTGAGGTATCTTTTCAGATCTTTCACCAATTGCTAAAATTGGGTTGTTTGCTTTTCTGTTGTTGAGTGTTAAGATTTTTTTAAAATATATTTTGGAAACCATTCATTTATTAGATAGCCAAAAAGTTTACAAGAGACAAATAAGGAGCATATATATGGATAAAAGATTCAGTTCACTAAGACAAAAACAAAAACAAAAAATGAGATCATAGATACAGAGAACAGATTGGTGGTTGCCAGAGGAAGGGGGAGGGAGGTGAATCGGACGGAGTTGAAATAGGTGGAGGGAGTAAAAAGTATAAACTTCCAGTTATAAAATAAATAAGTCCTGGGGATCTAACTTACAGCATGGTGACTATAGTTAGTAATGCTGTATTGCATATTTGAAAATTGTGATGAACGCAGTGTATAAAAGTTCTCATCACCAGAAAAAGTATTTTAACTATGCATGTTACTTAAACTTACTGTGGTGACTGTTTCATAATATACACAAATATCAAAAATTGAAAAAAAAAGGACTCAACTCAGCAAGAATATATAAAAATTATAGGCATATACACACCTAAAAACAGTAACCCAAAATCTATCAAGAAAAAATTGACAGAACTGGAAGGAGAAACAGACAATTGTACAGTATCTGGAGAATTAAAAAACCCACTTTTATTAATGGATAGAACAACTGGGAAGAAGACCAATAAAGAACTAGAGGACAAGAGAAATACTATAAAACCATCTAGAACCAACTGACTTATATAAGATGTTCCACCAAACAATGGCAGAATACACAAACTTCTCAAAGGAACATGGAACACTGTCCATGAGAGATCACGTGCGGCCACAAAGATTATCTTAAGAAATTTAAAAAGATTGAAATCACACAAAGCATCTTTTTTCACCACAATGGAATGAAATTACAAATCAATTACAGAAGGAAAACTTGGAAATTCAAATTTGGCAATTAAAAAACATACTCTTTAAACAACAAATATTTCAAGGAAGAAATCACAATGAAATAAGAAAACATCTTGAGACAATTGAAAATGAAAACAAGGCATACAAAACTTATGGGAAACAGTCCGAACACTGCTAAGAGGGCAGTTCATTACAGTAATGCACTCATTATAAAAGGAGAACAACCTTAAATCAACACTCTAAGGAACTAGCAAAAGAAGAGCAAAATTAAACCCAAAACTAGCAGAAGGAAGGATATAATGATTAGAGTGGAGGTAAATGAAATAGAGAATAGAAAAGCAATAGAGAAAACCAAAAACCAAAAACCAAAACCAAAAAAAAAAACAACCCGTAAAAGCTGGTTATTTGGAAAGATCAACATCATTGGCAGACCTTTAGCTAGTTTGACCAAGAAGAGGGAGAAAAGATCCAAATTAAGAAAATTAGAAATAAAGTGGGGATGTTACTATTGTTTTATCAAAACAAAAAACATTGTGAGAGAATAGTATGAATTAGTTATATGCCAAAGGAATTGGATAACTTAGATGAAACATATACCTAGAATCACACAATCTATTAAAACTGACTTGTGAATAATAGAAAATCTGAATAAATGTAATACTAGTAAAGAGATTGAATCAGCAACCAAAATCCTCCCTATAAAGAGAAGCAGATGGCTTCACTGTTGAATTCTATCAAATATTTAAAGAAGAATTTACACCATATTTTCTAAAAGACTTTCAAAAAAATCAAAGAGGGAAAACTTCCTAACTCATTCTAAAGGCCAGCATTGCCCTGATACAAAAGAAAAAGAGCACAAGAAAAAAAAAACCCTAAAATCCAATGCCTTAATGAAAATTGATGCAAAACTCTTCAACAAAATATTAGCATACAAATTCAGCAACATATTAAAAGGATTAGACATCATGATCAAGTGGGATTCATTTCAGGAATGAATGAATGAAGAGTGGTTCAACATACAAACATCAATCAATGTAACACCGCATTAACAGAATAAAGTTTTAAAAAATACATGATCATCTTGATTGATGGATAAAAAGTATTTGGAAAAATTGAACATCTTTTCATAATGACAAAAATAAACTACAAATAGAAGAGAACTTCCTCAAAATGATAATGCCCATACATGAAAAACCCACACAGCTAACATTACATTCAACGGTGAAGGACTAAAAACTTTTCCTCTAAGATCAAAACAAGACAAGGATATCTGGTTTTGTCACTTCTATTCAGCATCGTATTGGAATTTCTAAACAGAGCAGTTATGTAAGAAAAACTAGCAAAGCTGTCTGTATTGGAAAGGAAAGAGTAAAATGATCTGTTTGTAGCTGACACGATCTCAGAAAAACCTTAATGATTCCACACAAAAAAGTTAGAACTAATAAATGCATTTAGCAAATACGCAGGACACAAAATCAACACACAAAATTATTTAAATTTTTACACACAGGTAATGAGCAATTTGAAAAGGAAACTAAGAAAACAATTCAGTTCAATCAAATCATTATTTGGATAAATCTACATATGTTAAACAATAAGTGTGCACTGAATAATAAGGAAACCTAATCAATATTTCAAATACTATGAAATACTTTCAAGAACTGAGAGTCCATAGTCTCCATTCTTTCTCATTTCAGTCCTTTTATATGCTCGGCATATTTTTCTTCCTTCAACACACCCATTTGAATGTTACTACCTTTTTATCATCCCTTAACAAACAGAAATTAATTATTTTAAAACAATTCAAGAGTTCTATATAACAAGACCATATATTATAGACCAGAATGAGATACTAAGTATTTATCTCAAAAAACAGAAATGAATGAAGGAACTATGGAAGCAATTACAGGTCTATTTAGTAGCCTATGTTTTAACTGAAAGAGCACTTTTAAACTGCATATCTTAGAACTATGCCACTAATTTATGCACTTTTTTCCCCAGTGAAAACCCTTTTTCTTGGCAATGTAATTTCTATTTTATTTCTAAACGATTATGTTTTTAAATTGAATTTTTATTTTTGGTTATTAATTAGCTATGGTAGAACGGACAGTAGTCAAATTCTTGAAACTTATTACAAAGAATAACTTTAGCTCAGCAACCTGTCAGTAATGAACCTTCAAACCACATGCAGTAAATAATGATTATGAGGAGAATATGTGTTTCAAAGATGGTAATATTTTTCTACACTATATGTATTTGTAATTACTTTGTTCTTTATATTTATCTGTTCTGGTTAAGGCCAGCCAACCCAAAAGGAAACAAAAATAAATAAAAAGCTTGATTGTTGGTACTTGTGTTTATCAGAGTGATAGGAAAATTATTAGACAGTGGTAGAAAAACTATAGTATAACAGAAATAATAGTAGCAAGGAAAAGCAACACTCTAAGACACAGCATAATTGACTTAATGGAGATTTTCAGTTTGTCTGAAGAGTGTTACAAAAACAATCTAGTAAGAACAGTAATTATAGCTATAGCATTTTCAATAGCACAAGCTTTCATTTTGACAAATGGATTTTTTTTCCCTGCCAAACAATTTGATTTTTCAAAATGTGTTCCTAACAGTCAATAAAACAAACATTTTCTACTATATGTCATTTTCTAAAATTAGGAATTATTAATTTCATACTATTTTGTAAGATGTAAATATCAGACTCAAGTTTAAAGACTAAGCAGTGTAATTTTACATAAATGTTTTTTTCTTTAGAAAATAATGAAAAACGATTTATAGAATGTTTACTCTGTGTTAGGCATATGCTTCCCATTCATTATCTATTTAACTCCTTTAATAAACATTTGAGTTAATTATTTTAATTAACTTGTTAGACTTATTTTAAAGTTGAGCAACCTGAGACATAGAGAAGGTTCGGTAACCTACCCCAGATCACACAGTTAAGTAAGTGACAAGGGCATATATATTTACCTGACATAGAATATGGGAAATGGCACATTAAGTCATGTCTAAATATCACCAAAAATACCACAGAATAAATGGGCTTTTGACTGGATAATAGCAAAAGCATTCACATACTAACAAAACATTTATTTTGACCTAAAGTAATAGGCCTCAGATACTGCACCTTGATCACCTAAACTATGTCATCCCTTAGAAAACATCCAAAATCAAGTTTCCATGGCAACAGCTACACCTGGAAAGGCTCTTGACACCCCACCTGCTCCTCCCACTGGCTTCATCCTTTACCCCTCCCTGTCGCTGCTGAGGAATTACTGTTAAGGAAAATCTCTGTGTGGCTGGATTTTGATCAACTTGTGAATTTCTTGGAAGCACAAAATTCTGTCGAGAAGTTTTTTCACAAGTGTTTGGTCTATGCACAGTATGTTATACATGATCAAATGAATTTTGTTTTGTTTCTCTAATTAATATCATACTATTGTATAAATCTGAGTAGCAAGACTAAAGCTGACAGCCTGAGGAATCCTCTGTTAACTCTCCTCCTCCTCCTATCTTTTTCTTGCTTTATTTTAACCTTATTTCTAACTCACTTTTGTTTTATTTCCCCTCCATTAGGGGGCCAAAAGGCAAAGTGGAAAAAACAAAATTATGTGGCTCATAAAGAACAGAGATAAACCCAGGGCTATGGCTGCATCTGCCTTTATTCTGTGTATAATACAGCTCTTGTCTCCCACTCTGTTTTAACTGGAGTAAAGTTGATATATAATATTATATTGCTTCAGATGTGCAACATGACTTAATAATTATATACATTACTAGATGCTTGCCACAAGTAGCTCCCCCTGTTACCCTACCAAGATATACAATATTATTGGTTATATTCTGTATGTTGTACTTCCATTCCTATAACTAATTTAAATTTTACAATTTGAAGTTTGTATCTCATTATCCCCTTCACCTATTTTACTCACCCCTCCAGCCCCTTCCCTGTGGTAACCAATAATCTGTTGTCCACATTTATGAGTCTATTTCTTTTTTGTTTGTTTGCTTTGTTTTTTAGATTCCACATGTGAGTGAAATCATATGGTATCTGTCTTTCTCTGCTGGGCTTATTTCACTAGCATAATATCCTCTAGGTCCATCCATGTTGTCGCAAATGTCAAGATTTCCTTTGTTATGGCCGAGTAATATTCCATTGTGTATATGTGCCACATCTTCTTTACCCACTCACCTATTGATGGACACTTAGGTTGCTTCCATATCTTTGCCATTATAAATAATGCTGCAATGAACATATATCCATTCAGATTAGAGATTTTGTTTTCTTCAGTTAAATTCCCAGAAGTGGAATTGCTGGGTCTTATGCTATTTCTATTTTTAGTTTTTTGAGGAACCTCCATATTGTTTTCCATGGTGGCTGCACCAACTTACATCCCCACCAACAGTATAGGAAGGTTCCCTTTTCTCCAAATCCTCACCAACACTTGTTATTTCTTGTCTTTTGCACAGTAGCCACTCTGACAGGAGTGAGGTGATCCCGCTCTTCCTAAGCTTTTAATTTTTATGATAAAATATATTGTACTTCAGCACCTAACTGTACTTCTATAGGCTCCCTTTTTGTGGCATTATACTGTTTGTTCTTTCTGTAACACATTTTTGACAAGAGTGTAACAGAAGACACAGCAAACTATAGGAAAGGATTATTAAAGCCTACAGGATTCAGATTTCTGATGTAGAGGATGGTGTGTCATGCCTTAGCTTTAGCAAGAACCTATGCTTTCACTACTGGGACAAAATGTTATAAAAGTGATAGTCTAAATTGCTATTAAAACTGCATGCGAAAACCCCTGAGTCTGTGGCCCCAGCCTAATCAGAGGCAGGCATCCTTAGGCTGTGATTAATGCTGGCTCATAAAACCCCATGGTATAAAGGCCCCTCTGTCTGCCCTGCATCTGGCCTGCCCAAGAAATGCCCTGCATTTCTGTGACTGGACAACTCTCCCTTCCCACTCACCCTCCTGACTATTTTTAAACTACCAAGTGATTGGCACTGATTATGTTTTGGAAATGGAACCACATCTTGCTGTCATCCTTCCCAGTTAGAATGAAAACCAGACAAGTTCTTAAGCCTTCAAAGACTAGAACAATAAACGTAATGACTAATATTTATTGGGTACTTACTATGTGCCAGGCACCGTGCCAGGAGCTATACATGCATGATCTGATTGGAGGCTGAAGTCATGTTTGACTTCTGAATGTGTTCCTTTGCAATGCAACCACAGTAAAACAGGAAACAGTAAAATAAAAGATGTGCGATTTTGCCACTATAATGGGGTGGTTAGCATGAAAATACCACCTAAGCTTTAAATGAAAATTGCAAATTTAAATAGCACTACTTTTGCTCAGTATCACATTCTGAAAATACATGTGACAAGCACTTCTACTTATCACGTACAACATTAGGCATCAAATTTTGAAATGAATTTGTGTTTTAAAGATGGCAACTGGAAATACAGTTTCTGGAGAGTGTGTCCTTTCAGAGTAACAGGATGCCAACTATAAAAACTATTTCTATCTTGCTTAAACATAGGCCTAACATAAGAACTTTATTGTGTACACATTAAACATTTTGTCTTGACATTAGACAGAGGCTTATCAAAAGGAAATTTTAAGAAGTCTTTAGCAAAGCCTACTAAAAACTTGTTTGCAATTGTTTGGAAGGGGCTTTCTTGTGCCAGGGTCATAATAGATCTCATTTCAGCAAAAGAATTGCTGATTTGCAGGAATGGATGTTAGCTATAATTCACAGTTGGGCTGAAAAGAATGAATATGATTACTCTTCGGCAACCAATAAAACCATTTTTGTATGCTTTTGAAAAAATACAAGGTAATTGGTGGCTACACGAAAATTAAGCATTGTAATTTACATTCTGGAGCTACCAGCTTATGAAGGGGTCATGCATAATAAAAGATTTTCAGACTACTCTATAATGAATGTTCAGGGTAGAAACTAAATTTACTGCTAAGACTGGAAATTACCTTAAATGTGGCTTCTCAATATTTAGTTTTCTAATGTAGAATAAATAGTTAAAGCTCCTTGGTGACTGCACTGAGCTGTGTCCAAGTAGTGTTCTGTAACATGTAAAGACTTGATACAGTAAGTGAATGCTATGCGAAAACATTATATTTTTTAATTTCAAAAGAAGTTTTTGTATTTTTAAATTGAGATATAATTGTCATAAAATGGCATTAGTTTTAGGTGTAAAAACATCCTTGTTGTTTAATGTTTTACAGATTGTTTTAAGCCACCACACCATGACTAATACATTAAATTATTTCAGACTAACTTTGTTCATACATTTAAATGGTTCACAATTCAATAAATGATCCTTGTGATTGCCTTTCTCTGTTGCACTTCCATTAACCTTGCGGACAAATGTAAGATAGTCAACTACCAGCATTGGTCACAAATAAATGTCATTAATGATTGTAAGAATTTCTAAAGACCATTTTCCTTTGAGATGAAAGTATGTTGCTCACAAGTAGGAATTCATAAGGCATAATTATGAAGTCTTAAACTTAAGTTAAAAAATTAACTGAACTAGTTAATGAGAAAAAAAGCTGTTCAAAAATATTTAGGGAGTGCCATTTCTACAATGTATTGGAAAAGATTCACGGAATCCTGTCTCAACTGAAAATTCTAAGTTTAACATACATAGAACCTAAGAAAGCAAGAAACTACTGCAGTAAGTCATCACTGGAGATGACATTTGTTACTCTTTGGTGGTCAGAGGCTCGGCTTTGGGGCTTATAATCAGGAATCAGCAACAAATCAGCAGCTCAAGAGCCCACACTTGCATGGCTTGGCTCCAGATTTCACATTATATTTTTGGCCTACCAAACTCCAAATTAATTATTTAGCTTCATAGCTCTTCATTTCCCTTCACAGAAAAGGGACCTAGAGTTATGCCTGTAAGTTTAGGCAGTCACCTGTTTGTTGTTACTAAAATTTGCCTTTTAAGGTTCTGTTATAACCCTGATATTCGCAAGCTGGAGGGCACTGAGCTGATTAGTGTGACATTCTCATAAGGAACTCAGAGCAGTTATGCCAGAGACATTTGTGCTCTATGTAGATTATTAAAAAGCAACTAGAGCATATTATTAGAAAAAATGATATGTAGATTATATCAAATTGTAAAACCTTAATTCTTACCTGTACAAGTTCATTTTCTTAGTACGGTATTAGGAGTGAATTGCTCTATGTTGTGAACATGCATGTTTATAGCCATCACTAAATCATGCTTCTTAATCATATTATGTTATGGCAATCAAAATAAAGTTAAGAATTATTGTTACTAAAGTATATTCTAACCACTGAGGCCTAATCATCTTCACCTAAATATTAGTCTTTTGCAAAAAATCAAGCTTCTACCTGAAACGAATGGAAATTTAGTTGCATATTTCATTCACTACTAAAAATATGCAACAGGCTATTACTGCATTTCTATATTTTATTACATTCTAATCCTCTAACAATGGACAATAATATTAGCATTCTGCATTCTAATATTTATCCCAACCAGAGATGTCATTTTCTGGTTATTAAAGAGAGAATTAAGCCATCATGTTATAATACACTCAGTCATTAACACATTATTTCTACCATGCCTACACATGTGATGTCTGCTTGGTTTTGTCTGTTTCTCTCTAAGGTTCCATATTTTCATATCTAGGTTGACGGAATCAGTATTTTTCTATTTTTCTGAAATTTACTGACATACAAAGATGATTTTCAAATCAAGGTAGAACTGGGCTCTTTCTCCCTAACTAGTAAATCTGTTCTGATCACTTTTCTCTCAAAGTTAATGGTATCACCTTCCTTAGAGTTGCTTACTATCAGAAGTACACTTGACTCTCCTTTCTCCCTTATCTCTCCACATTCCAATTTTCATCAATGCAACTGTGGTGGACACTGTGCTGCATCGACCAGATTCCTTTTCAGGAACAAAAGATTTATTTCTGTAGCTGATGGGAATGATGCTGGAAGATGCCCATCAGGTCAGCTCCCTTAAGGCATCACCTTGTTTGAAAAAAACCTCATCCAAGGTCAATCCTCCTGCCACACATAGCCCACTTTCAATGACCAATCAACACAGCAGCATAAAGGCCTAGTCCCCTTCTCCTGACATGGGGGACAACTCTGAAGGGCCATGCTGGCTTCAGAGGCCTCAGTGAGTTGACTAAAACCCTTCCCTGGGGCTGTCTGGAAGCCCAGCTTCTCCCCCTGGTCAATATACTTCCTTGCCTCTCCTTCTGCAAGTGATTACAACACACTCCCTAATAAATGTCCTGCAGGCTAATATCCCACCTCAGAGTTTAATTCCCTGGATACTCAAGCTGTTATGAAATCATTTTCCATTTTTATTTCTCTTTAAACTGCTCCTCTGTTTTATAACCCACTATCAGAGGCCTAGGTCAGTTGGCCCTTGACTCTCATTTAGAACGGTCAATCTTAACTCTCTGTTCCACAGCCAAAGAGGCATTCCAACAAATATTTCCACATAGGCACACTTGCAACATGATTGTAGCTCATTGCAGGCTGCTGTGAAAGTTCCAAATCTATCCATTTCTCAAAATTTGAATCTACCAGTCAATATGCCATGACACTCACATGCTCTCGGTGCCCCATAAAAATCCCCTCAGCAAACAGTTCCCACATACACCAGTGGTTTCCTCTGGCTCCTTTCCAGTGGGGATTCACTGCCCTGGGAATCTGCGCAAAGAGCAAACTTCAATCTGTGATGGATAGGAGTTAGCAGATAATTATGCCCAATTTCCTTGCCCTTTGGCCTCATACTTACAAGGTTCCCAGTAAGGTTCCCTAGGTCTCAGTAGTACTCTGACATCTAGCTTATTTTATTTCACTTTTTCCCTTCAGCATCTGACTTCCCCATTCTCTCAGAATGTATCCTGTGATCACCACTCCAGTGGAATTAAGCTGGAATTAAACTCTTCTCTCAGGGTCTGCTTTGGGGAGAAGAGGCACAAACTAACACTGAGAACTGATTGACTAGAATATTGCTCAAGGCCCCTAAATGACCTCTCAGATCTAACTGTCCTCTTTTGCCCCTTCTGTTTTCTGTATTACCTCTAGATTTCACTTTTTAAAACTCAGTTGACTCATGGCCCTCAGAAATCTTCATTGGCTCCCAGTGCAGTAAGAAATAAAACAAAACTCTGCCCAACAAAATAGGCCTGTATTTTAAATTGCATGTTACCCTTGCATTCGTCACCACAAACACACCCCTCTCTATTCATTATATACAGTGTCTTATTTGTGTTTTCACAAAAGTTGTTTTCTCTGCTGGGATGCCCCCACCACCACACTGGCTGACAAATCCAAGTTCTTTCTCCAAGGCCCAGATCAAACCCTTCAGTGGATCAAATAAAATAAGCTAGATGTCAGACTACTGCTGAGACCTAGGGAACCTTCCTGAGAACCTTATGAGGAAGTATCAGGCCAAGGGCAAGGAAATTGGGCATAATCATTTACTAACTCCTATTCACCACAGATCAAAGTTAGTATCCTTTGCTTCTCCTAAGAAGCTCACTCAGACCCCCCACTGCTAGGGTTAATATTTCCTGCTACCATGCTCCCCAGCGCCATGCACAAACTTTTAGCATATCAGAGCATGCCTTGTATTGAGACGATTTATGCATCTCTATTTCCACCACCAGATATGAATCCCTAGGAGGCAGGAGCCACATGATAACCATCTCTGTACCCAGTGGTAATACTCGAAATAATTAACATAACTACATTACTGCTCTGACCAATCAGAAGGGATACCAAATCAAAGTCCTGAGGCCATATACATCTAAAAATTTTAGAGGCTACCTGTCTTTATGTTACATCGGATTAATGGCAGTTCAGAAACAATTATATTTATACTACTTAAAATATTGTAGAAGTCTTCCAATAGTAATATCAATAAAAAAGCAGTTAGCCTTCTCTATAAATCATAATGACACCATTAATTTAATGCTAAGGGACTGCACTGGGAAGAACAAGCAGCAGCATGTCTTGCAAGTAGTTTTCAAAATTATGAAGCCTGCAAACCTCTTATGTAGTCAGCAACACTTACTACTTCATCCTCACTTAAGAATGTACCGAGTTGCCTTTAACTTCCCCAAATTCCTTCTAAAGTCCTTCAAACCAAACTGCTAAATGAATCCATGTCTAAATAGTGAAAATATGAATTGAAATGTTATAGTCTCAGAAATACTGCCAAAACCAACAAAAAATGAGTATACAAAGGAAAGATGTATTAAATACGATTGTCTAATTATTCTTAGCTCCATTTCTGTAACTGTCAGAGTCTGAAAGACCAGGGGCTTTGTTTTGTTTAAGGGAGTCATAAACATTCCTAATTCACCAATGTTCCACAGTTTGAGGTTCCTCTTATGTTCCTTCCTATGCATAGCAGAACTCACTGCCTTTTATAGAACAGAAAATGGATTTATTATGTTTATCAAAGATAATAATGGCAATTCTGAATGATTTGCTGCCCTTTACAAAAGCCAGTTAAAATTCTAAAACTAAAGAAAACCCACCATTAGGACTGTCATTTGACAATTAAAAACTGAAATTTGTATTTCTTAAAATCAATTCAAATCTGAATTACATAAAAAATGGTGAAACATGCTACTTCATTGAAGTCTTTGGAATAGGCTCACTATAGCTCAAAATCTACCTATCACACAGAGAATTATTAATGGGATTTGTAAAGCCAAAGGTCTAAAAAGGGATGGGATGATTTCAGGAGATGCTAATGACTATGACTGTGGTGACATCTGAGGCCAAACCCACTAGAAGCCAAGAGTGATGTGGGCAGGTGGGTTCTGCCTTCATAGCACATTATGCTACATTGGTATTAACTGGATCATTGTGTTTGCCCTTCTGAAACGGCCCTTCTGCTTGTTAACTGCATTGGCATCCAGTCTACTCTCTTTGTACTTTCTTCTTTGGAGCAGCTCTCTACACCTTCTATGCTAGTTTTAGAACCTTTCCTAAAACTTCCTTTCTTGACACAAACAGGGATGCACAAGATTGCTACCAGATAAATGCTTTCTACACTTCTAAATTGTACCAATTTACCTACATTATAATAATTTCCTTAGTAGGATCCAACCACATGGGGGGCATTTAATTCTTTACCAAATAGGACAACTTATTTTTCTGATGAATCACAGCCCCTCAGTTTTTCCCTATTACTCTACTACCCTTTTCACTCCCTCTCTCTTCACAAGCTTGTAGGAATAACCTTCATGCCCATTCCCAAGCAAGCAATTCTGCTCAGGGACCATCAGGGCAATTTGTATAAATGAATATTTTATAAGAGATGAGAGAAGAAAACTTTGCACATATCAAAGACTTTAACATATTTTTCCAGTGTCAATTAAATGTTTGCACATATTTTTATAGTATCTAGTCCCGTAAGCAGAAATTTTCATGGATGATGTCTGGTTCATAAATTGGCATAACTATTTGAGAACAGTTATGACAATTTTAAATGTATGTATCTTTACATATTCCCACTTCTAGGGATTTGTCCTACAAATGAATTCAAATAAATGGCCAAGAGAGTATAGCACAAACATAAAATGCATGCCCCCAAGCTCTGATTATTTAGAAAGCTAATGACTGAAATGGAAAACTAAATTCCCCTCTGGGTTATTTATTAGAAAGGAAAAATGTAAATTACATTTTTATTTCTTCTCAGTATGTATCTGTCCTAACATGGTAGGTAGTAGTATTTTTTTAAGGGTTTCATTACCTTTGAATACTCCACGTTTCCAAGGACATATGTGTGGAATATATGGAATTACATTGTCAGGGTCTATGGTGATGTTTGGATTTCCCCACACCATTGGAAGATCTGAAGATACCTGGAAAAGAGAATTCAAAAACAAGAATTATATAATACCAGTATTTACATGAAATTAGTGTACCAAGCTAAAGCATACAAAATCCCTGAAATTTAAATGCTTCTATTAAAACTGTCACTTTTAAATGAAAAGCAAAACAGAAAAATCTGAGAAGAGACCAAGAAAAAATAGAAAAAAGGAAATAATTCTTAGAAAAAAAACAATGCTTATTTTCTGTTGCTACATGGAGCAAGATTATTGATGCTTAGACAATTTGCATATCTCCTAGAGATGCACAATTTTCCTTATGCAATTACATGTACAAAAGATGAACCATTTCAGTGAATTTTTACATCAATATTAATACAGCATATAAAAATAATTAGGCAGCATTTGACCACACTGGTTAAATCCAACTCTCAGCTTCCTGAGTGGTACATCTGGCTATCCCCCACTGCCCAGGCAAACACTAATCTACTTTGGTCTCTATATATTTGCCTTAAGAAATTATACAATATTTGGTCTTTTGTGACTGGCTATTTTCACTTAGCATAATGCTTTCAAGGTTCATCTATGTTATGGTATATATCACTACACCATTTCTTTTTCTTACTAATGAATGATACTAAATTATACGATAAGCCACATTTTGTGTATCCATTCATAAATTGATGGAAATTTTGGGTTGTTCCCACTTTTGTCTATTTTGAATAATGATGCTATGAAAACACGTATGAGTTTTTGAGTGGGCACAAGTTTTCATTCCTTAGGGACATATATCTAGGACTGGAATTGCTGGGGCATATTATAATTTGGTATTTAACCTTTTGAGTTACGGCGCTCTAAAACTGTTTTCCAAAATGGCTGCACCACTTTCTTTCCCACCAACAATGCATGATAGTTGCTATTTCTCTATATCTTCTCTCAAGTTTTTATCGTCTGTCATTTTGATTACAGTCATCCTAGTGCGAGTAAAGTGGTATCTCATTGTGATTTTGATTTGCAATTCCCTAATGACTAACAATGTTGAATACCTTTTCGTGTGCTTATTGTTTGCTTGCATGTCCTCCTTGGGGAAATATGTATTCAAACTATTTGCACATTTTAAAAACT
Source organism: Smutsia gigantea (assembly GCA_032199065.1). Taxonomy (NCBI): domain Eukaryota; kingdom Metazoa; phylum Chordata; class Mammalia; order Pholidota; family Manidae; genus Smutsia; species Smutsia gigantea. The sequence continues at coordinate 160,208 of JAVSCE010011683.1, read as the reverse complement.
GTGTTACTTGTCATTTTATTAATGAGTTTTACTGAGCTGTAAGAGATCTTTACATACTTTAAAAACAAGGCCCTGTGCCATATATGACATATGGATATCTTCTCTCATTCTGTGAGTTGTTTTCACTTTCTTCAAGGTGTCATTTGAAGCACAAATATTTTAACTTTGATGTCCAATTTATTTACTTATATTTATTGTTTTGATACTTGTGCCTTTGATGTCATATCTAAACTATAATTTCCTAAACCAAGGTCACAAAGACTGACTCCTATGTTTTCTTCTATGATTTTTGTAGTTTTAGCTATTGAATTTTGTTCTATGATCCATTTTGAGTTTGTTTGCACATGGTATGAATTAGGTTCAAATTCATTCTTCAGCATGCAACTATACAGTTGTGTCCACACCATTTTTTAAGAAGATTCTTCTGTCTTATCAAATTCTTTTGGTATTCTTTGTCAAAACTTAACTGACTATTTATTAAACAGGTTTATTTCTGGACATTCTATTCTATTCCATTCATCTACAGGTCTACCTTAAGCCAGTACCATATTTTCTTTAATGTTATAGTTTTTTAATTAAATGTTTGTATTAAATTTTAGAATTAGGAAGTGTGAGTCATCTACCTTTTTCTTATTTCACAAGACTGATTTGGCTATTCTGGGTTACGCTTCTACAGGAATTTTAGGGTTGCCTTGTCAAGTTCTTGAAAAAAGTCAGCTGGGATTTTGACAGATATGGTGCTGATTCTATTATGAATTTTGGTAATGCTGCTATGATAACAATATTAATATTTCTGATCCATGAGCATGGGATGTCTTTTTATTTATTTGGAGTTTAATTTCATTCAATAATATTTTGTAGTTCTCAGTATGTAAGTATTGCCCTACTTTTTTTTCTTTATATCATTGATTAACAATCCTATATTGGTTTCAAGTATACAGCACAGTAGTTCAACAGTTACCCATATTAAATCCTCACCTGCACTACTGCAATTAGTATCTTTCAACAAAAGAAGATGCTATACAATCATTGGCTATATTCACCATGCTGTACTACCATCCCTGTGACCAACTTTTATTATGATTGAGAATTTTTGTGCCCCTTTATCTCCTCTCCATCCTCCCAATTAACCCACTCCAATCCCTCTCCCATGGTAACCACCAGTCACTTCTCGGTGTCTATGAGTCCACTGCTATTCTGTTCATTTTGCTTTGTCTTGTTTTTGGATTCCACAAATAAGTGAAATGATATGGTATTTGTCTTTCTTCACCTGGTTATTTCACTTAGCATAATACCCTCTAGGTCCATCCATATTGTTGCAAATGGCAGGCTTTCTTTTTTTTAAGGCTGAGTAGTATTCCATTGTGTATATGTACCACTTCATCTTTATCCATTCATCTGTTGATGGACATATAGGTTGCAACCATAACTAGGTTACTGTATATAATGCAGCAATAAACACAGGGGTGCAGAGATCTTTTTTTTTCCCACTGGCCAAAGGTTTTATTTATTATTTTATTTTTATTAAGGCATTATTGATATACACCTATGAAGTTTTCACATGAAAAAACAATGTGGATACTACATTCACCCATGTAATCATATCCCCCACATACCCTATCACAATCACTGCCCAACAGTATAGTAAGATGCCATAAAGTCACTATTTGCCTTTTCTGTGCTACACTGTCTTCCCCATGATCCCCCTGCACACCATGTGTGCCAATCATAATACCCCTGAATCCCCTTCTCCCTTCCTCCCCACACGCACTCCCCCACCCATCCCCCTTGGCAATCACTAGTCCCTTCTTGGAGTCTGTGAGTCTGCTGCTGTTTTGTTCCTTCAGTTTTACTTCGTTGTTATACTCCACAAATGAAGGAAATCATTTGGTACTTGTCTTTGTCTGCTTGGCTTATTTCACTGAGCATAATATCTTCCAGCTCCATCCATGTTGTTGTAAATGGTAGGTTTTATTTCTTTCTTATGGCTGAATAGTATTCCATTGGTATATGTACCACATCTTCTTTATCCATTCATATACTGATGGACACTTAGGTTGCTTCCATATCTTGGCTATTGTAAAAAGTGCTGCAATAAACATAGGGGTGCATATGTCTTTTTGAATCTGAGAAGTTCTATTCTTTGGGTAAATTCCTAGGAGTGGAATTCCCAGGTCAAATGGTATTTGTATTTTTAGTTTTTTGAGGAACCTCCATATTGCTTTCCACAATGGTTGAACTAGCTTACGTTCCCACCAGCAGTGTAGGAGGGTTCCCCTTTCTCCACATCCTCGCCAACATTTGCTGTTCTTAGTCATTTCAATACTGGCCATCCTAACTGGTGTGAGGTGATATCTCATTGTGGTTTTAATTTACATTTCCCTGATAATTAGTGATGTGGAGCATCTTTTCATGTGTCCGTTGGATATCTGAATTTCTGCTTCAGAGAATTGTCTGTTCATATCCTCCACCCATTTTTTAATCAGGTTGCTTTTTCAGTGTTGAGGCATGTGTGTTCTTTATATATTTTGGATGTTAACCCTGTGTGGGATATGTCATTTACAAATATATTCTCCCATACTGTAGGATGCCTTTTTGTTCTGCTGATGGTGTCCTTTGCTTTAGTTTGATGTAGTCCCATGTGTTCATTTTTGCATTTATTTCCCTTGCTCGAGTAGATGCATCCAGAAAAATAGTTGCTCATGTTTATATTCAGATTTTTGCCTAGTTGTTCTTCTAAGAGTTTGATGGTTTCATGACTTACATTCAGATCTTTAATCCATTTTGAGTTTACTTTTGTATATGGGGTTAAACAACAATCCAGTTTCATTCTCTTGCATGTAGCTGTCCAGTTTTGCCAACCCCAATTGTTCAAGAGGCTGTCATTTCCCCATTGCATGTCCATGGCTCCTTTATTATATATTAATTGACTGTATATCTTGGGTTTATATCTAAGCTCTCTAGTCTGTTCCATTAGTCTATAGGTCTGTTCTTGTGCCAGTACCAAATTGTATTGAGTACTGTGGCTTTATAGTAGAGCTTGAATTCAGGGAGTGTAATCCCCTCAGCTTTATTCTTCCTTCTCAGGATTGCTTTGACTAATCGGGATCCTTTGTGGTTCCATATGAACTTTAAAACTATTTGCTCTAGTTTGTTGAAGAATGCTGTTGGTATTTTGATAGGGATTGCATTGAATTAGTAGATTACTTTAAGAAGGATGGCCATTTTGACAATATTACTTCTTCCTATCCATGAGCATGGGATGTGTTTTCATTTATTGGTATCTTCTTTAAGATCTCTAATGAGTGTCTTGTAGTTTTCAGAGTACAGGTCTTTCACTTCCTTGGTTAGGTTTATTCCTAGGTATTTTATTCTTTTTGATGCAATTGTGAATGGAATTGTTTTCCTGATTTCTCTTTCTGCTAGTTCATCATTAGTGTATAGGAATGCAACAGGTTTCTGTGTATTAATTTTGTATCCTTCAACTTTGCTGAATGCAGATATTAGATCTAATAGTTTTGGAGTGGATTCTTTAGGGTTTCTTGTGTCCAATATCATGTCTTTGCAAACTGTGAGTTTAACTTCTTCTTGAACAGTCTGGATGCCTTTTATTTCTTTGTGTTGTATGCCGTGGTGAGGACCTCCAGAACTATGCTGAATAAAAGTGGAGAGAGTGGGCATCCTTGTCTTGTTTCCGGTATTAAAGGAAAAGCTTTCAGCTTCTCACTGTTAAATATGATGTTAGCTGTGGGTTTGTCATACATGGCTTTTATTATGTTGAGGTGCATGCCCTCTATGCCCATTTTGTTGAGAGTTTTAATCATGAATGGATGTTGAATTTTGTCAAATGCTTTTTCAGCATCTATGGAGATGATCATGTGGTTTTTGTCCTTCTTGTTGTTGATGTGGTGGATGACGTTGATTGATTTTCGAATAATGCATCATCCTTGCATCCCTGGAATAAATCCTACTTGATCATGGTAGATGATCTTTTTGATGTATTTTTTAATTGAGTTTGCTAATATGCACGAATGTTCATCAAGGGATATTGGTGTGTAATCCTCCTACACAGCTAGCCATCTGGACCAGTGATTTTGGTTTTAATCTGCATTTCTCTGATGATTAGCGATGTGGCCATCTGAATTTCTTCTTTGGAGAAGTGTCTATTCATGTCCTCTGCCCATTTCTTAATTGGATTATTTCCTTTTTCTTTGTTAAGGTGCATGAGTTCTTTATATATTTTGGATGTCAACCCCTTATCGGATACGTCATTTATGAATATATTCTCCCATATTGTAGGATGTCTTTTTGTCTGTTTGGGGCCTTACTATACTTATAAAGGCCTGCTTAGAATGACATTTGTTGGTGTCCTTTGCTGTACAGAAGCTTTTCAGCTTGATATGGTTCCCTTGCCCAGGAAGATATGTTCATGAAGAAGTCGCTCATGTTTATGTCCAAGAGATTTTTGCCTATGTTTTTTTCTAAGAGTTTTATGGTTTCATGACTTACATTCAGGTCTTTGATCCACCTTGAGTTTACCTTTGTGTATGGGGCTAGACAGTAGTCCAGTTTCATTCTCTTACATGTAGCTGTGCAGTTTTTCCAACACCAGCTGTTGAAGAGGCTGTCATTTCCCCATTGTATATCCAAGGCTCCTTTATCATATATTAATTGACTGTATATGTTTGGGTTAGTGTTTGGATTTTCTATTCAGTTTCAGTGGTCTGTGGGTCTGTTTTGTGCCAATACCAAATTGTCTTGATTACTGTGGCTTTGTAGTAGAGCTTGAAGTCAGGGAGCGTAATTCCCCCTGTTTTATTCCTCCTTCTCAGGATTGCTTTGGCTATTCGGGGTCTTTTGTGGTTCCATATGAATTTTAGAATTATTTGTTCCAGTTCATTGAAGAAAGCTGTTGGTAGTTTGATAAGGATTGCATTGAATCTGTAGATTGCTTTAGGTAGTATAGCCATTTTGACAATATTTATTCTTCCTAGCCAAGAGCATGGGATGCATTTCCATTTGTTAGTGTCCTCTTTAATTTCTCTTAGGAGTGTCTTGTAGTTTTCAGAGTACAGGTCTTTCACTTCCTTCGTTAGGTTTATTCCTAGGTATTTTATTCTTTTTGATGCAATTGTGAATGGAATTGTTTTTCTGATTTCTCTTTCTGTTAGTTCATCATTAGTGTATAGGAAAGCAACAGATTTCTGTGTGTTAATTTTGTATCCTGCAACTTTGCTGAATTCAGATATTAGCTCTAGTAGTTTTGGAATGGAGTCTTTAGGGTTTTTTATGTACAGTATGATGTCATCTGCAAATAGTGACAATTTGACTTCTTCATTACCAATCTGGATGCCTTTTATGTCTTTGTTTTGTCTGATTGCTGTGGCTAGGACTTCCAGTACTATGTTGAATAACAGTGGAGAAAGTGGGCATCCCTGTCTTTTTCCCGATCTTAGATGAAAAGCTTTCAGCGTCTCACTGTTAAGTATGATGTTAGCTGTGGGTTTGTCATATATAGCCTTTATGATGTTGAGGTACTTGCCCTCTCTACCCATTTTGTTGAGAGTTTTAATCAGGAATGGATGCTGAATTTTGTCAAATGCTTTTTCAGCATCTATGGAGATGATCATGTGGTTTTTGTTCTTTTTGTTGATGTGGTGGATGATGTTGATGGACTTTCGAATGTTGTACCATCCTTGCATTCATGGGATGAATCCCAGTTGATCATGGTGTATGATCCTCTTGATGTATTTTTGAATTCGATTTGCTAATATTTTGTTGAGTATGTTTGCATCTACGTTCATCAGGGATATTGGTCTGTAATTTTCTTTTTTGGTGAAGTCTTTGCCCGGTTTTGGTATTAGAGTGATGCTGGCTTCATAGAATGACTTTGGAAGTATTCCCTCCTCTTCTATTTTTTGGAAAACATTAAGGAAAATCGGTGTTATTTCTTCTCTATATGTCTGGTAGAATTCAGAGGTGAATCCATCAGGCCCGGGGTTTTGTTCTTGGGTAGTTTTTGATTACCAATTCAATTTCGTCGCTGGTGATTGGTCTGTTTAGTTTTTCTGTTTCTTGCTTGGTCAGTCTTGGAAGGTTGTATTTTTCTAAGAAGTTGTCCATTTCTTCTATGTTTTCCAGCTTGTTAGCATATAGATTCTCATAATATTCTCTTATGATTCTTTGTATTTCTGTGGGGTCCGTCATGATTTTTCCTTTCTCATTTCTGACTGTGTGAATGTGTGTAGATTCTCTTTTTCTCTTAATGAGTCTGGCTAGGGGTTTATCTATTTTGTTTACTTTTTCAAAGAACCAGCTCTTGGTTTCATTGATTTTTTCTATTGTTTTATTCTTCTCAATTTTATTTATTTCTTCTCTAATCTTTATTATGTCCCTCCTTCTAGTGACTTTGGGCCTCATTTGTTCTTCTTTTTCCAATTTCAATAATTGTGTCTTTAGACTATTCATTTAGGAATGTTCTTCCTTCTTTAAATAGGCCTGGATTGCAGTATACTTTCCTCTTAGAACTGCCTTTGCTGTGTCCCACAGAAGCTGTGGCTTTGTGTTGTTGTTGTCATTAGTCTCCATATATTCTTTGATTTCTGTTTTGATTTGGTCGTTAACCCATTGATTAATTAGGAGAGTGTTGTTAAGTCTCCATGTATTTGTGAGCCTTTTTGATTTCTTTCTAAAATTTATTTCTAGTTTTATACCTTGGTGATCTGAGAAGTTGATTGGTAGGATTTCAATATTTTTGAAATTACTGAGGTTCTTTTTGTGGCCTAGTATGTGGTGTATTCTGGAAAATGTTCCATGTGCACTTGAGAAGAATGTGTATCCTGTTGCTTTTGGGTGTAGAGTTCTGTAGATGTCTGTTAGGTCCATCTGTTCTAGTGTGTTGTTCAGTGCCTCTGTGTCTTTACTTATTTTCTGTCTGGTTGATCTATCCTCTGGAGTGAGTGGTGTGTTGAAGTCTCCTAAGATGAATGCGTTGCTGTCTTTTTCCTCCTTTAATTCTGTTAGTATTTGTCTCACATATGCTGGTGCTCCTGTGTTGGGTGCATATATATTTATAATGGTTATATCTTCTTGTTGGACTGACCCCTTTATCATTATGTAATGTCCTTCTTTATCTCTTGCTACTTTCTTCGTTTTGAAGTCTATTTTGTCTGATACAAGTACTGCAACACCTGCTTTTTTCTCTTTGTTGTTTGCATGAAATATCTTTTTCCATCCCTTCACTTTTAGTCTGTGTATATCTTTGGATTTGAGGTGAGTTTCTTGTAGGCAGCATATAGGTGGGTCTTGCTTTTTTATCCATTCTGTTACTCTGTGTCTTTTGATTGGTGCTTTCAGTCCATTTACATTTAGGGTGATTATCGATAGGTATGTACTTATTGCCATTGCTGGCTTTAGATTCGTGGTTACCAAGGGTTCAAGGGTTGCTTCTTTACTATCTCACAATCTAACTTAACTTTCTTGTTAAGTACTTGTAAACACTGTCTGATGTTTCTTTATTTCTCTCCCTTCTTATTCCTCCTCCTCCATTCTTTCTATACTAGGTGTTTTATTCTTTGCCTTTAGTTAGAATTTGTATGGTCTGCTTTCTTTGCTATGATTTTATTTTCTCTGGTGACAACTTTTTAGCCTTAGGTGTGCTTCCATCTAGAGCAGTCCATTTAAGATATCCTGTAGTGGTGGTTTATGAGAGGCAAACCCTCTCAACTTTCGTTTGTCTGGAAATTGTTTAATCCCTCCATCATATTTAAATGATAATCATGCTGAATACAATATTCTTCGTTCGAGGCCCTTCTGTTTCATTACGTTAAATATATCATGCCATTCTCTTCTTGCCTGTAAGGTTTCTGTTGAGAAGTCTGATGATAGTCTGATGGGTTTTCCTTTGTAGGTGATCTTTTTTCTCTCTCTAGCTGCCTTTAATACCCTGTCTTTATCTTTGATCTTTGCCATCTTAATTATTATGTGTCTTGGTGTTGTCTTCCTTGGGTCCCTTGTGTTGGGAGATCTGTGGGCTTCCGTGGACTGTGATACTATTTCCTTCCCCAGCGTGGGAAAGTTGTCAGCAATTATTTCTTCAAAGACACTTTCTATCCCTTTTTCTCTCTCTTCTTCCTCTGGTACTCCTATAATGCGAATATTGTTCCGTTTGGCTTGGTCACACAGTTCTCTTAATATTCTTTCATTCCTAGAAATCCTTTTCTCTCTCTCTGCCTCAGCTGCTCTGTACTCCTGTTCTCTGTTTTCTATTCCATTAATAGTCTCTTGCATCTCATCCATTCTGCTGTTAAGCCCGTCGATCGCTTGTCTGATTTCTGTATTGTCTTTCCTCAGTTCCCTCACTTCCTCCCTCAGCTCTTGCACATTTCTCTGTAGGTCCATCAGCATGGTTATGACTTTTATTCTGAATTCTTTTTCAGGGAGACTGTGCATTTCCATCCCTTCAGACTCCCTCTCTGGGGTTGTCTGGTTGATTTTGGTCTGAAACATATTCCTCTGTCTTTTCATGGCTATAGAATTGGTCACTGGTAGTTGCCACGTATGTCAGCTGGGCTCTTTAAGACTTTAAAAGAGAGAAAAAAAAGAAAGAAAAAAGGAAAAAAGAAAGAAAAGAAAAAAAAAAACAACAAAAAACAAAACAAAAAAAACAACAAAAAAAACGCCCACCAGGAGTAGATTCTGTGGGAATGCTGTAGGTGGCGCTATTGCCCCACTATTCCGCAGCCGTGGCTGTGCCGCTCCGCAGGGCCCTTTATCGCTCTGGCAGGGGTGGGAACGAATAGGAGGCTGTTGATCTCAGTGAGAAGTGTAAGTATGGCTACGCTTCCCCAGTCGCCAGCTAAGGTGTCTGAAACTCCCCAGGACTCCCAGCCTGCTGGGCTGAGTGTGCTGGGGCGATCCGGCTCCTCTGCTGGGCTCCTGTCTCTTTAAGACCACTGAAGAAAGCGCGCACTTTTTTTTTTTCCTTCCCGGGAGCCGGCTGCAAGCACCCTGGCGCGTTCCCCGCTCAGATCCTGCCCCTCTGTCTCTCCAATCTCCGCTGCACTGCGCAATGTGGGTCAGCGCTCCCCGCGCAGATCACCGGGGCTGGCTACTTCGCGGGGTGTACTTCCACTCCCTCCCGGCTCTGAATCCTCTCCTCCCGCCGGTACGCTGGGGTGGGGGAGTGCTCGGTCCCGCCGGGTCGCGGCCCCGTATCTTACCCACCTCTTGGGGTGCCGAGTCCTCTTGGGTGTCGCTGCACGCTGTGCGCTTTCCTGTGTATTCTCGTCTCTCTTTTAGGAATAGATGTATTTGGTGTGTTTTCGTAGATAAATATAGTGTTGGGAAGAGATTTCTGCCGCCCTGCTCATTCTGCCATCTTCCCGGAAGTCTCTGTTTACATATATTTTTAAATGATCACCACTATAGGTCTAGTTAACATCTGTTACCAAACATAAATAAAAATTTTTTGTTTTCTGTAATGAGGACTTTTAAGGTCTCTCTCTTACAGTATAATTTTTAATTTACATTATTTTCATAAACTCTTACTCTATAATAATTAGTTCTTTTTTTTAATTTTAGGATGTATTTAACTTCAGTGGCACATATATTGGCACTACTCAGGTTGTTCCATTTTTAATAAAAAACAAAGGTATAACACGTGCAAGAGTGGATTTCGATTTAGAAGAGTTTGAAGAATTTTCAGTGGATTTTAAAGGTAAATGAGGTGTATATTTTATACCATAATGATATTATAAAAGCAAGTCTTAAATTGTTCTAAGTTACAATGTTAAATACTGTAAGTCAATGGCAATTATTCCAAAATACTTTTCATGACTCAATGTATGCTTTTCTTATATTCTACAACCCATTGTTTTATTAATAGAAATTCATCAATATTAATATCAGAACACTTTGGTAATGCATTACATATAACCATGCTTATTAGTTGATTTCCTGTATAGTAAGTTAAGTATGTGGTGTGTAAGTGTTTACTCTAAATGAAAATACATTATTAATTGCTAGTTTTAACTGTCCAAGAATTTTGGGTGACTATCTTTGGAGGGCTCTCTATATGTTTACTTATGTATTAGGTATCTTTGTGTTAAAGTAAGTTTTAAAAATATGTGCTTTTATAAGTGTATTTCATTTGTTTACTTCAGGCTTTGGCAAAGTAAGGCCTCTGGGCCAAATCTGGACTGACGCCTGTTTTTACAACTGAAGCTTTAGTGGAGCATAGACACATCCATTTGTGTATTGTTCATAGCTGTTTGCATACTTAATGACAGAGATGAACAGTTTTGGTAGAAACCATATGGCTTGTAAATCCTAAAATACTGTCTGAATCCTTACAGAAAAAGTTTGTCAACCATTGGTTTAGTCATTTCTTCTTCAGTAAATATTTGTTGAACACCAATTATAGGCTAGCTACAAAATTTTGAGTTTATAACAATAGTGAGGCAACTCACATGTTCTCAAGAAATGAACAGTAAATTTATCAGTCAGGGTCTCAGTAATAAACATGACTCGCTAAAAGGATTTAACTTAAAAGAGTGTAATGAAGGAATTATGTATGGACGTGGGAGCCAAGTTAAAAGAAACCAACAAGGGATGGAAGCTGCTACCATCTCTAGGCTGAAGCAAGAGACAAGATATTGGAGCCCTGTGATCTGTGAAACTATGAAAGAGAGGCCAACTGGTAAGACTTATAGCTGTAAAGGAATGTACCCATTGCTAGAACTGTAGCCAAGGTAGAGAGGACATGAGAGCAGAAATACTTCCTACCCTCTGATAACCTGCTTGTGTCTTTCTGTGGTTGAACCATATCAGAGGCAGAAGAGCAAAGGGACCTAGATGAATTCGTCTGTGGAGATCAGGACAGAGGTCTCAAGCAGATAAGAGAAAGTTGGCTATTGGATCTAAGTGACGAATGAAGACCATCTATAACGGTAGCAGAGATGGACAGAGAATCAGATTATTACCATATAATAGGACAGATGCTATAAGACAAGTCAGTATATGGTGCTAAAGGAGCATATATTAGGGAAAACTAGCTGAGAATCTAATAAGGAAAGATTGACTGGGGAAGTTGATGCCTAATCTGAATCTTGCAGAATGACAAGGAGATACAGAAGAAAAGGGAATAATGTGAAAGAATGCAAGGAAAGGCCTCAAAATGAGTCAATATGGTAGGTAGTTAAGGATATCTAGAGCAGAGCAAGGCAGGACTAGAGGGGCAAGTGAGACCTAGGTAACTAAGGGACTTTTCTGGATTTTTTTTCTAGAAGTTAGGCAACACCATTAAAGGATGTATATCCAGGCAATAGTGTGATTAGGCTCACACAATGCTAATTTTCCTTTTGGAGCAAAGTTGAGAATGGGCTGGGGAAAAGGTATTTGTGGGAAGGTCAGGAGTAGAGACAGAGAGATCAGTTAGGTGTTATGGTCATATAGGCAAGAAGTGGGGAAAGCCTGTACACAGGTGGTGATGCAGGGGATGGGAAGGAAGAGAGTCCAAAGGTACTGTGAAATTAGAAGCTCCCTGGCTTGGTAACAGGGGTGGGGGAGGGGGAACATGGGTATTAGAGGAGAGAAGGTAATCTCAAATCACTTCTGCTTTTTGACTTGAAGACGCAGGTGACTAGAGGTACAATTAATTCAGTTGATGTAATGTGGGAGGAGGATCAGGTTTAGGGAGCATGCTGTGTTTGAAGAAACTATGGAATGCCTGGGAATGATTACAGTAGGCCATTGGACATACATATGAAATCTATATTCTTTTTTTCTGGATGTTGAACCTTTAGTTCCTTTAACACTTTACTCTCAATGACTTCTCCATATGCTTTCACACACCTTATTCAATGGATCATAGACTCTTCTTGGTCATTCTGCAGAGCTACTTAGCAAAGGGTGTTTCTTACTGCAGTTCTGCCTTAGCCCTAGTTCAATCCTTCCTCCTGGCCACTGTCTCATGTTCTCAAATGCTTTTCCTGCCTCCAAGCCTTTCTCCTCACACCTGTTCCAGAGAACAGTCTCCTTAAAGCAAAGATCTTATCACAACCCTCCTCTGCTTAAAAAGTTTTGCTATTTCCTATTACCAATAGCAGTGGTTTACAGCAGCAGGCTGTTGACACAATCCAAGAGATACATAGTTGATGTTAATAATTATTAACAATTTACAATAAAGTTTATACTTAAAATGTTCTGAAAATGTTTATTATTTTAAGTGTGTTAATACATAAATGCCCTTGTGTGACAAATGTGACTTGTTTTTTTCACATAATCATTGCAAGATTATTTTATTTTTTTATTTACTTATTTTTCTATTTTTAATACCTGATATTTTTTATTTTTATTTATTTATTATTATTTGATTATTTTTTAAATTTTGGTACCATTAATATACAATTATGTGAGCAACATTATGATTATTAGATTCCGCCCATTATCAAGTTCCCACCACATACCCCATTACAGTCACTGTCTATCAGCGTAGTAAGATGCTGTAGAATCTATTGCAGGATTATTTGATAGAGGACTAAGGGAGAGGAAATGTTGAATTCCGTTTGGGTCTGACTCTACCTTGTGCCAATCACCTCTCCCACTGCGGGCTTCAACAGTCCTCTGCTGTGGCCAGATTGTGTTCTGTACTTCCTCCCAATGGCGTATGGCTTCCCTTCTCTTGGGATGGTTCTTTCTCTTTTGTCCCTGCTGCCTCAGATCACCCTCTTTTATAAATTAGTGTCAGCCTCCTGAATCCTGTGAGTCATTAACCCCATACCCATCCTCATTCTGTTGGTTGAAATTACTATTTTTTTAATCTTTACTCCTTTTAGGATGTTGAATAGATTTTATTACAGCACTGACAATTTCTGCCTTGTATCAAAAGAGCTGTGTACCTTTTTATCTCCCCTACTACACCATGAGCTCTATGAGGTCAAAGACAGCATTTTCAATTTTTGTTCTCTACTAGAGTTGTCCAATTTAGTGCTGTATACTTTGTAGGCACTCAAGAAATATTTATTGACACTTCCTTGGATTATTGCATTTCACAAACTATATGTTTATATATATACACTCTAAGTATGTTTATGAATATTGATTTATTTATCCATTTATTTTATTAAATTTTCTATGTTCTAGGTGGATATTCTTTGCTGTATAATATGTGTATCTTTTCCCATACCATAAACAATGCCTGTATTAATATACATTTAATGAATTTTTTGGTATACTTACTGGTTTTTACATCATACACCAAGGTGAGTGAAATTGAGTACCATGAAGGAGGGTGGAATGAGTTACTGAAGTTCATGTTCAGGCAGGGATAGTTGAAGTTATTATCATTCCTTGGATTAACCAGAAATCTTTAATGAGAAAAAAGTATTTTTAAAATTTAGATGAGGACAGATGTACTGCTATAACTAACATTTGATCTTTCAGGAACTTCTTTTAGATGTTTATTTAAGTGGTTATAATTTTTGACCCTGAAGTTTGCATTACTATTTGACAATTGTTTCTGTATCTCCACCCATTGCTTTTGTATCTGGACTGATTCCATTTTGTTGGCAACTTTACTTGTGTAAAATTGTGTTTATCTTCTTTGTGGACTCTGAGGCATCAGAGGAGGTCAGGGGTTCTGCATCTTCACTGGAGAAGAGATCTCTCAACTTTCTTGGACTTAAGATTCCATCAGTTACTTGATCTTGACCTTTATTCCTTTCCACATTCATCTGAGTGTGACTATAATATGTTTCTTGAACTTTGGAGATTTTTAAATATGAGTTTACTGTCTGTGTTTTGATGATTGAGTGTATATTTGTTCTGTTTTTGGATATCAGTTTTGCTGCTTAGAATCTAGGTCTATCACTTAATATCAGCCCTGCACAGATATTTCCACAACTTCTCTTTGGTTGTTATGAATGTGTTGATGAAACTTCTCAAAGTTCCATTTCCGCATTTAACAATGGCATAAAAGGTATGCACCTGGCTTTTCTAATATGTCCTTTCACCTGTCTTACAGGGGAATTCACGGGCCCTGCATTTCCCAAAATATATTCTTTGGAATTAGAGGAAAATACATCTCTGGAATGTGGCATAGCATTTTCTCCCAAAGAAGTAAGTTTTGCTTTTTATTGTTCATTTTACTGGAGAGTAGTAGAGTTCAGATAATCCTCACTCAGGAGCTAACAATGAGGATCACCTAAGCTGTTTTTATAGTGAGTCTTTTTCTAACTTTTGAGCATGCCTGAGTATACCCTTTAATTCAGTAAAATGATTGCTAGAGGTATCTGGCTTATACTTGCACAGTGTCTCAACGGTTGCAGAGGGCATAAACACAAGGAACCTATGCTCTGTGGTCTCAGTTGTGCTTTCTAGAAAATTCAAGATATGACATGTTATGAAGGAGAGGAAAGTTGAGGCTAACTTAAAATCACTTATATTTAAACTAGAATGTCCTTTGTACATTTGAGTGGGGTATACTTAAGGCTCTTGGAATCACTACCTGAAATTACCAAAGATGTGCTGTGAATATTTAAGAGGGGTTATGATAACTGGCTTTTTAAATAGTGTCCCTTGATTTCGGTGATTTAAAAACCACAAACAAAATCAAAGAAAATACTTTTTCTGGAATGTGCCCAGGAGGAAGGGGGTACCACTGGCAAAGTTTCAGGGGTCATTTCTGGTATGTTTTGCCTCAGAGCTTCTGCGACAGAAGTGCCGAGGAGAGAGCCTCTCACTGTCCATGATATGGAAAGGCACATGGCTGCATCCTCCCAAACAAGAATCAAACTTCTGCATGGCAATTAGGGTAGAAGACTATCAAAATATTTTTTATATTCCAGTATAACTAGCATCATTCCTTGTACCCAGTAGGTGTAGAATAGCACTAACTAAGTAAAAATAATAACACAGTAAGAAAGTATATTGAATATTAAGTACTATTGTTAATAATCCATGTGCAATAATGTTACTAGACTACATAGTTTACTGAAATTGAAATCTAAATAACTGTTCTTTAGTATTCAGGAGGAAAAGTAAAGAAAGTTTGAGGACACATTTAGGTTTAAGAAAATGCTAAAGATTAATTTTGCTTTGTGAAGTACAATACATTATTAGTAGGGACATGTTTTGTAGGTTTTGTGTGCATGTGATTCACATGGAATGACATTGTCTACAGAGTTCATTCTTGTGTCTGTTCTAGTTTTCAACAAGCATAGTGGATGAGGTAGCTAAGGCTACTTTTCTGACATTGAAGAAAATGAAAATTCCTTTACCTTATGTATAACATTAAGTGTACTCAGGTGTATACTATGCCATACTCTGTTTCTATAGGTTTGGTGTAAAGTAATTATTCATCTACATTAATGAACAGTGATGTTTAGATGGGTACTGTTAAGGTTATCAAGAAGAGAGAGAGAGAACATCTTTGCCTTTTTGAAAACCATCCTATGAATATTTTTCTTTGGCGTAATTTAGGCTATCAGATAGTATCAGAATGTAAATATTTGTATATTTTCCTTTTATCTTTTCAGAGAAGGATTTTGAAGTGCATGAAATATTGTCAAGGTATTATAATTATTTCTTGCATAATACAATCTCTTATTTGTCTTTCTAATTTAGCCAAAAAGCATAATTAACAAGTTATTTGAAGAGATTCAGAGGATATTTATCTTTTTAATTTTTACAGTATTCTAATATCTTTCAAAGCTTACTCAACTCTCACATTTTCTAACCATTTGCAAGGTTTGTCAGAAACTTACATTTTAATCTTGTATATCAATGATATTTTCATCCTGATTATTAAAGTTTATGGTTAAAATTAAATGAAAAGCCTAGAAGAACAGAAAGAAAAGAAAAATTAAATGGTAAATAAATCCTAATACTTAACAATGTCCTCTGGTTATATTTTGAGGTATCTTTGTTTTTATCCCTTTCCCTCTATACCTATATTTCTACATCTATAATTGTAATGAAATAATACCTTATAAATTATTCTTAACCTGCTTTTTTTATACTGAGTATCAATTAAAATGCTATGAATTGCTTTTTGTGTCATTAGATATTCTAAATGCAATTTCATTTTTAGGGATGATAAATTGTATTATTTTATGGCCCAACTATGTTATAGTTACTTAACTAGTCCTTCTTACTATACACTTAAGATTTTTCCATGTTTGGCTTTATAAATGTTACTGTATGAAACATGCCTGTAGATAAATGTTTCCTTTCATATTATTTTTTCATTCTGTCTTCATAGAAGTGGAATGAATAATTGAATCAAACTCTGTGCACGTACTTCATGCTTTTATACATACTGCAAAATTGCTGTCCAAAAAGGTTATAACAGTTATATTACCCACGAGTAACAGTGTTAAATGTTGTTCATTGTCTTCCTTTTTTTGTACAATTAGGTTGCATCAATTATATATGTATGTGTATGTAATGTTCTGATAGTCTGATAGTGAAAGATGCATTTTTTATTTCCATTTCTTTGACTCTTTTTACATAACACACCATTTTACAACAGTAATGATTTACTTGCTAACAATTTGGCTTAGTTGGTACTATTAAGATTCTTTTAACTCTCTGGTGGGATAAGTAGTAGCCTCTATTCTTTCCTTTTAAAAATATTATTGGCCATTTTTCTGTTTTATTTTTCCTGATAATGTTTGGAATCATTTTCTCAGGTGTATGGTTAAAAGTTCTATGGGGACTTTGATTTGTGTTGCATTAAAATAATTTTAAAAAATTGGAGAGAAGTATTTTCTGTATAAAATTGAGCTTCCTATTCAAATATAAGATATGCCTTTTATTTTATTAAAGCATTTCATGCTACTCAGCAAAATTTTGAAATATTTTGAAGTAATTTTTCTATGCTCTTTTGTGCAGTGTAAATGTTTGGGTTTTATGTATTTTTATGCTCTTATATTTTGAAAATACATAACATCAATGAGATATAAAACTATCCACTCTCAACTTTAATTGTTTTTAATTATCCTTCAATTTATTTTAGTTTTTTTAATCTAAAATACTGAAATATTTTACGTTTAGATTATTACAGAATACTGTAATAGATTGCAGTTATTCTGCTTGTCTCTTCCATTTTAATAATTATAATTTTTACCTCTTTTTCTTACCATATTACATTATGTAGAATTTCCAGAACAGGGTAAAATTATTTGCTTGGCTTATCTTCATCCTGATTATCTATGAAGCAATACAATGGTTTAAGCTCTTGTTGGGAAATATTTTTCTAGTAATAATTCAACACAAATTTTAATCCAGAATAGATGAAAATTTAAAAATAATCTAGTCAAACAGCTATATGTCAATTATATTACCATTCAAAGGAGGAAAACAGTATGACATAAAGTTCAGCATTATATTTGTAGCAGTGTATTTTTTGGCGCACAGCGATCTATATCTATTCAATGAATGAATTAAAATGCAGTAAATAAATAAATGAAATAAAAAGCATGTTCATTTCTGAGATCTGAAGAGTGATAGTGATCTATATGTCTATCCTTTTCCCAGTAACACCATGTCTCTATTACTATAGCTTTGTAGTAATTTTTGAGTTTGGAAAATGTGAGTCTGCCAATACTGTTCTCCTTTTGGCTCAATTTTCTCCTGTGCATTTCCAAATGAATTTTAAGATCACCTTGTCACTTATCACAAAATATCCAGCTGGAATTTTGGTAAGGATTATGAAGAATTTGGGGAGTAGTGCCATTTTAACAATATTAAGTCTTCTATTCCATGAACATAGGATGTCTTTTCATTTATTTAGGTCTCCTTTAATTTCTTTCAACAATGTTTTTTAGTTTTCAGTATACAAATTTCCCATTTCTTTATTAACTTTATTTCTAAATAATTACTTCAGATGTTATTGTGCACAGTATTATCTTCTTAATTTCATTTTCAAATTTTTCACATCAAGTGTATAGAAAAACAATAGATTGTAAACACTGATTTAGTATTCTGCAACCATGTTGAACTTACTCATTAGTTCTAACAGTTTGTCAGTATATTCTTTAGAATTTTCTATATACAAGGTCATGCCATCTGCAAACAGAGAAATTTATACTTCTTCCTTCCCAATCTGGATGGACTTTACTTTTTGTAGTTCCTGATTTCCAGAAATTCCATTACAGTGTTGAATAGGAGTGGCAACAATGGTAAACATCTTTATCTTGTTCCTGATCTTAGGAAAGCTTATCTACCTTTTACCTTTAAATATGATATTAACAATGATTTTTTTTTTGTATATTCCTTTTATCCGATTAAGGAAGTTCTCTTCTATTCCTACTTTGTTGAGTAATTTGATCATGAAGGAATGTTGGATTTCGTCAAAAATGTTTTGGCATTCATTTTGATGATCACATGATTTTGCCCTTTATTACTATGGCACATTGATATTTGTATGTTAAGCCAACCTTATATTCTTGCCTGGGATAAATCCCATTTGGTATGGAGTACAATCTTTTTTATATATTGCTGGATTCAGTTTCCTAGTATTTTCTCAAGGGGTTTTGCATCTATATTCATAAGGAATATTGGTTTGCAGTTTTCCTCCCTTTAGCTGTCTTTGTCTGGTTTTGGAATCAGTAATATTGGCTCTTTAGAATGAATTGACAAGTGTTCTCTTCTATTTTTGAAAAAAATTTGTGAAGGGTTATATTAATTTTTTTAATTAGTGATACATTTTACCATTGAAGTCATCTGGTTCTGGGAATTTCTTTGTCATTTAAAAGAATGCTAATTGAATCTATCTGTTTGTTATAGATCTATTTGAATTTTCTCTTTTTAAAAATCCTTTAATTGATGATTATATAGTATTTAGAGTTTATAAACTACCTTCACATTGAACATCACTTTATTTCCACAGGAATCCCATAAGACAAGCATTGAAACCTTAGTTTTTTCCCTCTATTCATTCTCCAATGGTATGCTGATGCACAGGGAGTCTAAATGATTTGCCAAGGCTAGCTTCTGGTGAGCTATAGAACTTATACAATACAGTGTTATGTCCTTAGCCACCTGACCCACTGGGCTTTCATGATACCATGTTGGGAATCCAGACATGATGAAGAAAAGTACATATTCCTTTAGCCTATGGACATAAAATTTTCATATCCATTTTTCATGTTTATTAACTTTTCTCCTGGTTGTTAGCATTCAAAATCTTCAATTTCATGAAGTTGCAATCAAATACCATTTTTATATAGTCTCTTTACTGTTCCTTTTTTCCCCCCTTGTTTTTTTGAGGTAGAAAGTTAGGGTATTGATTTAAGGTGTTTCTTATTTTGTTTTATATAGGTTTTACAGCTGTACATTCCCCTCTAAGCATTGGTTTACCTGTATTCCAAAAGTTTTGGTCTATTGTATCATTTCCATTCATCAAAGTATTTTGCAATTTCTTATGTAAGTTTTTCTTTGACTCATTGGTTATTTAGGATATGTTGCTTAATTTCCACATATTTGTGAATTTACTGGATTTCCCTATATTATTGATTTCTAACATATTCCATTGTGATTGGAGAATATACTTTGTATTAGGTAAATAAATTTATGTTTCCTGAGGCTTATTTTATTACACTGTATGTAGTTTACTTAGCTATGTTGAGATAAATCTAAAAGAAACAACTTAGTTGAAAATGATTGCATGTGGATTTGTGTATGTATTTGTGCGTGTATTTGTGTGTGTGAGAGTATACAATGGTGGAGGGAAAGGAATGCTGATTTTTAAAATAAGCTTTGTAATTTTGTTTTATTTTCTCAAGTATGTATTCTTATAATTTTGGTAAAAATAAAAACTCAAAAAAAAAATCCTTCTGTGAAAAGTTAGTATTTGGCAGTATTAAGGAATGTCATTCTCCTACCCAATGCCTGCATATTTCATGAACACAGAGGTATGCAGACCCTCCCCCTACCTGCACACATATATTCTTCAATAAGGAGACTAATAAGTTTGTGTAGTAATTTAATCTCTAGGTTCTAAAATCCAGTAAGATCAAGTTACAGCTTTTCTTAATAAGTCCATATCGTGATTTTATATTTTCATACAGTGGAAGTATATATATTGTGTTTTTAATGTCATCATTCATCAACAAAAGCATTTAACTTAAGGGTCACTAAAAATTAGAAAAAAATATAATCCACTTTAAATCTGTTAAATAATTTTGGGGAGGATGCACATGCAATTTGATATTTTCATTTTCTGAGTCCAGTTCACTATTTAATATGGTCAACAATTAAAAACTTGTAAGTCTACTTTTAATGTTTTGATGGTGGCTCTTCTAGGATTCTAAAAATTGATTATAAAATTAAAATAAATTATATATATTTACAGTTCTTTGGAGTGCCATAGATTGCTTAAGGCTTTGAATTGTTCTACATCTAGTCGGTATTTTAAAGGGAGATTTACTTAGTGTATTGGAATATAATTTAGTCCAACAATGAGAAGAACATAAAAAACCCTGCAGAGACAGCATACCCTGTGAGATTTTGCTGCATAAATTTGATCCAGTGAGGCAGATTGATTATCCGGTTTCCAGTCATTTCAAATACCCTCCACTATGTTTATAGCTAGATGCAAGTTATCTGTCTTTGTTTGTGTGTGTGTAGATATAAATAGCCAGCAGGTGCTCTTGTGGTTGCCTTGTGTAGCAGGAAAATGTGAAATCAGCAATAAAGGGCTTGATTTATTTTAGTTATAACCCTTCTTTTCCTATGCTGTACCAAGTTTGGGTATAATCGGAAGTGTTGGTGGCAATTGTAATTATATTCGGCATCCTTGACTGGCCTTGTTTGTTTATATTAAGTTGCTCAAGCCCCTCCTTTCCTTGTTGTCCACTCATGGGTCTTCTGGGCCAGTATGTAGAGCTGTATGCTTCCCTATATGGTGGCCACTAGCCATATGTGGATATTTAAACTCTAAATTAATTACAGTTAAATAAAATTAAAATTGTATTTCCTCAGTCAAAATAGCTACATTTCAAGTTTTCAGTATCCACATATGGCTATTAGACAGTGGAGAATGTTTCCAACATCAGGGAAAGTTGTATTTAACAGCACTGATGTAGGTATTTCCCTGTTTAAACCCTTACCTTTCCTGCTGCTGTAGCCCAGGTCTGCCCTGTAACACAGGCTGGTTAATATGTGGTGGCTCAGTTGCCCTGCAACTCTCCGTGGCTTTCATCTCTGCTGCTGTATATTTGCTGTAAAGCTCTTGAAAATGAGGTAGAATTGTTCACTGTTTCACTGTTTTTTTTCCCCACAATCCTTTGTTTGCCCTTTAAGAATATGCAACCTTTGGATAAACATTTCACAGTGGCTATTCTAGATTTACAATCACTCTTCTAGGAAGCTAAAAACAATCCTTCAAGGATTAAAAGACAAGACATTTGAATGACACCTGCCCCTTTTCTATTCTAAGCATTTTTGTCTACCAACACTGGCTGGGGGACTGAAATCTTTTCTTTATCAAGAGTATCATTTTCAACTTGAGGTATTCCTCTGTATGAATGACAAAGTCTAGGAAAGCACTTGGAATGGTACACATCACAAAAGTTTGCAGGTTTTCTCTCTTTGTTAGATGCCTCAATGCTTTCACAATAATAGGACTTATCTTTCCTGTGTCACTGAGTTTCTGTGTAAAATGTAAATCTAATACTCATACAGTTTTGTTGAAGGGATAAGGCTTTCATAGGTGAAGAAATCATGGAACCTCTCAATTTTGCATTCTGGGTAATTACAGGGCTACCTTGGGTAAAAACACATTTTATGTAAATTATGAAGATGTGAGTTAAGAGAAGGCAAGTCCAGTATAACTTCCACATACACGAAATTGGTAATAAGAGAAGGCAGAGATTGACTCTCAGCTCTGTGAATTCAGCACAAAGTACTTTAGGAAATATATATGTTTCAGGAAAGAGACAGGCCTCATACTTAAAAGAGACAGTTAGGGGCTAGGATCAGTACATTGAGTTATCATGATAATTACCAACATCATCATCAATAACATCAGAAATTTCTGAATGAAGTCCACAGTCGTGCTCTATGTTAATCCTCTCCCACCCTTCTGTCTTCCACTCCTGACTTTGGGACCTAGCACTAGATCAAAAACAGGCGAGACTCAATACCCACTGACTGTCAAGACTTAATCCATCATAAGCACTCTTTACTTCAGTCATCGGCCAAAGTGGAGACCTCCGAATAGCTTTTCATCCCAACTAGCTCTGAGCTCCTTCACATGTGTCTCCCTTTCCCTTCCCTTCTGCCCTCTACGATCTCCATGCTTCCACATGTCTTCATGTTTTTTCAGGCTTCCTTTCCCTTCCTGGTTTCTTCATATTATAAATATGGCTATCTCTGGGGTGCCGCTGCTTATATAGCCTTTCATGTGGATCTGTGCATGGTTCTACAGGTGCCATAACTTCTGGAAGCCTTGCTCACTGGGTTTATTTTTCTAGATGGTCTTTATCTCTTAGACGTGACTGCCTCTTCGAACTTTGTATTACGTGAGTTTACCACTTCCCATTACTAAGTAGTGATCTCTAGACATTGCTACCAGCTGGGCTCATTGTGTATTTTGCACCCTACTCTTCTCATTTTCTGAGTGATTTCAATATCCATATGGAGGTCTGTCCAGAACCCTGGCCTCTCAGTTCCTTGTCTTAACATTTCTATTGATCTCCTTCTCCATTTCCCTCAGCTTCTTCCATTGGCACCGTCTCCATCCATCACAATCAGATGAGGATGATGGTTTGGGAAACATACTTTTATATATTGTTTGACTTTAAAAATATGAGTTCATATTATATAAAAGGAAACTTAAAGAATAAGATAGAACCTAAAATAATATGCTGTTAAGATACACATGATAGAAAGTATTGATTTATATTAATACTCAAATAAGAAAAAAAGGCAAACAAAAAGGAAAAATAGAAATCAGACAATATAGTTGCTGATGATTAATAATGAGAAATTCCAGGGGAAATAAGATCAAGAGAAGTTTTGTTTTTTCTAAGGACTGAAATATGAAAGCAGGTAGTATTTGTACATGAAATATATCTTTATTCAATTTACTCCTTGACATCTGTGTGCTGGTGTCTCTACAGAAATAGAATGTCATGGGAATGAGTTGCTTGTTCTGATTTCTCAGAACAAATGAAACATCCATGAAAATAAAGCATGGCACAATATTTTTATGCTTCTATAATTCTGTTTTGAGAACAGACTATTTACAAATGATTTTATGACAGGGGATGGAATTGTCAGTGGTAAGGTCAGTGTCTTAGTCTATTTGGGCTACTAAAACAAAATACCACAGACTGGTAGTTTATAAACAATGGAAATTTATTTCTCACAATTCTAGAGGCTGGTAGTCCAGGATCAAGGTGCCAGCGTGGTAGGGTGAAGTCTTCTGGACTGCAGACTTCTCATTATGTCCTCACATGGTAGAAGTGCCTAGATAGATCTGTGGGGTTTCCTTAAAGGGCACTAATCCCAGGTTTGAGGGCTTTACTTTCATGACTTCAGCACCTCCCAAAGGCCCTACCTCCCAATACTGTTATCTTTGGGCATTAGGATTTCAACTTATGAATTTTGTGGGGACCCTTCCAAACCATAGCAGCAAGCTAATGTTAAGTAAAAAGAAAATGAAAACCCAAGTGTTTTGCCTAGTAGGGTAATATGCATGACTAGACCTGTAAAATGTTCCCTTTCTATCATTTAGCTATACATTTTATTTAAAACTTTTCAGATCATCAAAATGGACTTCATGACTGTAGCTCAGCACTAGGTACATGTGCCTCTGAAAGCATTCGTGCTTGTTCTCATGATCTTGGAAACTTAGATATGTCGGTGGTACTATTATTCTTCCCTTTCCTGCATTTAAAACATTTGCTATTCTTGCCTGTATTCCTCCTCTCCCCTTATAGAAACTGACCAAAGAACCAGAGAGCAACGGTCGTTGCAGAATTGATATTTAAAATTATTTTAAACATAAATAATGTTAAGTTTTAATTAAAAAAAACACATAGTTAAAAAATAAAGGGGTCAGTAGAAAAAATTAATTTTGATCATTTTCATACTTTCTTCTTTAATGAAGTACAGTAATAATTTTTACATATACAAAAATGTTAGCATTGATATTCAGTTGCATTTTCAGTTCTTTTATATATGGATTTTATATTTTTATAATTTTAAATTTCTAATAAATTGTATAATTTATACAGTTTACAACTTAATTTCCAAAAATTGATAGTTGAGGCTGGAGCTACATCCAATCCTACACACGCCCATACTTTTTTTTTTTTGGTATTGTTACTGTACAATCACTTGAACAACATTATGGTTATTAGACCCCCTATTATCAAGTCCCCCACACATACCACACTACAGTCACTGTCCATCAGCATAGTAAGATGCGATACAGAATCATTACTTGTCTTCTCTATAAATACTGCCTTTCCTGTGTCCCCCGCCACTGCATTACGTGTGCTAATCATAATGCCCCTTTCCCCCCCTTATCCCTCCCTTCCCACCCATCCTCCGCAGTGCCTTTCCCTTTGGTTACTGTTAGTCCATTCTTGGGTTCTGTGAGTCTGCTGCTGTTTTGTTCCTTCACTTTTTCCTTTGTTCTTATACTCCACATATGAGTGAAATCATTTGATACTTGTCTTTCTCCTGCTGGCTTATTTCACTGAGCATAATACCCTCTAGCTCCATCCATGTTGTTGCAAATGGTCGGATTTCTTTTCTTCTTTTGGCTGAATAATATTCCATTGTGTATATGTACCACATCTTCTTTATCCATTCATCTACTGATGCACACTTAGGTTGCTTCCATTTCTTGGCTATTGTAAATAATGCTGCGATAAACATAGGGGTGCATATGTCTTTTTGAAACTGTGTTGCTGCATTCTTAGGGTAAATTCGTAGGAGTGGAATTCCTGGGTCAAATGGTATTTCTATTTTGAGTTTTTGAGGAAGCTCCATATTGCTTTTCACAATGGTTGAACTAGTTTACATTCCCACCAGCAGTGTAGGAGGGTTCCCCTTTCTCCACATCCTCACCAACGTTTGTTGTTTGTGTTTTGGATGTTGGCCATCCTCACTGGTGTGAGGTGATATCTCATTGTGGTTTTAATTTGCATTTCTCTGATGATTAGCGATGTGGAGCATCTTTTCATGTGCCTGTTGGCCATCTGAATTTCTTCTTTGGAGAAGTGTCTGTTCAGCACCTCTGCCTGTTTTTAATTGGCTTATTTGCTTTTCGTTTGTTGAGGTGTGTGAGCTCTTTATATATTTTGGATGTCAGCCCCTTATTGGAGATGTCATTTATTAATATATTCTCCCATACTGTAGGATGTCTTTTTGTTCAACTGATGGTGTCCTTTGCTCTACAGAAGCGTTTTAGTTTAATATAGTCCCAATTGTTCATTTTTGTTTTTGTTTCCCTTGCCCGGGGAGATATGTTCATGAGGAAGTTGCTCATGTTTATGTCCAAGAGATTTTTGCCTATATTTTTGTCTAAGAGTTTTATGGTTTCATGACTTACATTCAGATCTTTGATCCATTTTGAGTTTACTTTTGTGTATGGGTTTAGATAGTAATCCAGTTTCATTCACTTACATGTAGCTGTCCAGTTTTGCCAACACCAGCTGTTGAAGAGGCTGTCATTTCCCCATTGTATATCCATTGCTCCTTTATCATATATTAATTGACTGTATATGTTTAGGTTAATGTCTGGACTCTCTATTCTGTTCCACGGGTCTATGGGTCTGTTCTTGTGCCAGTACTAAGTTGTCTTGAGTACTGTGGCTTTGTAGTAGAGCTTGAAGTCAGGGAGCATAATTCCCCCTGCTTCATTCTGCCTTCTCAGGATAGCTTTGGGAATTAGGGGTCTATAATCATTCCATATGAATTTTAGAACTATTTGCTCTAGTTCATTGAAGAATGCTGTATGTATTTTGATGGGGATTGCATTGAATCTGTAAATTGCTTTAGGCAGGATGGCCGTTTTGACAATATTAATTCTTCCTAGACAAGAGCATGGGATCAATTTCCATTTATTAGTGTCCTCTTTAATTTCTCTTAAGAGTGTCTTGTAGTTTTCAGAGTACAGGTCTTTCACTTCCTTGGTTAGATTTATTTCTAGGTATTTTATTCTCTTTGATGCAACTGTGAATGGAAATGTTTTCCTAATTTCTCTTTCTGCTAGTTCACCGTTAGTGTACAGGATTGCAACAGATTTCTGTGTATTAATTGTGTATCCTGCAACTTTGCTGAATTCAGATATTAGATCTAGTGGTTTTTGAGTGGATTCTTTAGGGTTTTTTATGTACACTATCATGTCATCTTCAAACAGGGACACTTTCACTTCTTCCTTACCAATCTGGATGCCTTTTATTTCTTTGTGTTGTCTGATTGCCATGGCTAGGACCTCCAGAACTGCGTTGAATAAAAGTGGGGAGAGTGGGCATCCTTGTCTTGTTCCCGATCTTAAAGGAAAACCTTTCAGCTTCTCGCTGTTAAGTATAATGTTGGCTGTGGGTTTGTCATTTATGGCCTTTATGATGTTGAGGTACTTGCCCTCTATACCCATTTTCTTGAGAGTTTTATCATGAATGGATGTTGAATTTTGTTGAATGCTTTTTCAGCATCTATGGAGATGATCATGTGGATTTTGTCCTTCTTTTTGTTGTTGTAGTGGATGGTGTTGATGGATTTTCTAATGTTGTACCATCCTTGCATCCCTGGGATGAATCCCACTGGATCATGATGGATGATCTTTTTGATGTATTTTTGAATTTGTTTGCTAATATTTTGTTGAGTATTTTTGCATCTGTGTTCATCAAGGGATATTGTTTTGTAATTTTCTTTTTTGTGGTCTCTGCCTGGTTTTGGTATTACAGTGATGATGGTTTTGTAGAATGAGTTTGGGAGTATTCCCTCCTCTTCTACTTTTTGGACAACTTTAAGGAGGATGGGTATTAGGTCTTCACTAAATGTTTGATAAAATTCAGCAGTGATACCATCTGGTTCAGGTGTTTTGTTCTTAGGTAGTTTTTGATTACCAATTCAATTTCATTGCTGGTAATTGGTCTATTCAGATTTTCTGTTTCTTCCTGGGTCAGCCTTGGAAGTGGTATTTTTCTAGAAAATTGTCAATTTCTTCTAAATTACCCAGTTTGTTACCATATAATTTTTCATAGTATTCTCTCATAATTTTTTGGATTTCTGTGGTGTCTGTCATGATATTTCCTTTCTTATTTCTGATTCTGTTTATGTGTGTAGACCCTCTTTTTTTCTTGATAAGTCTGGCTAAGGGTTTATCTATTTTGTTTATTTTCTCAAAGAACCAGCTCCTGTTTTCATTGATTCTTTCTATTGTTTTATTCTTCTCAATTTTATTTATTTCTGCTTTAATCTTTATTATGTCCCTCCTTCTACGGACTTTGGGCCTCATTTGTCCTTTCTTTTCTAGTTTCACTAATTGTGAGTTTAGACTGTTCATTTGGGATTGTTCTTATTTCCTGAAGTAGGCCTGTATTGCAATATATTTCCCTCTTAGCACGGCCTTCACTGCGTCCACAGATTTTGCGGAGTTTAATTACTGTTGTCATTTGTCTCCATATATTGCTTGATCTCTATTTTTATTTGGTCATTGATCCATGAATTATTTAGGAGCATGTTATTAAGCCTCCATGTGTTTGTGGGCTTTTTCATTTTCTTTGTGTAATTTATTTCTAGTTTCATACCTTTGTGATCTGAGAAGCTGGTTGGTACAATTTCAGTCTTTTTGAATTTACTAAGGTTCTTTTTGTGGCCTCGTATATGATCTATTCTTGAAAATGTTCGATGTGCACCTGAGAAGAATGTGTATCCTGTTACTTTTAGATGAAGTGTTCTGTAGATGTCCTTTAGGTCCATCTGTTGTAATATATTTTTCAGTGCCTCTTTCTCTTTATTTATTTTCTGTCTGGTTGATCTGTCGTTTGTAGTGAGTGGTGTGTTGAAGTCTCCTAAAATGAATGCATTGCATTCTATTTCCCCCTTTAATTCTGTCAGTATTTGTTTCACATATGTGAGTGCTCCTGTTTTGGGTGCATAGATATTTATAATAGTTATATCCTCTTGTTGGACTGACCATTTTATCATTATGTAATGTCCTTCTTTGTCTCTTGTGACTTTCTTTGTTTTGAAGTCTATTTTGTCTGACGCAAGTACTGCAACTCCTGCTTTTTTCTCCCTATTCGTTGTATGAAATATCTTTTTCAACCCCTTCACTTTCAGTCTGTGTATGTCTTTGGGTTTGAAGTGAGTCTCTTGTAGGCAGCATATAGATGGGTCTTGTTTTTTATCCTTTCAGTAACTCTATGTCTTTTGATTGGTGCATTCAGGCCATTTACATTTAGGGTGATTTTTTGATAAGTATGTACTTATTGCCATTGCAGGATTTAGATTTGTAGTTACCAAAGATTCAAGGGTAATTCCCTTACTAACTTTACTAACTAACAGTCTAATTTAACTCACTTCATATGCTATTAAAAACACAACCTAAAGGTTCTTTTATTTTTCCTCCTTTTTCTTTCTCCTCCATTCTTTGTATGTTATGAATCATATTCTGTACTCTTTGTCTATCCCTTGGTTGACATCTATTTAGTCTTAGGAATACTTCCATCTGTAGGAGTCCCTCCAAAATGCACTGTAGAGGTGATTTGTGGGAGGTAAATTCTCTCAGCTTTTGCTTATCTGAAAATTGTTTAATCCCTTCTTCAAACTTAAATGATAACCCTGCCAGGTAGAGTATTCTTGGTTTGAGGCCCTTCTGCTTCATTGCATTAAGTATATCATGCCACTCCTTTCTGGCCTGTAAGGTTTCTGTTGAGAAGTCTGATGATAGCCTGATGGGTTTTCCTTTGTATGTGGTCTTTTTTCTCTCTCTAGCTGCTTTTAAAAGTATGTCTTTATGCTTGATCTTTGCCATTTTAATTATTATATGTCTTGATGTTGTCTTCCTTGGGTCCCTTGTGTTGGGCGATCTGTGCATCTCGATGGCTTGAGAGACTATCGCCTTCCCCAGATTGGGGAAATTTTCAGCAATTACCTCCTCAATAACACTTTCTATCCCTTTTTCTTTTCTTCATCTTCTGGTACCCCTATAATGCAGATATTGTTCCCTTTGGATTGGTCACACTGTTCTCTCAATATTCTTTCATTCTTAGAGATTCTTTTTTCTCTCTGTGCCTCAGCTTCTTTGTATTCCTCTTCTCTAATTTCTGTTCTATTTACCATCTCTTCTACTACATCAATTCTGCTTTTAAATCCCTCCATTGTATGTTTCATTTCAGATATGGAATTTCTTAATGATTGAATCTCTGACTTAAATTCATTCCTGAGTTCTTGAATATTTTTCTGTACCTCCATAAGCATGGTTATAATTTTTATTTTGAACTCTCTTTCATTAAGATTGGTGAGTTCAGTTTCATTTGGCCTTTTTTCTGGGGTTTGTGAGATTTTGGTCTGAACCATGTTCTTTTGATGTTTCGTATTTCTGTGTGGTGCCCACTAGTGCACAGAAATTCCAGTCTCTGGAGCTTCTCAGCCCCTAGAGTGAGGTTGGGGGTCATAGGTGAGCAGAGCTGGTGCCTGGGGGGAGGAAAGATCTGTTTCCTGATTCCCATCTGCGGTGCCTGTCTCCAGTGTCAGAGCCAGTGGGCCAAGCACACACGTGTAAACCTCCGTGCTTTGCGTCTCTAACTGTTGTACGCGGGGCCTCCCTCTGGCTGGCCTGACGCCAGCACAGTGACTGCGGGTTTGCGAGCAGGTGCCTGCAGGCCAGTAGGGAGGCTCAGCAGGCTGTGTGTCACAGTCGGGGACCTCAGAGCTGAGTAGGCAGCCAGGGGGATGGAGCACCTGAAGCTCCTCAAAGTTCCCAACCAGCTGGGCAGAGCATGTCTAGACAACCTTGTCCAGCTCTCCCTTCTCCCTCACAGCAAGCTCCGTGCAAACCCCTCCCCTTCAGCAGCCCTCACTGCTAGGAAGCCTCTCAGACTCCCTGCCTTTCGTCTGATGCAGAGCGGCCGGGTGTGGATCCCCTCCTCCACAAACGGCCAGAATGTCAGTTTCACAAACTGTAGGATTCACAAGCACTGCCTCTCCGTGCTCCCCAACGCCCAGAGCACCACACCCTGTAGGATTCTGCTCACAAAGCAGATCTCCAGGGCTAGGTGTTCAGCAGTCCCAGTCTTCCACCCCCTCCCCCGCTCTGTTTCTCTTCCTCTCTCTAGTGAGCTGGGGTGGGGGAAGGGCTTGGGTCACGCCAGATTAAGGCTTTTGTATGTTACCCTGTTTCATGAGGTCTGCTCTGTTTGTGAGGTCTGTATGCTGTCTCGTTCAGCCTTCTTTCTTGTTGCTGTTTTAGGGTTAGTTGTATTAATTAACTATATTTTTGTACTATTCGTGGTTTGGGGAGGAATTCTCCATGTCACCTCTGACGCCGCCATCTTGAATCGAATCCATGCCCATCCTTTTTAATTGTTCAGCTCAGGGTGCAGGAGGAAATTACCAATTAGAGTTCAAGGGTTTAGGCCACTTTATTTTCAAGTGTGCTTTTTGTCACAGGCATTCATCTAAAATACAGGAGAATATTAGTTAGGAAGAATGGTTAAGCTGTTTAATCTCAATAAATAGAGTAATCTCATGAGGTCTAATAGTCTCAATCTTTTTGAAAACATAGACTCTCATATTTTTATTTCTATATAATCTTGAGATCTTCAAATGGTGTGTTTCTGGGGAATTCCTAGAAACCTCAGATAGACCTCTCCTTCCTGTATTTTTAAAAAAATAATTTAAGAAGAAATTTATGTATCATAAAATGAACCATTTTAGAGCAAACAGTTCAGTGATACTTAGTGCCTTTACATCATGATATAAGCACCCCCCTATGCCATTTCACAGAATTTCCAAGACTTCAAATTAAAACCCTTTGCCCGTTAAAAAGTTTCTCCCCATCCCTCTTTACCAGCCACTGCCAACCACCAATCTGCATTCAGTCTCTATGGCTCTTCCTTTTCTGGATATTTCATATAAAAGGAATTATACAATATGTGACCATGTGTGTCTGGATTCTTTCACTTGGAATGATGTTTTGGCTTTTCATTTTTGTGACAAAAAACATGTAACATAAACTTGCCATGTTAGCCATTTTAAGTGTATGGTTCAATAGTGTTGTCACATGGTGTGAAACAGATCTCTAGAACTTTTTCATCTTGCAAATCTGAACCTATACCCATTAAACAACTAACTACGCCCCTTTCCTCCCTCCCCACAGACCCTGGCAACCATCATTCTACTTTCTGTTTCTATAAAATTGACTACTTTAGATATCTCATATAGTAGAATCATACAGTGTTTGTCTTTTTGTTGCTGGATTATTTCACTTAGCATAATGTCCTCAAGGATCATTCATATTGTAGCATGTGACAGGATTTCCTTCATTTTTAAGGCTGAATATTTATACCACATTTTGTTGATCCATTCATCCACCAATGGACATTTGTTTTGCTTCTACTGCTTGGCTGTTTTGAATCGTACTATTATGAAGTTGGGCATACAAATATCTCTTCAACACCCTGCTTTCAAATCTTTTGAATATATACCTAGAAATGTTATTTCTGGGTCAAATGGTAGCTCTAGTTCAATTTTTTTGAGGAACCTCCATACTGCTTTCCATAGTGGCTGCACCAATTTGCATTCCCACTGACAATGTACAAGGGTTCCCTTTTCTTCACATCCTCACCAATACTTGTTATCTCTAGTCTTTTTGATGATGGACATTCTAACAGGTGTGAGGTGATAACTCATTGTGGTTTTGATTTAAATACCTTCGATAATTAGTGATGTTGAGCATCTTTTCATGTGCCTCTTGGCAATTTGTATATCATCTTTGGAGAAATATCCTTTCATGTCCTTTGCCCTTTTTAAAATTGGGTTATAATTTTTTGTTGAATTGTAGGAATTCTTTACTTATTCTGGATCCTAATCACTAATTAGATATATCATTTGCAAATATTTCTTCCCATTTCATAGGTTGCCTTTTCACTCTGTTGTTTCCTTTGACACATAAATATTTTTGTGTTTGATGTAGTCCATTTATCTGTGTTTGCTTTTGTTGCCTGTGCTGTGGTATCATATTCAAGAAGTCACTTCCCAGTCCAATGTCATAAAGTTCCCCCCTATGTATTCTTCCAGAATTTTTCTAGTTTTGGGTCTTATGGTTAGGTTTTTAATCCATCTAGGTTAATTTTTATATATGGTATAAGATAAAAGACCAAATTCTTTCTCTATTGAAAGGTTCTGGTACCCTGTAAAAAATTAATTGGCTATAGATGTATGGATTTATTTCTGAATTCCCAAGTTATTGCATTTGTCTACATGTTTATTCTTATGACAGTATCACACTGTTTTGATTACTGTAGCTTTCCAGTAAGTTCTGAAATTGAGAAGTGTGAGTCCTCCAACTTTGTTGTTTTTCCAGATTGTTTTGTCTGTTTGGGGCCTTACTATACTTATGAAGTTAATGCTTGGCCTTTCCATTTTTGAAAAAATAGCCATTTGAATTTTCATAGGGATTACAATGGATTGTAGATCTCTTAGGGTAGTACTGACATCTAAACAATACTGTCTTCCAATCAGTGAACATGGGCTGTCTTTCCATTTATACTGAACTCCTTTAATATCTTTCAACAATATATTGTACTTTTCAATGTACAAGTTTGTCACCAAATTGCATAAATTTATTTCTAGGAATTTTATTTGATTGCATCTCATTTTAAATGAAATTGTTTACTTATTTTATTTTTCAGAGTTCATTACTAGTATCTAGATACACAATTGATTTTTGTTTGTAGACCTTGTACACTTCAACTTTGCTAAATCCATTTATTAGCTCTAGTGTGTTTTTTTATAGATTCTTTGTGATTTTCTCTATATAGAATTGTTTCATCTGCAAATATAAAATAGTTTTAATTCTTCCTTTCCAATCTGAATGTCTTATATCTCCCAGCATCTCCCCCGACCCCCAACTTTTGCCTAATTGCTATGGCTACAACTTCCAATACAGTGTTGACTAGCATTGGTAAAAGTGGACATCCTGTTAATATTGTTCCGTATTTTAGGGGGAAAGCTTTCAGTATGTTACCATAAAGTATGAAGTTAGCTGTAGAGTTTTAATTAAGTGCTCTTTACCATTATGAGGATGTAGTTTTCTGAATAGTTTTATCATGAAAGTGTGTAGGATTTTGTCAGATATCTTTTCTATTTCATTTGACATGACCATGTGATTTTTTTCCTTCTTTCAATTAATGTGGAGTATTTCATTGATTGATTTTTGTTTTTGTTTAACCACCTTTGCATTCTTGGGGTCAATCCCACTTGATTATGGTGTATTAATACTTAAAGGATACTGTTTGATTTGGTTTCCTAGTATTTTCTTATGGATTGTATCATCTATATTCATAAGGGATATTGGTCTGTAATTTTTTTCTTTAATGTTTTCATCTGTATTTGATATCAGGGTAATGTTGACCTCATAAAATAAGTTAGGAAGTTTTCCCTCCTTTCCTATTTTTTAGAAGAGTTTGAGAAGTATTGATATAATTTCTTTAAATGTTTGGCAGGATTCACCAGGGACACCATCTGGTCCTTAAGTTTTCTTTGTTGGGGAGTGTTACTGATTTATTGTCCACTTCTATAGGTCTGTTCATATTTTCTATTTCTTTTTGAGTCAGTTTGGTAATTTATGTCTTTCTATGAAATCTGTCAATTTCATCTGAATTATTTAGTTTATTGATATACGATTATTGATAAAATTATTTTTGAATTCCTTTTTGTATGGTTAATAGTAATGTTTTCACTTATTTTTTATTTTAGTTATTCATGTCTTATATTTTTTACTTCTGTCTGGCTTGAGGTTTTTTTCCTCTGCCTTTTTAAAATATTTTCAAAGAACCAACTTCTGGTTTCATTAATTTTTGTTATTTCTCTTTGTTGATATTCTCATTTTTTCATACATTATTTTATTATTTTTCTTTTAGCTCTATCAGCATATTTAAGACAGCATATTTAAAGTCTTTATCTAGTAAGCCCAGTGCCTGGGCTTTCTTTGGGATGGTTTCTGTCATGTTGTTTCTTCCTTGGAAAGGGCCGTGATTTTTTGTTTTTCTTTTTTTGTATGCATTGTGATTTTTTTGTTGTTGAAAACTAGATATTTGAATGTTATAATGTGGTAACTCTGGAAATCAATTTTATCTGCCTTCCCCAGGACTGACTGTTCTTAACTGTTGAAGGCTACAAACATCCATTTGTTTAGTGACTTTTCCTGATTATTTTTTGCAAAGAATATATTCCTTGCTGTATGTGATCAGTGAATTCTCTGTTCCATTAGCTTGTGTTCAGCTGATATTTTGATAGTTTTCCTTGTGTATTGACTCTGCCAGTGCACTTATTTAGCAATTAGCCAGGCCATTTATAACTGTTTTAGCTTTTACTTCCCAATTGCACTTAGCCTAGAGATCATACAAAGGTGATATCTTAGAGTCTTCTTAGGTCTTTTCTGAGCACATGTCCTGCCCTGAGTATGCTTGTGACTTTCTAAATTCCCTAGTATACATGGGTGCTTTTGAATGTTCTAATTTCTCAAGACAACTCTCTCCCTAGCTTTTCTTTCCAGGTTTTAGGCTGTACTTGCATGTCTCATCCAATCTTTTGCTCCATGTGGCTGCAAAGTTTTTGTTTACCTGACAATATTTCTGAGCAATGTCCATTGCTTTTCTGACTTGAGTGAGATTGAAGTTAGGCAAAACAAAGACAAGCACGTCGCATCAGTCCTTCAGGTAGCCCCAGATAGGTTAAAACAGACCAATACAATTATATGTGAATGTGTGCTCTGTTTCATCCAAAACCAGATACCAAGGTCCCCCACTGGGACATAGGCTGCCATTTTCGAGACTGCCACTGAGTCAGGAAGAGAGAGGCACAAGGGCAAGTAAAAGTACCATAAAACTTTCCTACTGTTTTTAAGTTGTAATTTTCTTGGTCCTGTGTTCATTTAGTTGCTGTAAATCTTTGGTTATTTTCCAGAGTTCTGACAAATGAGGTCCTGACAGCTTTTGCTTCTTTTTCAATGTTTCTGTAGAGGGATGGGTACTTGGAGCTGGCTGTCCACCATTTGGCTGATATTACCCTAACCTTTCATTTTGGTGTGGGTCCTAAACATCAAGATTGGCTCTTTTTCTTCTCCTTGATGCAAACTTCTGTTTCTATCAAGGCTAGACAACAGAATCTTCATTTACAAATGAGTAGTTAGCAGTATATAATTACCAAGATGTTATGAGGCTCTAAGTGTTCATTCTTCTGTGACTCATCTGACTAGTTAACTATATTGTTAGTCTGATTTAGATTTTGATGCCAGCTGTATAAAATTCAGAGCTAAGGAATTAGCTTTAACTTCTTTCCATTTCATTTATTTTAAAAATTATGATGCAGAAAAATTCTCTGTTTTATGAATATTGTCAAATCATAGAGTTGTATAGCATTAAAAAAAATCAATATAGAGAACAGTTCTAGCTCTAAATTTTTTTTGCCTATTTGTCAACCTCTTCCCAACCTCCTGTTCATGGCAAACACTGATCTCATTTTGTATAATTTTTCCTTTTCACCTATATGAATGAAATCATGGGGTACGTTACCTTTTCAGTCTGGTTTCTCTCACTTAGAACAATGAATTTGAAATGCATCCATGTTGTTATACATCCATGTTGTTATACATAGCAGTAGTAGTTCATTCCATTTTGTTGTTGAACAGTGTTCTATTGTATGGATTTACCAAAGTTTGTTATCCATTCATTTTTTGGAGGGAATTTGGCTTGTTTTCAGCCTTTGGCAATTATGAATAAAGCCTCTATAAACACTTACATGCAGGTTTTGTATGACTGGATTTTCATTTCTCTTTGATTTAGATTTTGAAGCCTAGGGTTGGGAGTTCTGGCTCTAATGTTAAGTACATATATAATTTTCTAAGAAACTGGAAAACTACTTTCCAAAATGGCTATAAAATTTTCCATTCCTAAGTAGTGTATAAATATATTAGGTGCTAACATCTTTATCAGCACTTAGTAATGTCATGTCTGATGATGTGAAACATCTTTTCAGGTGGTAATATAGTATAGGTGTATTTTCTTTTCAAATCTTTTACCTAGCTTTTCATTAGGTACATGTGTTTTTATATATTTTGGGTACAAGCTGGATTTTTTTTTTTGGTCAGAAATGGTTTTTGGTTTGTAATTTTCTTAACATTATCTTTAACAGAACAGATGTTTCTAATTTTAATAAAGTACAGCTTAATCATTTTTTCTTTTATAGATGGTTCTTTTGGTATTGTACTTAAGAAATCTTTGCTTAACCAAAGATTACAAAGATTATTTTTTTCTATAAAACTTATAGTTTTAAGTTTTATATTTAGGTTTTTTGGCCATTTTCAGTTAACAAGAATTATTAAAAAAATTTTTTTTACTTTTAAGAATTATTTTTGAACTCGTGAAAAATAAACGAAGTCTTATTTTGAAAATAATGTGCTTTCAATGTCACAAGATGATTTCCTTTTTAAAAGTTTTTTAAAACTATTTTGCTAAATCCATAGTATCTCATTAGATCCCCAGAACTTACTCATTTTGTAAAATTGAAACTTTGCACCCCATGACTAACATCTTCCCACTTCTTCCTCTTCCAGTCCCTGGTAACCACCATTCTACTCTGCTTTTGTAAGTTTGGCTATTTTAGGTGATATTTAAGTGATATCATACATTACTTGTCTTTTTGTGTCTGGTTTATTTCACTTAGTGTAATGTCCTTCAGGTCCATCCATGTTGCTGCAAATGGCAGAATTTGCTTTTATTTTTAAAGATGAAAAATATTCCATTGTATGTGTATAGCCCATTTTCTTTATCCATTCATCCTTTGGTGGACATTTAGATTATTTCCATATCTTGACTTTTTAAATAATGTGGTGATGAACATAGAAGTGCAGGTATCTCTTTGGGGTCCTAATTTCAGTTTCTTCAGATAAATACTCAGAAGTGTGATTGCTGGGTAATAGGATAGTTTATGGTCTGGTACTAATACTGTAATGTTATACTTGAAATTTGCTAGTGGGGTAGCTCCTAAGTGTGTTCACCACAAGAAAGAAAGAAAAGAAGGAAGAGGGGAAGAGGAGGGAAGGGAAGTTAGGAAGAAAGAGAAGGAAAAGAGGAAAAGGAAGGGAGAAGAAAGAAATAGGTAAGTATGTGAGGTGATGGATATATTAATTAGCTTGATTGTGGTGTGATTTCATTGTGTCAATCAAGTCATCAAGCTATATACTTTAAATATGTACAATGAGTATATACAATAAAAAGCAATATCACAAATTTCAGAGAGCAAAAATAGTCACAGGTATAATGTATTAAATTTTTACTTGTTAGGTGGCAACATATGACTTTAATTTTCAAGTTCAAATTAATTTCCTCAAGGCTTCAGAACTTTACACTCAACATTGCTTGACAAATTCTCCTATGGTTTCAAAGACAACACCACTTATTCGACTGTGTCATGTTCAAGCTGCTGGTATGTAATACAAAAACATTCACCTGATGTGCATAAACAAGCTATTTATGCTTAAGCAGCTAAAAGTTTAAAAATTCAGAATATGATGTTTAATTTTGAGAAATAGAAATACTAGAAAGTAAAATTATGATATGATTCCTGTGTGTCACTTAAATTGTGAGTCTGAGATTGAATTTTGATAAATAGCATGAATATAGTCTCATATGACTGACCCTTGCTTAAAAAAATAGGATATTATTAAAAGCAAAGGTCAGTATAATACCTTATTGTGTGAGAAGTTTTTAAATGATTAAATCAAAATATAAATTATTAAATAAAATATGTTGGATACAAAATGAAATAATGAAAATTTTATTTAAGAATTTTTTTCCCCAAAGAAATAGATTACTAAAGGACTAAGTACACATAAAGGACAAGTATATTATGGTTTTGAATTATTTTTTGAATATTTATTTACTCATTTTCTCCAAATATTCAAGTATAAGACTGATGCACTCTGCACACCATACTTTTGACAAGCTTTGGCTTTGTGTTTTATTATATGTGTTTAAGTATTTTTCATGAAAAGGCAAGTCTAGTCTATAGTATCTTATACTATGTTTTGTTTTTATATGACATGAAGTTACCAATAATAAGTGATCAGTTAATATTTTGGTATCTTATTTTCCTTTTGTTCTATATTTTGCCTTTATTAGCTTATTTTTTAACATAGTTGGGATCTTACTGCCTATGTTAAGTTGAAATCTGTTCACTCTTAATAGAAAATTTTACTTGAATGTTACAAACCCTTACTAATTATATCAATTAACAGTGATAACTATTGCAGAATATTTCATCTAGTAAATGTCTCTTGTAGATTAGTACAGCATAAATCATAGCATTTAGGTTGTTTCTTTTATTTTCTTGTTAGTATAAATATTATAATAGTGAACACTTCTATGTATAATCCTTTTTCCCTATTTAGAATTTTTGAAAATGAGGTTCTCTAACCTGGATACATTCCTTCTTAAGTATATACATGTTAAAGCTCTAAATAAATTTTTCAATAGGTCTTTTGTAAAGAATTGTGATGTTTCAGTGTAAACTCTAACCAGAATTGAATTAAAGAAATGGATATCTATGTGATTAAAAGTACATCACTTCAATTTTCATTTCTTTGCTTATGAGGATTAAAATTTTCTTTGTTTGCTATTAATTCTATAATTCTTATGTAAATTATCTTTTCATGAACTTTGCCTTTATCACTGAGGTTTTTGTCTGATAAATGTCAGTAATCCCTTTGAGATAGGGCAGAGACATGGGACAAGCATCATGATTAATTTTCCAAGAAAAGCAAAGATATAAATAGTATACTAAGAACAGGAAGGATTCCATCTTAAGGCTAAGATTCCATTTTAAAAACCAGGAAGTTAGGAGGTAAGACTCCTAAATATTCTTAAGTAAACAGACAATAGCTCAACCCACTTTGCGGGCAGGGTGGGCAGTCTTGATTGATATGTTCCCAGAGGGAAGCTGCTATCCTGGAGAAGAACCTATCAATTACTTGTGTTAATTTTGCGAATTACCTGGAGGACTGATAATAGAGGAAAGGAGACCTAATGTCTCTCACCAGAGATAAGCATTTTGGGACCGCTTTACAAGTCTGTACCTCCTGGCCCTTTGTCAAATTCCTGAAAATCTTTAAAAGATGGAACTCCCAGCCTTTTAAGCATGCCTCTTCTCTGAGGTCGCTCGCACTTTCCTTTGATTAAGTGTATTCTTGTAAATAAAGCTTTATCACTGCTCAACTTAATTGCATTTTGTCTCTGTGCTCTTCCAGTGGTAAGCGTCTTTGTTTCTTTGCTATTTCATTATATTTCCAAGTCTCTGCTTTACTCCTGATAAGTAGGGAGGGCTGCTGAGAAGTCTGTCTTGGGCCTGCAAGTCCCCATTATTTGGGTGACCCGGACGGAACTGCAGCTGCACGATCTGCTCTTTAGTAGCTTGCCTGAAAATCTCCTTTCTTTGGGGAGTTCTCAGAGCATAATCTCATTCCATCCCTTGCTCTGCAGCTTCTGCAAATCCTGTGGTAGTAGGGGTTAGTGCCCACAATGTGCAGATCCAAGTGGACACGGAACACCAGGTGACCCTGGCTTTAGGAGTTGGCAAGGAAATCTGCTCTAGGCCGAGGAGTTCAGTGAATTTTCCCTCTTTCCTTCTTCACTTTTCTGTTCTCAGCCGCCTGCAGGGTAGCTACCATTTCCTACTATTCTCGCTCTAATGAATTCCTTCATTACCTACACTCTTCTGACCTGCTCAAGAATTCTTTCTTGTTCAGAGTCAAGAACTTTCCCCCATCCAAAGTGAGTTTTCACCTGGTGCACAGGGAGAGACCTCCCCAGACACAGCTCTGCCTGGCAACATCTTTATTTATATTGCTTCACATTTATTGTGAATGTTTTGTAAGATTTATTGTTTGCCTTTAGTTTTATTCATTTTTTAAATAGATCTCTTTAAAAGTTATAAAGTGAAATCTAGCTATCATTTCCTCTGTGATTTCTAACATTGCTTTAAAGATTAGATTGTCTTCCCCATCTACAGGGTTGATAAATATGCATTTTTGGAATTTTTCTATTTTTAACGGTTTAAAATTTGTTCAACAATTTTTATACTTAATTTCTAAAAAAATATTATTGCATTTCTACAAAGGGTTGAAATGTCAAAGCAGACTAATTATATAACTTAATAAACACAGAAGTTTACTAGTGATTCAAATGATACAGGTATAACCAAGCAAAGATGTAACATTTCTTTCTGCAGAAGTTGGCATATATCAGACACAGCTTCCAAATTGTCTGTTTTCCCTTCCTTATGATGCCTTTTGGTTTTGAATTAACAAGTGACTTTTATATGACATTTGTAGAATCTGTGTTCTCAAAGGCTGCTGTCTTCGGAGTTCC
Organism: Smutsia gigantea; assembly: GCA_032199065.1. Taxonomy (NCBI): domain Eukaryota; kingdom Metazoa; phylum Chordata; class Mammalia; order Pholidota; family Manidae; genus Smutsia; species Smutsia gigantea. Next base: position 119,592 of record JAVSCE010011683.1, on the reverse strand, counting down.
CCATTTTTGTACTCAAGTTTACACACATAGGAAATGCCCATATGATAAATTTCCATTCTCCTACCAATAATGCACTGTAAATTCATAAATTCCAGATAATTTTGATTAGCCATTTAGATAGGTAATGTATGCTAAGAGCCTTCTTTGAAATAGTCCACTGCTCAATACCATTTTATGTTTACAAGGTCTAGTCAAGTTTATTATCCCCTCAGCCATCACCTCAGTAAGAGAATGATGCCTCAGTAGGAGGTTCTCAAGCCTGATGTTGTATCTTTACTCCCAAATTACATGTATTCACTTTAAAATTAAAATAGTGCTAACCCAGAATTGCAAGCCATTCTCTCTCTCCTCCTCAATGCTTATTCTGCACCCCATAGGCAGTGACTTTCTTCATTAATTGTCTAATGAAAACACTTATTTAATTAAAAACATCTTCATTCACTTGAAACTCTAACCCCTCTTATCCATTTTCTTAATGTAATTATACCTTAAATTTCAGTTACACATTTTATCATATTTAATTATTATGAAGATATATTGTTCATTGTTGAGCCAAGTAGTATATCATGCATAGTTATTTTATTTCCTTTCTTTCAAATTTTTGTTTTTTCCTCGAGTTAATAATTGCCTAATTGTCACGAGACATTTGACTAAATCCTCCATGCCACAAAGCTCTATATTACACTTCTCAGGACAATGTTCCATATAGTCTAGGCAGTCAGATAATATGTCATGTCCACTTACTCTGTTGAAGCAACCCTCCTGTACCACAGCTTCCTGCTTCAACATGGACTACAAGCTTTCTTTTTCTGTAGCAGAACTTTCTGTAATGCTTACCTTCACTATAGCTGTGGGGATTCATTGACTTATACAGTATATAAGACATACATTACAGAATATGTGTTAATCAACTGTTCATGTTATCAGTAATGCTTCTGGTTAACAATAGGTTATTAGTAGTTAAGTTTTGGGGGAGTCAAGAGTTATATGTGGATTTTCAACTGTGCAGGAGTTGGCAGCCCTATAACCCCTGTGTTGTTCAAGGGTCAACTGTATATATATCAATAACCACTTTATCAGTGATCAAAATACACCAATTAAAAGACAAATGCAAAACTGTAGAGATAATAAAAAGATCAGTAGTTTCCAGGTATTGTGAAGAGAGGGATGAATAGGCAGACCACAGAGAATTTTTAGGGACTGTACTATACCATAATGGTGGATACATGTTATTTTACATACTATACATGTTACACATTTGTTCAGAACTATAGAATATAAAACACCATGAGTTTTATATATCCCTAATGTAAACAATGGACTTTGGGTTATAATGATATACCATTGTAGGTTCATCAGTTATAACAAATACACCACTGCAGTGAGGGATATTCACAATGGAGGAGGCTATGCCTGTGTGAGGGCAGGGAGTATATGGGAAATTTCTACCTTCTGCTCAGATTTTCTGTGAATCTAAAATTTCACTAAAAAGCAAATCTGTCAAAGAATATAAGATTTTCCAGTGGGTAATAATACCTTGTCTAATGTATTTTTACAGATAATGCCATTTCTAATTCTTCATAGACTAGTCATTTATCCCCTAGAACTTTGTTATTTCATGTATGAAACGTTATATGATATGCCACTTATATATTTTTACTTTATTCCCATAATTTTTCCTTCTATATTTCTTTTCACTTCTGTACTTACACATTGGTCAAACACTAATATGATCATTTTAACTGTGTTCACTTTTTTTCTCAGTTCAATATTTAGTATATTTTATGCTCTTTTATCATCTCAAGGGTAATTTTTCTATTTAAGTTGTAATTAATTACTATTAAAATACAAGATTAGAATTTTATAGATGTGATAAACCAAGATATTCTAGAAATGTTTTAAGGTGTGATTTTGTTTTCTGGATGGGAATATAAAGATAAATGGAAAAATTTATACTTTTATTGTATCATGTTGAAAAGTATAGTAAGAATTACCTATAAGCTTATATCTATTAATATTTTATAAGTATACTTATTTTCCTCTCATAGTATTGCAAGCACCACTGCAATTATCCAGCACTGATTTTATATTTGAAATCCCATTATATACTCTGGATCCTAAAAACAAAGTCGCAAAAACTGAGGTATGTGTAGAGAATCGATGCCATTTACAATTTTTTTTTTATTGTGGTTTTTAGTTTACTGAGTTGATTATTTTGAAGCATGTGTTGTAAGGGTACTTTCATTTTTAGAGAATTTGTTATAAACATGCACACACCTCGTATTTCTTAAAAGTAATTGTCAAAGTATACAAATACGTATAAAGCCATTTGTTTTATATATGCATATGTTTAATAGGACTATTAAAATATTTTAAATAGAAGTAAACTATCCCTCTCTGCTTATACAAATGGAAATTATGATAAAAATTTATGTGAAATTTATTCCATTCAGGTAAAGAAGTGCAGTGAGGAGCAATAATAAAAATTGGGAAAGTCAAGGTATACAATAAAGTGATTTCTATGATAATCAACTCTTTTCTCTTACTTAGATATCTCTGCCTCCATAATTATGAATCCATCTAGAAAGAAAAAAAGAGATACATACATAAGAAGGAAAGCTCATGCATATATTGTAGAAATTTGTATTTGTAGTGCACCTTTATTGTCTTTTATATTGCTTTTCCTGCAATTATTTTTGAACCTCTATTGCTTTGAAGACAACTTATATGGAGAAAATATTTAACACTCATCCTTAAAATGGAAGCAGAGTGCTATATAAAATTATAGTTAGAGAACAATAAAGGATCCCTTTGAAATTAAAACATGACTATTTCAAGCATAAAATGTCAATAAGACTTTTAACTCTAATAGAACTTCGAGGATGCAAAACACCTTTTACATCTAAAAAGGAACTTCAGTGAACTGGATTGGATTGAATTCCAGAGAAAATAATTCCTTCATAAATGTGAGATTATTTTATATCATTGAAATTTTATTCAATTGGTGTGAATTTTATTCAATGTATTCAAGTTAATTGAATAAATTCAGTTTATTCAATTTTATTCAAGATGATCCAGATAATAAGTGCCTTCTCTCTTAGGTGGCAAGGGGTCACATTGGCCCCACAAAGAAGGAAATGTGACTCTAATATACTACTTGGAATTGCCAGGAATGATATTTACAGAGTCATAATAAAACATATAGAGAAATCATAGTATGTTTATGGAGCAAAATTAAAATGTCATATATACCACATTATATATAAAATGATGTATGTATGATGTGTACAATGTGTGTATGAAAGTTAAAGTGACAAAAGGACTGAGGATGGTAGAAGAAAGGAATGAAACTCATGTTACAGAGTGGGTTATTAAAGGGAATTGTCTAAAGTTGACAGAAAAAGAACTAGAGGTCTAATGTATTCCTTAAGTTTTCAGGTGACTAATGGAAGAATTAAAATAATATAAATATCCAAAATTGGGAATGGGGAGAGAGGAGGAGTGGAGATTAGTGTAAAGGAGCTAAATCTTGTTTTTGCTAGAGGGCAATAGAGATGATATCTGAGTATGACAAATCATTGAATAACGTGGTAAAGTAATGAATGGCCCAAAGTTGTCCAATTCCTGATCCCCAGGATTTGTGAATGTACTACCTCACATTGCACAGGATACTTTGCTGATGTGTAATGTGATTAAGATTAAGGAGCCTGAGCAAGGCAAATTATCCTAGATTATCTAAATGGTCCCTGTCTAATGATGAGTGGTTAAAAACAGAGAAGCTTCCCTGACTGTGGAGATAAGGGACTGTGATGACAGAAGGGCAGAGAGATGCCATGTTTCAGATTTGAAAATGGTGGAAGGAGGCCACCAGCCAAAGAATGTGTCTGACTTCTAGAAACCAGGATTGTGGCAAGGAAACAGATTCTTTATTCCCTAAAGCCTCCATAAAACATCACAGTTTCTTCTTGTACCTTGATCTTAGTACAATGATATCCACATTGAACTTCTAACCTACAAGATTGTAATATAATAAATTGGTGTTGCTTTAAACTACTAAGTTTGCAGTAATTTGGCAGCAACAAAAAAACCCTAAAGCATATCAGTGTCACATGTAGAATAAGGCTATAACTGTTAGATAGAATGCTAATCAGGATGGGCTAAAAATCTATTGCTTCTGGGAAGGAGAATTGTTGATGAGAAAGAGCTGAGTGGGACAACTGTTTTTTATAAGCATTTTGAACTATTTGTGTAAGCTGTGTACATGTATCTTTAGATAAAATTGTAAAGAAAAATAGTACCATACTACATACACTAAACAAACTAAACAATTTTTCCCTATAGATGATTTATCATTTCTATTCTTAGGATAGGAAATGGAAAGTGGATAATATTAGAGATCTCATACCATTACCTCAATTTCAGAATGAGAAAAATAAGCCAATAAAATAGTTAGTATGATGTTGTGCCCACCTTCTGTTTTCTAAGGTGTTGTTTTCTTTCTAAGGTACAAGTGAACTTTATTATTACAGAGTACACACGTATTAAAACTAAATGTTGAAGTACTTAGAGACATTGGGGCTAAAACTGACTAATTTTTATCATAAATATTTCAAATCAATCATGCCTTTGAAAGAAACGAAGTACATTAATTTGTTGCAGTGCCAACTGTATGGATCCTTCTATACTCTTCAAGTTTTTGAAGATTAAAGTTAGTAAAAAAAAAACTGGTTGGAGGCATTATTTTAATAGTATGGTGCACTGAAAAGATGAGTCTGCACACAAGTTATGTACATAGCTCCCAGATTTACCAGAACAGTACAAAGACAATGCAGAGAATTTCTATATGCTATTCATACGTTCCTTAATGTTAGTACCTTATGCAACCACAGAACATTTTTCAAAACTAAGAAATTTACATTAGTACAATATTATTAACTAAACAACAGACTCTCACCAGCTTTTCACTAATGTCCTTTTACTGTCCGATGGTCTAATCCAGGGTACCATGTTTAGGCTCCTCTGATATGTGACAGGCTCTTAATCTTGCTAATTTTTTATGACCTTGTAAATTTTAAAGAGTACTGGTCTGACTTTTTTTTTAAGCATGTTCTTTCATTTTTGTTTGTCTAATGTTTTCCCCCTCACTGGACTGAGTTCTTACTTCCTATGGATTTTGAGGAAGAACGTCACAAAATGAATGTCCTTTTTGTCTCATCATGGAGAGTAAATAGTCATAACATGACTTATCACTGGTGATATATGCTAGGAAGGTAGGAAAAGTTGGAGAAACGTTTCCCTTTCCATGTTTTGGAAGTAAATAATCAATTTCAGCCCACACTCAAAGGGTAAGAGGGTCAAGCTCCACCTTCTGGAGGGGGAATTTACATATATAATTTGGAAATATTCTGTAAGAAAGATTATTCCCTCCATCCCTCCATTTACTTACTTAATATATCATATGCACTCACATATATATATTTTTTACTTTCAGTTATAATTCAAAGTCACATTATTTACTTTGTTGCTAAAGTTGTTCCAAATTTGGCCATCAGGAGTGATTTTAGACTGGCCCTTTGACATAATCCCATCATTATGATTTTTAAGCATTCTTTACTTTATGGCACTACAGAATGGTCTAGGCTTATCTTTTACTTTACTTCTTCCAGCTCCAGAAGCAACATGGGAGAATGGTATTTAGAAACCAAGATCTGTGCACTAGGTTTGCTAGTGGCTACTGGGGTGTCACATATTTTAGGACCTTTTGCCAAATACAGTCAGGAAATATTTGTATGTATACTAACCCACAGATACACAAATTATCTATAGTTTATCTGTCTCTCTAAACATGAATGCAAACTGATAACTCTGATTCTAATCTAGCAACACAAGGTTCATTCCAGTCTTTCTTCCTAGCTCATTTTTAATTCCTTTTTCTGACAATGAAAAACTTGGCTCTGATTGACAATTTATTTGGTTATTTTTAAACCCTAGTGTACTAGTAAAGAAGTTTCAGGATTTTTAACCTGTAGCCTGTTAGAATTGCTAACTTACTTGTCAACTAGAGTATAGTGTTTATCAAGAGTAACTTTTTGTTGTTAGGCTTATAGTTTCCAGTCAAAACAGTTTTCCAAAGTTACTTAGGCTACTCTTCCCCATGCCCACTAACTTCAGTGAGATTGTTTCATGCATTTTCTAAATTAATTAATTTATTATTTTATTTTGGTATCGTTAATCTACAATTACATGTGCAAAATTATGGTTACTAGACTCCGATCAAGTCCCCACCACATACCCCATTACAGTCCCTGTACATCAGTGTAGTGAGATGCTATAGAGTCACTTGTCTTCTCTGAGTTGTACAGCCCTCCCTGGGCCCCCCCACCCCCACATTATGTCTGCTAATCATAATGCCCCTTTTTCCCCCTTGTCCCTCCCTTCCCACCCATCCTCCCCAGTCCCTTTCCCTTTGGTAACTGTTAGTCCATTCTTGGGTTCTGTGAGTCTGCTGCTGTTTTTTGTTCCTTCACATTTTGTCTTTGTTCTTATACTCCACATATGAGTGAAATCATTTGATACTTGTCTTTTTCCTCCTGGCTTATTTCACTGAGCATCCTCTAGCTCCATCCATGTTGATGCAAATTGTAGGATTTGTTTTCTTCTCATGGCCGAATAATATTCCATTGTGAATATATACCACATCTTCTTATCCATTCGTCTACCCATTTCTTGGCTATTGTAAATAGTGCTGCGATAAACATAGGGGTGCATATGTCTTTTTCAAACTGGGCTGCTGCATTCTTAGGGTAAATTCCTAGGAGTGGGATTCCTGGGTCAAATGGTATTTCTATTTTGAGATTTTTGAGGAACCTCCATACTGCTTTCCACAATGGTTGAACTAATTTGCATTCCCACCAGCAGTGGAGGAGGGTTCCCCTTTCTCCACATTCTCGCCAACATTTGTTGTTGTTTGTGTTTTGGATGTTGGCCATCCTTACTGGTGTGAGGTGATATCTCATTGTGGTTTTAATGTGCATTTCTCTGATGATTAGCGATGTGGAGCATTTTTTCATGTGCCTGTTGGCCATCTGAAATTCTTCTTTGGAGAAGTGTCTATTCAGATCCTCTGCCCATTTCTTAATTGGCTTATTTGCTTTTTGTTGAGGTGCATGAGCTCTTTATATATTTTGGATGTCAACCCCTTATTGGATATGTTATTTATGAATATATTCTCCCATACTGTAGGATGTCTTTTTGTTCTACTAATGCTGTCCTTTGCTGTACTGAAGCTTTTCAGATTGATATAGTTCCACTTGCTCATTTTTGCTTTTGTTTCCCTTGCCCGGGGAGATATGTTCATGAAGAAGTTGCTCATGTTAATGTCCAAGAGATTTTTGCCTATGTTTTTTTCTAAGAGTTTTATGGTTTCATGACTTCATCTAGGCCTTTGATCCATTTTGAGTTTACTTTTGTGTATGGGGTTAGACAGTAATCCAGTTTCATTCTCTTACATGTAGCTGTCCAGTTTTGCCAACACCAGCTGTTTAAGAGGCTGTCGTTTCCCCATTTTATATCCACGGCTCCTTTATCATATTAATTGACCGTATATGTTTAGGTTACTGTCTGGACTCTCTATTCTGTTCCACTGGTCTATGGGTCTGTTCTTGTGCCAGTACCAAATTGTCTTGATTACTGTGGCTTTGTAGTAGAGCTTGAAGTCAGGGAGCGTAATTCCCCCTGTTCTGTTCCTCCTTCTCAGGTTTGCTTTGGCTATTCGGGGTCCCTTGTGGCTCCATATGAATTTTAGAACTATTTGTTTCAGTTCATTGAAGAATGCTGTTGGTATTTTGATAGGTATTGCATTGAATCTGTAGATTGCTTTAGGTAGTATAGCCATTTTGACAATTTTATTCTTCGTAGCCAAGAGCATGGGATGCATTTCCATTTGTTAGTGTCCTCTAATTTTCCTTAGGAGTGTCTTGTAGTTTTCAGGGTATAGGTCTTTCACTTCCTTGGTTAAGTTTATTCCTAGGTATTTTATTCTTTTTGATGCAATTGTGAATGGAACTGTTTTCCTGATTTCTCTTTCTGTTAGATCATCATTAATGTATAGGAAAGCAACAGATTTCTGTGTGTTAATTTTGTATCCTGCAACTTTGCTGAATTCAGATATTAGCTCTAGTAGTTTTGGAGTGGAGTCTTTAGGGTTTTCTATGTACAATATCATGTCATCTGCAAATAGTGACAGTTTTACTTCTTCTTTACCAGTCTGGGTGCCTTGTATTTCTTTGTTTTGTCTGATTGCCATGGCTAGGACAATCAGTACAATGTTGAATAGCAGTGGGGAGAGTGGGCACCCCTGCCTTGTTTGCGATCTTAGATGAAAAGTTTTCAGCTTCTTGCTGTTAAGTATGATGTTAGCTGTGGGTTTGTCATATATCGCCTTTATTATGTTGAGGTACTTGCCCTCTATACCTATTTTGTTGAGTGTTTTTATCATGAATGGATGTTGAATTTTGTCGAATGCTTTACAGCATCTATGGAGATGAACATGTTGTTTTTGTCCTTCTTTTTGTTGATGTGGTGGATGATGTTGATGGATTTTCGAATGTTGTACCATCCTTGCATCCCTGAGATGAATCCCACTTGATCATGGTGTATGATCCTCTTGATGTATTTTTGAATTCGGTTTGCTAATATTTTGTTAAGTATTTTTGCATCTATGTTCATCAGGGATGTGGGTCTGTAATTTTCTTTTTGGTGGGGGGCTTTCCCCGGTTTTGGTATTAGAGTGATGGTGGCTTCATAGAATGAGTTTGGAAGTATTCCCGCCTCTTCTATTTTTTGGAAACCTTTAAGGAGAATGGGTGTTATTTCTTCTCTATATGTCTGGTAGAATTCAGAGGTGAATCCGTCTGGTCCGGGGGTTTTGTTCTTGGGTAGCTTTTTGATTACCAATTCGATTTCATTGCTGGTGATTGGTCTGTTTAGTTTTTCTGTTTCTTGTTTGGTCAGTTTTGGAAGGTTGTATTTTTCTAAGAGGTTGTCCATTTCTTCTAGGTTTTCCAGCTTGCTAGCATATAGATTCTCATAGTATTCTCTTATAATTCTTTGTGTTTCTTTGGGATCCGTCATGATTTTTCCTTTCTCATTTCTGATTCTGTTTATGTGTGTAGATTCACTTTTTCTCTTAATGAGTCTGGCTAGGGGTTTATCTACTTTGTTTATTTTTTCAAAGAACCAGCTCTTCGTTTCATTGATTTTTTCTATTGTTTTGTTCTTCTCAATTTTATTTATTTCTTCTCTGATCTTTATTGTGTCCCTCCTTCTGGTGACTTTGGGTCTCATTTATTCTTCTTTTCCCAATTTCAGTAATTGTGTCTTTAGACTATTCATTTGGGAATTTTCTTCTTTCTTTAGATAGGCCTGGATTGCAATATACTTTTCTCTTAGAACTGCCTTTGCTGCATCCCACGGAAGCTGTGGCTTTGTGTTGTTGTTGTCATTTATCTCCATATACTCTTTGATTTCTGTTTCGATTTGGTCATTGACCCATTGATTAATTACGAGAATGTTGTTAAGTCTCCATGTATTTGTGAGCTTTTGTTTTCTTTCTAAAGTTTAATTCTAGTTTAATACCTTTATGATCTGAGAAGTTGGTTGGTAGAATTTCAATATTTTCGACTTTACTGAGGTTCTTTTTGTGGCCTAGTATGTGGTCTATTCTGGAAAATGTTCCATGTGCACTTGAGAAGAATGTGTATCCTGTTGCTTTTGGGTGTAGAGTTCTGTAGATGTCTGTTAGGTCCATCTGTTCTAGTGTGCTGTTCAGTGCCTCTGTGTCTTTACTTATTTTCTGTCGTTTGATCTGTCCTTTGGAGTGAGTGGTGTGTTGAAGTCTCCTAAAATGAATGCATTTATGTCTATTTCCTCCTTTAATTCTGTATTTGTTTCACATATGCCGGCACTCCTGTGTTGGGTGCATATATATATTTAAAATGGTTATATCTCGTACCACTTCTAACACTGAGTTAATATAGATCTACCAGAAGTACCTTGGAATTAAACTTGGCTTAAAACTGTTGGGTTAATAAAGCTGGAGGGCCTTATATATTTGTTTAACAACAGCATTTAAAAACTTCCTTTGATAGTACGAGGTGATTTGTTGCATGTAAGAAACAGCAGAATGAGCTTATACATATTCAATTATTTTGTAAAGAAAATTTGAGATTTTTACTAATTTATATATTTTCTGTTTTGTAAGGATACACATTACTTATAGCTTAAAGAAACAGGCTTATAGTTAAACTTTTTCTCCTATCTTGTTCCAGCCACACTGCCCACACCTTACCCTCAGCCACCCAAAGCAGCAAATGTCAGTTTCTTCCAGTTATACTAAGGGAAAAATAAACTTATGTACCTTTACACACCCATATACAACATATCCATACAGTACCCATTTTTTTTCTGCATCTTTCCTTTTCCACCTAAAACAAGTTGGGGATTGCTTCATATAAGCACATAATGACTTTATTCATTCTTTTCAGTAATGTTTTCTTCTATGAATGCACAGTAATTTAGAGCTAGCTCTCTATTTATGAACATCTGTTTCCAGATTGCTATTACAAACCATGCTACAAGAATAACCTTGTACATGTATTATTTCCCATGAATGCATGCGAATATATCTTCAGAATAAATTCCTAAATGAGGAAGTGGTGATTCCAGGGATATGTCCATTTGAAATTTTGATAGTTTTTGTCAAATTTATATTCCAGTGGTTTTGAAAGCACAGCATACTCACAGAAACCATTCACTGATTTATTCTTAACCAGTATATCATGTTACTTCCATTTCAAAAGTGTGCATAACTAATTGACATTGATGTAAAACTTTCATATTTAACATATAAGCTTGAATAACATGTATTACAAGTAGTTTATTTATATATGGTTCATTTGTAATGCCAACACAATTAAAAAGTGAAAACAAAATTCAATGAAACAATCTTTAAAAAATACAGGAAGACATCTGAGAACCTGTTCTGGTAGATACTGTTCCTCACCCAATCAATTGGCAAAAGCAAAGATCACCTCAGTTTTCTTATTAAAGTAGCTCAAATGATTTTTGTGGAATGAAAAATATTTCCTTGACGATAGTACTATCCCTTACTTTTATTAAATTAATCCTTTATTTCCTGTGATTGCTTGTATTCCTACCAGTATATGCAACAAATACTTTACTATGCAGTAAATACATATCACAATATTTGCCTAAGCAATCTGAGTTTGAATCCTGTGTATTGGCAAAATTTGAAAATTAATTGAATCACTAATTAAATGGTTACTTAACGTTTTGTTTTGTTTCCATTCAGTATCTAAACACCTTTATGTGGGGAGATGTCTTAAAAGGAAACCTGACAAAGTGGTTGAAAAACGCACTGTGGTATATTTTTACCAGCTAACCTATCAGGAGGTTGCCTGTGCAATAGGAGGTCTTCTGTTGACTTTCTCCCATAACACTAAATGTAGTATTGTTTGACGAGGCATACGAACATACCAATGATAATCATTCTTGGAGGTTCAATGGAGTTATCTATCGCTTTAGTGGAAAACTATTTACAAAGTGCTCCAAGTTTTGCACATCCAGCTTACAAGTTTGTTTGCTTCTTACTAGCAACATGAATAGGTGTTTTTACTTCTTTCATAAGGTAAGTGAAAGAAGATTGTAATTTTTGATTTAGGCCCCTCTGGCTGTACTACGCTCAGAAAAGACTACATTGCTCACTCCCATTCCTAAGGAAATGAAATTGAATTATGTATGGCAAGGCTTTCTCCTGTATGTGAGAAACACTGCAGAGCGTAATTGATGCATTTGCCATAAAAAATGTAGATGAAGAGGAGCAGGTAAGAAAAGTATTTTCTCTGTATAAGAAGATGTCTTTTTTTTGGAGAAGAAAGTTAGGTATGTGTATATCCTGTTTATCTTATTGAATGTGTACTTATAAATGCAATCAGTCATTCACTCACACTCATTTTTAAAATGTCCACTTGGTAATGTCACTGTGCTAGGACCAGATAAATGACGTTTTGTTCTCCACGGGTCTTCTGCAGTGAGAAAGGTATGATGAGGGCTTTGCAACAGCGAGCGTGTGACTGAGATAGTGTTTCCTAAGCTCGGATTCCCAAGGAACTTGAGCTCATCGAACTGGACCTCACATTAATCAAATTAATCTAGAAGTAACTTTGAGAAACACCCTCTTTGGTATTTGTGGCTCACAGTAGGCATATCAAAGGACATGTGAGATCCTGAAATGAAAAAAATCTGTGAAACTTTGTCTAACTCAGTATTTCCCCAAAATGTGTGTCCATGTTTCCCTCTTTTCAGCAATCCGTTATAAAAAGCTCAAGGCTCCTGTGGGATGAGGGATAAACTATAAGCAATGTCTATATTTTAAAGTGTACATGAAATGGAAAAAAGAAAACTTCTTAAAACATTGGCTTATTTTTTTGCATCTTTAACTTTGCATCAACTTGTTGTTCTACTAAAGGAAAGTGAAACACTTCGGCTACAGCTTTCTCACTTATATTTTCTTCACAAAAGACTACTTTCCCAGCAAAGGGAAAAATCTGTGATGTGGTTAGTGTTATTTATAGGAAATATGAACTGTCAAGTTCCTGGTAGGGCTTGACTTTATTTCTCTCTTTCCCTTATTATGAATGACATCGAGTCATAGACTACAGGTGGCCTGTAATCCTTGCATTGCCTTTAAATAAAGAAGGGTCCTAGAAATACGGTTTATTTCTCTGTTCTCTTCCTAATATCTGCCTCCTAGGCCAAATATTGTCAGTAACTCCCAGGCCTTAATGAAGTCAGTTATTCATTTATATGTCATTTCAAGAAATCTTTGCTGAATGCTTGCTCTTTTCCAGGCATTATTCTAACAAGAGGTGTATGTACAGTGTGAAGGGGACTGACAAGCTTATAAACTTACAACCTAGTGGGGAAGATAACCAATCAGCATATAAAGAAATTAACGATCTCAGACAGTGGTTAAGTGCTATGATTAAATCAAAACAATAAGCTAAAGATAGGTTTTCCTCCCAGGTGAGGTGAGCAGTACCGATTGGTGCAGGGAAGCCTTCTATGTAGGGGAAAGTTCTGAGCTGAGAACCAAGTAGTGAAGGCCCACCCGATTTTCTGGATCCCTATAAATTGGGCACAGAGGAAACTCGAGAAGTCTGCAGTATTCTGGGCCTCCATTTGTTGACTTATTTTGGGGGAGGACATTTTCCATGTTTGAAATTGCATTTCTCACCCAGTTATATGACTCCTGGATTTAGGTGTAACTGCTTTGGCTGGCAAAGTTAAATTTCAAAACTCAAATATTTTTCTTAAAATGCAGGTTCATTGTAATTTCTCAAGGCTGACAGCTGTTTGCCAAGTGAACAGCTGAAGCTCTCCTCTGTTTCTGTCCTTCTGGAGAACAGTCTTTCAAAGTGGTATACATTTGGGCCCTGTTGAGTCAGAGCAATTTGAATGAACCGTTGCTGTTATATATTGGTTATCTGAAGAGCTCTGGAATTATACCACCGTTGGGAGTTCAGTTCAAAACTCATCTCCTCAGCGGTATTCTAAGAGTCAACCAGTTTGGCTTCCATCACTCAAGTTCCTCTACAGTGCTCTGGCACATTATGACTGTTAACTAATTTTTATCTAACTCTATGGCCTTTTAGATGAAATGCTAGTGGTCTCTCTTTAGAAATAAGAAATTGCAATTCAAACAGTCACTGAATTCATGAATCTAACAACAAACCATATGGATTATAGAATTCCTGTAACAACAAGTAGATTTTAGCAATAAACAGAACAAATCACCTAGCTCACTTAAAATTCAACATTCCCTGCTTTCTTTTTTTTTCCCCAAAAGACAAAGTAGGAGGTTGGCTTTATTTACCAACTGCTCAAAAACACAGGCACCAGAGAAGAGGGATTTATATTAGCAAACTTGTACCCTATGGAACTCTTTTTCTTTACTGGCTACCCTGGCACAATTTGGCTGGGAGGAGAAACCCTGATAACTTCAAGGGTAGTACTCACCCCTCACCTCCTCCCATCCCATTGCACCCCATCCCACCAGTTAGAAGCAGAGGTCCTTTTAAGAGGTTTTGAGGAAGACATTCTGTCCTGGTTTATTCTGTTCCAGTGGGTTAGCTGAACACACCCTCGACTTGGGACACAGGCAAAGTTCAAACCAAGTCTATGCTGTCAGGCCACTTGTCTCCCTTTTCTGGAAGACTCCTGACTGTGCAGTCTCTGCTTAAACATTGTAGATGCGGTAAGTGTTCCTACGCAAGGTGGCCAAAGTGTGGGAGAGTGTCTCACCTTTGACTCTGGCAATCTCGGCAACTGTATAGATGGCCATGCCTGGGTGGGAATGTGGGCCAAGGCTTTTGGGAACCCCTAGAGGGACGAAGTAGGGAGCATCACTTTCCACGAGGATTCTTTCCAACGGGATCTCTTTCAGAGCTTCTCGGATATCCCCGGCAGAAACGTAAGTCAGGACTCCTGTGAAGCCCACAAACAAGTTGGGAAAATACTTCAGAAAGGGCTCGATGGTTGCATAATTGCCAATGAAACATTGCCAATGGATCTTGTAGTCAGGGGGCACATACGTCTTCAGGAAGTAGAGTAGATCTTTGTCAGCTTCTCGGCAGTAAATCAACAAGGGCTTCTTTAGAGATACAGCCAGCTGCAGCTGTTTCACAAGCATCCTCTGCTGCTGTGAGACTGATGTGGTGCTCTTGTGAGAATAATTCAAGCCTATTTTTCCAAACGCTACAGCCTTGGGGTGATGTAAACCTTGCAAAATATTTCTTTCTAGGCTGTTGTAGTGATGTGCATAATTGGGGTGGCAGCCAAAGGTCCCCCAAACCATATCTTCTTTCAAGAGCTCTTCCCATAGGCCACTGTTTATTAGCCAGCGAGGATCACAGAAATTAGAGATGCAGCCCTGAAATTCTTTAGGGAAGGAGCTGCTATAAATTTCTCTGAACTTGCTAAAGGCCCCTTTGAAAGACAGCCTGTAAAAGAGTAAGTCCAAGTGACAATGGCTGTCAATGAAACCCTCCTCTGAGCTTGCTGCCCAGGGAACCTGTGGCAGGGAAAGGGATGCATGTTGTCTCCAAGGACATGATGGTATCTCTTGGAACGGCATTCTCTTCTCCTTCATCTCTGGTCCCAAACTTTTGAAGTAAAATGAACGAGAACTCTGGGACTGACCTCCCTGTGGTGTCTCCAGGGGTGTGGGCCAGCTGTGGGAGTACAGGGTAGAATCAGACGCATAACTTGCGCAGCTCTGGCTGCTATTCCTAGCCAGGAATGCGTTGCTGCCCATGGAGGGATAGAGAGAAGGCATGGGACTGCTGGTGCAGGAGCTGGCATAGTCATGCCAAGGACCACCGTAAAGCTGAGGCTGGTAGGTGACCTGGTTAGTGGTGAAGGATGGAGGCTTTGAAACTGACAAGAGACCCTGTGAGACCGGCTTTGCCTGAGAGAATGTGACTGCGGCCCTCTCATCCACAGCAGACCAGCCTCTTCCTGAATAGGGGTACTCAGTCACCAGGTTCCTTTCTTTACGCTTTTGAATTTCTGTGGGAGAGTCATGTTTCTCTAGCAATTTTAGGAGTAGAGAGTGTTCTTCAAAAAAGACATCCCTTTGACCACTTCGTGGCTGTTCACGAGGATCTCCCATCACTTCCCTGTCACCGAGCCTGCTGATCCCTACCACTAGCTTTTCCATCTCCTCTTCGACCTCTGCGGTGGGCGCTTTACTTTTCTGAGAAGCAGGAAAGATGCTAGCCCTGGCTGGCCTTCCTTCAGGGTTGAGAAGCTCTCTTGTGCTCGGTTTTGCACTAGCGGCAGCCTCTCCCTTTTCTTTTGGCATTGGTTTTTCTACGATGCCCTGGATAGCCGTCATACAGATGGATGAACAGCCTTGGCCTTGCTGTCTATCCCTCCCTCTCTGGGCCTCTTCTGGGTTTGGTTCCTCAGTACTGCCATTTTGACTCTCAGCATTGGCCGCAAATTCGTAGTTCATGGAGTTACGGGAACTACTGGAATTAGTCTCAAAGTTGCGGGTATCCCCTGGAGAAGCCATTTTTTTTCTACAAAGGGGTGGGCGGAGCACGGAGGGGATGGCACGGAGAAGGTTCCAGTCAAAGGGAACCCCAGGTGCTCCGAATCAGGTAGTCTTTGGAGGCTGTCCCACCCACACCTGGGCCTGAAGAAAGTGAGGAGCAGGAGGAAAATTTCCCTGGCAGAATGAGCCCCAGGAAAACTTTGGCTTAAAGTCCACAAAGTTCGCCACAGTTAGAGCTATAAGCCGGCCGGCTGGAGGGGCCGTATCACTGGGCTCCCAAAGGCATCCGCGTTTACGGGGGACCCAACCTGTGTGCCGCTCCTGTGGCCGCTCCGATGGCTTACGGACCTTTCGCCTTTCTTTCACGTGCCCACCACAGTTCTCAATGCCCCAGAGATGTCAAAGTCCTTCCATTGCGGTTGTAATTCTGAAGCGCTTCGGGAAAACCCCGGAGCCAAGATTTACTGGCGGCTCGGTATGGCGTCCGAGCCGACGATGGGCGTGGTTTTAGTACGCACCCTCGTTTTTAGTAGGAAGTGCTTCCTGCACGTAAGGTCAAGAGGCACTTCCGGTGCGTGAAAGCGTTTCCGGTACTAGAAAGCTCTTACATTTGGTTTGGAACACAAAGTCCTTCCGAAATGTCGGAGTCCTTAAAAAGACTCCACGGTGACTTAGAGGGGGCCCGCAAGGCACCCCGGAGCTGGGCTTCTGGCCCAGAGGTCCAGGCTGTCAAGGCTGCACACCGAACCCAGCACGGGGGCAGAGCGGGGACGGCACAGCTCATCCTGCCCACCGGATGCACTCCCCACCCATCAGCCCCCCACCTCCGCTGCCTCCACCTCAGGTTAGTCCTCCCCCCTGCCCCTCCGCCACTGCCCAGAGGCCCGCCAAAATCCTGCGGTCCCTCCATGTGTTCCCCCTCCCTGCGCAGCTGCCGCCATTGCATGCTTTTTTGTTTTTTCCCCCCATTCTTTCTCAAAAACAGAGTTATGGCTTTTAAAGCATAATTTAAGTATGCGTGCTCTTAAAAAACATAGTTAAAATTGTAGTACTTTAACCATTTTCAGTCCTGTGTTTTTCTCGCTCAATGTTTCTGCATATCCTAAGTATTTTTCTTACCGTTGCATAGTTTTCAAAAACATACTAGTGCCTTCATGATATTCCAGGGTATATAGATGTGCCGTAATTCACCAAACCCTCTCCTTTTGGTAACTTTCGGTTCCCTTGCTCTAGTTTTTTCTATAGTAAGGAAAATGATGCAAAGAACATCTTTGCACATATGTTTCTCCATGTTTTGCTTTGTTTCTTTGGGCTACCTGCCTGGAAATGGGGTGCCTGAGAAATTTAGCAATTTTAAAATGGCTCCTGATAGAACTGTCTTGCCACAGAATTGTATTGGAGTAATTTATAACCTCATCCATGATGAATAATCCTACCACTCCCACCCCCCACCCCACTCCTCACTTTTATTTTAACTTGCACTTGTCTTAATTTCTTCAGCAAAACTTTTTTTTATTTCTATCCCTCTCATGAATTTTAAGTTATTGTTTTTTTTTTAGTCTTTTAAAGGTTAATTTTAAAAAATTATAAAATAAACCTGTCATATTTCTTAAATTTTTTTATTAGTATGTTGTTTTTTATTTGTTTTAGTCTATTGAAGGTATAACTTATTTTTGTAGTCAAATCTCAATTTTTTTTATTTATAGTTTTCTCTTTTTCTTCTAAGCCAGAATGGTCAACCTCCCCTTCAAAGCTTTGATGTAGATATATTATACATACAATTTTTTGGAGGGTAAAAGGGATTGATTTGTTCTATTTAAGCTCATATTCTTTCAGGTATAACTTTGGGCTATAATTTATTTTGGGGGGATATACTCTGATGCTTTTCTAAGTTAGAACTTGTTTTTACTTACTGGTATGTGACTCTTCTTTCACCACGCATTAAATTCCTATATGTAATATAGAGTCTATTTCCAGACAATCTGTTCTTTTCCACGTACTCGTTTGTCTCTTGGTACTGTGGTGTTGCACTATTTTAATAATTGAAGCATTAAAGTAAGGTGTAAAATCTGGGAGATTTAGGTCTCCTGTAGAAACTTTAACTTTCCTAATTATGTTTAGTAAGCTGACCTATTTATTTTATCAGGTGGACTTAGACTTATTTTTTTCAACTCCCTCCAAGCATCAATGAAATGTACACTTTTGAAATATGTTATTTTAGGTTGCTTACCCAGAATGTACATTATCTATGCTATTTAGTCAAGTTTGTCTCTATCTTCTAGTAAATATTTTTAGTTTTATCTGGGTCACAGGGATTTCATTAAAACTATTTTTAAGTGTTTTGTAATTTTTTGTTCTATTGTGAAGATACTTTTTTCTCCTATTGTATTTTCAGCTAGTTATTGTTAGGACATAAGAATATTTTTGATTCAGTTGTGGTTATGCTGAAATCTTTTATTTATTCTGTTTCTCAGCCTTTGTCTATGCCATAATTTTGTCTGCCTATAACCATACTTTAGCCTCTTTCTTGCTAATATATTTATTTCATACCATCTTACATTGGCCAGAACTAAAAACAATATTAAATAATGATGTTGGTAGGGGCACTTTTGTTGTGTTTCTGATTGAAGTGCATGTAGTTTCATTAAGTATAATGCCAGGTATTTAGGCTGTTGTTTTAAAGCAGATGCTTTTAGAATCTTAGTAAGGAATTACTCATGTATTTTAAAATGTATGAGGTAGGAAACCATAATAGATCATTGTCTATTTGCTCTTATTTTCTAATTTGGAAACATCTTTGCATCCATGAGGAAAATGCTGCTTTTTGTTTAGGTGGCTTAAAACTGTTGTGCACTGTTGGATTCTGTTTTCTTGTATTTTAGTTAGGATCCTTGCTCCATAAATCATAAGAAGTGAAATTGCTCTGGAGCGGTAGTTCTCAACCTTGGCTTGCACACTGTAATCACTTGGAGAGCTTAAAAAATCACTGATGGCTGGGCCCATTCTGAGAGATTCTGATTTCATTTTGTATGTATGTGTATGGGGTGGCTATGGGTATGTTTGGGTGTGGAGATGGCCCAAGCATTAGGAGTTTCAAAAGCTATATTATAGGTGATTCTAATGTGCAGTCAGGGTGAGAACTATTGCTCCATAGTTTACTTTTTTAATGGTATGTTTATCAGGTACTGGAATTCACCTTTGTGGCTTTCCATCTTTTTTTGGTATCCCAGAGAAGTTATGTAATGTGGTAGTTTTTTTTTTTCCTTGAAAGTTTGAAAGAATCCATTAGTGAATCATCCTGGTCGGAGCCCCTGTTGAGGCAATTCTTTGGTAATTTTTTAACTTTTTGCTTGGTTATTAATTTATTCATTCTGTTTTGATAATTCACAATTCTTACAGAAAACCACTTACTTAATTGTGGTTTTAAAATTTATTTTCATGAAAGTTTGCTAATTTATTAGAATAAGATCATTTGTATTTTATACTTCATTCCATCTATGTCATGCACCATCTCATTTCTGATTTTATTTATAGTTATTGATTATCTTTCCTAGAATCTTATTTTATTTAAAAAAAGTCTTGGATTTATTTACTGTAATTGTTTTTCTCCTTTCAAATTCACCTTATGTGGTTTTCATCCTTTTTGCTTTCTAGCTGTTTTCCTTATGATGCATTTTTGCACTTCCAATAATTTTTGTTCAGGCTGTTGCTCACTGATTCTGTTGGGGGGGAGGGCGTTGTGTATTTTCCTCCATCCTCGTCCCCGCCGCAACAGAGAATTGAAGGGCAGAGGCACAGTAGTGAAGCAGAGTAAAAGTTTTATTTAAAGTTACTCAGAGAAAAATTGCAGGCGACCTCAGAGAGAGAGGAGTGCCCTGAAAGGTTGGGAAAAAGTTAAATTTGTGCACTCAGAAAGTGCAGGCAACCTCAGAGAGAGGAGTGCACTGAAAGGTTGGGGGTCCCCCCTTTTAAGGATTCTTCAGGAAATGTGACTAAGGGCTGGGGGTGCAGATTTGTTAAGTGGTCTTTGAATACTTAGAATTAACTTAACTCAAGGAACTTCCTGCTCTGATTGCTTCCTGGGATACTGTCCTCTTGGTCTGGGAGGAAAGCAAACAAGACTGCCTGCCCAGCCCCCAGGGTGGGCTGAGTTATTTTCTGTTTGCTAAAGAGTAAATTAAGAATCTTACTTCTTAACTTCCTGCCTTTTGCTATGTTGTTTATGGCTGGGCCTGCATGCTAAATTAGTTGCCTAGGTTGCACACTACTTGATTAGGGCTGAAGGAGGAAAAAAAAACAGCATATAAGTAAAGTTAAAAAATAAGCTGGGCTTGCATGATTAACACAATAAAGACATGGGATATACTGAGGTACCCTCCTTTATCTGGGGAATATTCAAATGTACCAGGCCAAGTTGCTCCTGTCTTTTTGAGCTTTACCTGATTAACTCTGGGTCTTTTTACAGGCTTTCCTGGCCTTATTCTCTTGCCACCCTGCTCATTGTCTATTTTCCTTCCTAACAATTCAACTCTGCATTTCGGAATTACTTGGAGAGTTTAAAAAAATAATACTAATCCCTGCCTTAACCTGCCCCCAGGGATCTGATTTAATTTATTTAGCCTTGGGTCTTGTCTTTTTTTTTTTTAAGTTCCAAATGTGAAGCCAAGGCTGAGAATCTCACATTTAACTGAGTACTCTTTAACTCCAAAAACTTATGTAATAGTCTAAGCCAATAATTTACCCAAGATTACAGATTTGCCTGTATCTTACAGGTTTGCACATCTTTAAATTTTGAGTCCATACTTGTTTTTGTCTTTAAAATTTTATTTTCAGCAGAATAATTATAAGGAATGACAATTTTTGTTTCTACCTATATGATACATATCTCTTTGCATTACACTGTGATCAGTGACTATAACTTGTATAATTTCTGTATTTTAAGTTTATTAAAATTTTTTTCTAAATTAGCCTATGTGGGAGAGGAAGAATAATTGTCCTTCTACCCTTCTAGGTTTTTGGCTAAGATGGCCCCAGAATAAAAGATTAACAGGAGAAAAACAAACAAAGGTTTAATAACATGTACACCTCCTGTATACATAGGAGAGACCCAGGAAAGCTGAGTAATTCCCTGAAATGGTCCAAGCCACTACCTTAAATACCCTCTCCAGCTAAAGACAAAAGAAGATGTTGGGGGCAGGGATCCATCTGTGGGAGGTTATCAGATAAAGCACAGTAAACCAGGGTAAGGTTGTTATGCAGATTGAAGTCCAAGCCTTCTCCATTGATAAGTTTCTAGCTATTTAGTCCTCCTCCTCTTCTTGGTGCCTAGAGGGAGACACCCTTACAAGTGGAGATTTCCCTTCTGCATGTAAGTAAATGTCTCTTACAAAAGGGTAACCTACTCAGTTGCAGAGCTTCTCCTGCAGTCTGTTGCTTCTTACAATCAGGCCAAGATAATCCTTATACCAAAGAGGCATATTTTAGGGTATCATATTCTGCTCCCCTTTACATATTGGAAATTCCCATAAATATGCCATTGGAGTCATCCTCTGTATACATTACAAAATTTATTGTGGTGTATTTCCTTAATTCTAAACTCCATAATGAAGAGAGAAACCATTTGTTACTGAAAATGATGGAAAACCTGGACTGGATTGCTGACTGAAGAACCAAGCGGCACTCAGAGGTCTTGGAGTGTTGAGGTTTTATTTTTACACCGGCCGGCTCAGAGGGGAGTAATCTCCCAAGGTCTGAGCCCTGAGCACAAGCAAGGGGAGCAATGTGTATTATTTTGATATATGGCATTTTGGCATGTGCAGGGCAAAAGAGGCGCCTGGAGGAGGGGAGGGGGGAGCTGGGAGTGCTTTGCCAACAAGAGGAAAAAAGTGGTTTGCTGACCTTGATGGCTGTGTTGAATATTTTCCTTAACACATTGATTTAAGAACAGCTTTCTTCAGAAAGAATAAACAATACCACACTAAATGTACAAACATTTTTCTTGCCTTCTAACTAACCTATACTATTATGCATTTACTTTTACTATTAATATTTTCTTCTTCCTTAGTACCTCAGAAATTCAAGTCTCAGTCTTTTTTATTTTTATCAAACTGAACCTAAACATTTTAAACTGGGACTTGTGATGCTGATCGTTTTATAAAATGTTGAGCCTTACTGAACATTACTGGTGTTGGATCGCTGTTTCCTAACATCTTCTCTAGAAATTCAGCACTAAGTTTTTGACACTTGGATGTTTGGTTCCTGAGTAATCATCTTTATGACTCCTGCATTGCTCACACCAACCTCGCTGTTGGTTGGGGGGGGGAGGGGCGGCTGTTGTGCATTTTCCTCTGTTGTTGTCCTGGCCTCAACAAAGAACTGAAGGGCAGAGACTCAGTGAAGCAGAGTAAAAGTTTTATTTAAAGTTACTTAGAAAGCGCAGGCGACCTCAGAGAGAGAAGAGTGCCCTGAGAGGTTGGGAAAAAGTTAAAGTTTCACACTCAGAAAGCACAGGCGACCTCAGAGAGAGGAGCACACTGGAAGACTGGGGGTGCCCCCTTTTAAGGATTTTTCAGAAATGACAAGGGGCTGGGGGTGCAGACTTGGTAAGTGATTGCTGAATATTTAAAATTAACTTAACACAAGAAATTTACTGCTCTGGTCCCCTCCCAGGATAGCAGCTTCCTGGGTTGGGAGTATTAAGACTGCCTGCCCAGCACCCCCAAGGTGGGCTGAGCTCTTGTCTGTTTGCTGAAGAGTAAGTTAAAAATGTTACTTCTTAACTTCCTGGGTATTGAAATGCAACCTTATCTTTAAGATGAAATCCTTCCTGCCTTTTACTGGGACTGCATGCTAAATTAGTTGCCCAGGTTACAAATTACTTAATTAGGGCTGAAGGAGAAAAAAAACAGCATATAGGTAAAGTTAAAAAATAAGCTGGGCCTGCATGATTACCACAATAAAGACATGGCCTATGCTGAAGAAGCCCTCCTTTATTTGGAAATATTCAAACATTCCAGGCCATGTTACTCCTGGCTTATTGAGCTTTAAAATATTAACTCATTAATTCTGGGTCTTTTTAGTAGTGGCTTTCCTGGCCTTATTCTCTTTCCACGCCACTCATATCTATTTTCCTGCCTAACATTCCCCCCTCAAGGAGTTGGGACCCACATCATTGGGGTGAGAGACGATGACCGCTCTGGCTGCTTCCTGCTTGTGAGGGATGGTGTAGTTATTTGGGTCCCCTCTGCTTGCTGACTGTCGGGATGGTGGACATTAGGACAGGAAGTGTGCCCAGTTAGGGGGTTTAGTTGCTTGCTGTTTATTGAGGCAAGGGCTCAGACTGGCTGTTGCGGCGTCCGTCAAGTGGTTCCATGAAGACGGAGGTGTGGTCATCGGAGGAGTCCTTGTGGGCCTGAGGAATCTGGCAGTGAAGGCTTCTGAAAATAAGTTGAATGAGGTTAAAGGGAGGATAAGGCTGTGTGACTGGTGACACTGGAGGTATTAAGGACTGTTTCTGTCCCAATTCCAATGCCAAGAGTTTCTTGTCCCACTGAATTGTTGATTATGGCCCAGGAACCGCCTGCATAACACTTGGTGGTATTGTACTTATCGTTGCCCCACTATAACCAGAGGCCAGAAGTGTTGCCTTGGAAATATGGCTCTCTGGTGACTGTGTGGTTACGGCTATAGATACTGAATTTTTTCCATTATTAGGGGAATCCTTTTGGAATCGGGGTTCCCATTTGTGAAAAGTGTGATTATATATAAAAGTTGCATTACAGTAGAAATAGCTGAGGATTCCCAAGAGGGGACCAGTGCCCCAGGAATTGGAAAAGCATAGACTGGCTTTTGCAGCTAGGTAATGGACTTTACCTACTTGTTCAGCTGGTGTTTTCTTTGATCTTTGCCATTTTAATTATTATGTGTCTTGGTGTTCTCTTTCTTGGGTCCCTTGTGTTGGGAGATCTGTGGGTTTCCATGGTCTGAGAGACTATTTCCTTCCCCACCCTGAGGAAGTTTTCAGCAATTATTTCTTCAAAGACACTTTCTATCCCTTTTTCTCTCTCTTCTTCTTCTGGTACTCGTATAATGCGAATATTGTTCTATTTGGCTTGGTCACACAGTTTTCCTAATATTCTTTCATTCCTAGAGATCCTTTTATCTCTCTCTGCCTCAGCTTTTCTGTATTCCTGTTCTCTCATGTCTATTCCATTGACAGTATCTTGTCCCTCGTCCAGTCTGCTCTTAAGACCTTCTATTCATTGTTTCATTTTTGTTATTTCCCTTCGGACTTCATCCTTTAGCTCTTGCATATTTCTCTGCAAGTCCGTCAGCATGGTTATGACTTTTATTTTTAATTTGTTTTCAGAAGTATTGGTTATATCTGTCACCAGGCCCTATCTCGGGTTGTCTGAGTGATTTTTGACTGGACCAGATTCTTCTGCCTTTTCATGGTGATAGAAGTGGTCGCAGGCAAGTGGCATGTGTGTCAGCTAGGAGAACAAAGTCCCTTCCTGCTTGTTGGTCACCTTGCCCTTCTCTGCTGCCTGTGCCATCTGTTTGCACACCGGAGCAGTCTCTGGGATAATCTCCTGAGCTTCTGTGGGCGGGGAAGCCTTTGGGAAAGCCTAGTGCTTTCCGGGGTGTGGCAGACGCGCTGGGTGTGTTCTCCTGTGAGAATGGCGCCCCTTTGTGCCTTCCGGACCTTGCTCTGGCTTCTGCTGCCTGTGCCGGTTACCGCACACCAGGGGCAGTCTCTGGGATAATCTCCTGAGCTGCCGTGGGCGGGGCGGCCTTTGGGAAAGCCTCTGGGGGGTGGCAGACATGCTTGGTGTGTTCTCCTGTGGAACGGTGCCCCTTTGTGCCTTCTGGACCTTCCTCCGGGTTCCTCTGTCTGTACTGGGCAGCTGTGCGCTGGCGGGTGCCTCTGGGTCTGTCCAGGTTAGCTGCGCAGCTAGGAGGAGACTCTGTGTGGTTGCTCTAGGTGGGGCTGCTTCCCTCTTGCTCTGCAGCTTTGGCGGGTCAGCTGGTGTGCTTGTAGCACTGGCTGGGGGGAATGAATGGCAGGCTGCTTATTGCCAGGAAGGGCTTCGGGGCTGTGTTACCCCCGAGGGGGTTAGGGAGCCTGAAGTTCCTCGAGATTCCCAGCTTGCTGGGCTGTGCGTGCTGATACAATTTTGTCCAGCTGTTGAGCCCTTGTCCCTTTAAAACTTTTAAAAAGTGCCTGATTTTCTTTTTTTCCCAGGGTAGCTGGATGTGGGGGGATACATGTGCAGTCTCCATCTCGGATTTTACTTTTTCGTTTCTCTAATATCCAGTACACCATGCAATATGTGTCTGTGCTCCCGGTCCAGATTTCTAGGGCTGGTTATTTAGTAGTCCTGTGCTTCTACTCCCTCACCACTCTGATTCTTTTCCTCCCGCTGGTGAGCTGGGGTGGGGGGAGTGCTCGGGTCCTGCCGGGTCACGGGGCTTTGTACCTTACCCCCTTCGTGAAGTGCTGAGTTCTCACAGATGTAGATGTAGCCTGGGTGTTATACTGTATCTTCTGGTCTCTCTTTTAGGAATAGTTGTATTTGTTGTATTTTCAAAAATCTATATGGTTTTTGGAGGAGATTTCTGCTGCCCTACTCATGCCTCCATCTTGAGCCCCTCTCTCCGTAAGGTATCTTTTTTTAAAAGTAAAACTATTGTCATATTTACTCTTTTTGTTTTTTTCTGGAGCAGGTGTTATTCCCTCTGAGAGATGGATATTAAATTTTGACAAAGACCTTTTAGATGGCCTTGTTTTTGCAACACAGTTGGGGGCCTATTGCCCATTTCTGGTAAGTTATTTTTATGCAGAGTGGCCTATTATTTTAAAGAACTCAGTAATTAAAATTGGAAGTATTTTCTGCAAAACTGATTCTTTTCAATGTTTTTTAAGTTACACTTGAATCTGAATGGTTAGCATCTGTTCTTGTTTCTCCTTGTGTTTTGATGCCACTTATCTACTGACAAATGTTGATATTTAAATGACTCTGCTTAATTACAGAGAAGTTAAAAAGCAATAAATTTTATTCCATTAC
Source organism: Smutsia gigantea (assembly GCA_032199065.1). Classification (NCBI taxonomy): domain Eukaryota; kingdom Metazoa; phylum Chordata; class Mammalia; order Pholidota; family Manidae; genus Smutsia; species Smutsia gigantea. The sequence continues at coordinate 93,387 of JAVSCE010011683.1, read as the reverse complement.
TAAAAGATTTGATTGTTTTCTTTTCCAGATTGAGTCTCATTTTGTAAATATGTACACAGAACCAAAAAGTTCTGAACAGTATCGACACAATTGTCTGATTATTGTGAATGTTCTTTGTGAAATTGGCTTTGACATAGATATACAGGTGGGTGCCTTTATATCATACATTCTAAAAATGTTTTATGAGTTTCTCCCTTTCTAACCTTTTTTCCCAGCCTTATTGGGCACGACTGGCAAATAAAAATTGTATATATTTAGGTTTCACAATGTGATTTTTTTAGGTGTACAATGTAATGATTTAATATATAATATGATATGATTACCACAATCACATTAATTAACACATCCATTGCCTCACATAGTTACCATTTTATTTTATTTTTTGTGGTGAGAACACAAGATCTACTCTCTTAGCAAATTTCAAGTATATAATTCACTATGTTATTAACTATAATGACTATGCTTTACATACCCAGAACTTATTCATCTGATAACTGAAAGCTTGTACCCTGCAACCAACATCTCCCCATCTCCCCCATCCCCATCCCCTGGCAATCATCATCCTATTCTCTGACATTGAGTTATTATAAATATCAGGGATATTTATCATAAATAAGTATATGAGATATTTGTGTAATAATCTATGAGTTAACTTTTTAGATTCCACATATAATTGAAATTATATAATACTTGTCTTTCTGTGTCTGGTTTATTTCACTTAGTGTAATGTCTTGCAGGTTCATCCATGTTTTCACAAATGTCAGGATTTCCCTCTGTTTTATGACTAAATAATATTCTATTGTGTGCGTAAAAATTGCTGTATTTCCAGAGACTCTTGCCTGGCCTTAGTCATTTCTCATAACAATAGGTATTTATAGCTACATCCTCTAGCAGCCTCTGGGGACAAGGGGTGGAGAGAAGCTGTTCTCTCCTCCCCTCTGTTGTGTAGTTGGTCTGGCGCCTGTCAGTTGCTGGGGCTTGGTGGAGTTTCTCCTGGAAGGGGCACGGGGATGTCCTGGATGGTAGAGAAACGAGCAAGTGAGAGTAGCTGTAGGAGAGGGAGGAATGGAGCCACGTTTCCTGTGAGCCAATAAATGGGTTTCTCACACATTATCTTTTCCCTTGACTGATTTCGGCTCCACCAGTTTCACTGGTTTATTCGCTTCAACACACTTCCCCCTGGAATTACATACTGTAAGTACATACCACATTTTTTAAAATCCATTGAGCCACTAGCAGACGCTTAGGTTGTTTCCATGTCTTGGCTGTTTGTGACTAATATTGCAATTGAATATGGGGTTGCAGATACCACTAAGATACCAATTTCATTACCTCTGGATATATACCTAGAAGTGGGGTTCCTGGACCATAATGTAATTCTACTTTTAATTTTTTGAGAAACCTTCATAATGTTTTCCATACTGGCTGTACCAATTTACATTCCCACCAACAGTATATGAAGGTTCCCCTTTCTCCACATCTTTGCCAACACTTGTTATCTTTTGTCTTACTGATAATAGCCATTCTAATAGCTGTAAGATGATAGCTCATTATTGTTTTCATTTCCATTTCCCTGATGATTAATGATGTTGAGCACCTTTTCATGTACCTGTTGGCCATTTGTATGTCTTATTTGGAAAACATATTTTGACTCCTTTATGATATGCCTTTGTTCATAACTTCTAAATCTAAATTAAAAGTCTTTTCATGGGATATTGTGAAAATGTGGAAATTGAAATATGACTTCATAGAAATCTATTGGATATTTTAAAATGTGTGAATTATGTGCACTGAAATGTGCATAATAACAAAGTAATTCTAGTGATATGCTGTTTTCTTAAGCCACAAATATGAAGCTTGAGTGCTTTATTAACTACTAAACTCTAGGAATTAATTAAAGGAGCAGTTGTTCAAATATAGATGTGGTATTATCATTTTATAATTTAGTAGCAATAAGGAAAAAAATTTCACTTTGGTTTTGAAATAAATATTCATGTAGAGATCACAGTGGCAATATATATTTTTATTATATTTGGACCTCCAATTATAATTCCATCAGGCCTTTACATCAGGTCCTCAATACCAATAATCAAAGACATATTTTATATTTACCATCTTTTAACCTTTGTTAGAGTAATAAAGTAGTATAATAAATAAACCCTAACTTCAAAGAATATGCAAACTCATTGAATTATCAAGACACATATATATTAAATGATAAATAATATTTTACTCAAGTGTCCATGTATGCAAAAAATAAACAGTAGAATTCAGATAAGGGAAAAGATCAGTGTGATTGAGATTGATCCACCAAAGACTTTGTGGAGGGGGCAGGGCTTATTTGGAGTCTTGAAGGGTGGATTGAATTTGAATTGGTAGTTGTAAGAAAGGAAGGTGTTTACTCAGAGGAAATGGCATAAACAGAAGATAGAATGTGAATAAGGGACTAATATTAAGGAAGTTGTGTGACTAGGTTACTTTAGATGAATTTTGAATTTAGAGAAATAGATAAGCATATATTGGAATTTTGGAGGTTAGCATACAAAGCCAGGAGTTAACCAAGCGGGTATTACAAGCCCAATGGTTTGTACTCTTACAACAATGGTCAGGATGGACTGGGAGGAGAGGGACTTGAGACAGGGGACACAGACGAGTCAAAACGCGATTTCAGTTGATAAAGGAGGAAAGTATTGTCTCTATTTTTATCATATTAATGGGAACTTAACATAATAAGCTGATATAGGAGACATAGTGAGGTATCCTGGAACTGCTGGTCAGCCACAAAAGAAGGATGTAACCTCTAACTCTTGAGTTTTCCCTTCCATCATGCATGGAGACTGAGGATGCCAGTGCCTCCATATGGCTTGGTAGAAAGTGATTCCTTACACCTACTGCAGAAATGATGTTTCCTAATGACTTGTTTTTTCCTTGTATTAAAGTCACTTGCATGTTAAAATCCCTTTTTTTATTAAGGTATCATTGATAGACACTCTTATGAAGGTTTCACATGAGCAACATTGTTGTTACTACATTCACCTATATTATCAAGTCTCCCACCACTTACCCCATTTACAGTCACTGTCCATCACCATAGTAAGATGCTACGGAGTCACTACTTGTCTTCTCTGTGCTATACTGCCTTCCTCGTGACCCCCCTACATTATACGTGCTAATCATAATGCCCTGTAATCCCCTTATCCCTCCCGCCCCCCCCCCACCCTCCCCAGTCCCTTTCCCTTTGGTAACTGTTAGTCTATTCTTGAGTTCTGTGAGTCTGCTGCTGTTTTGTTCTTTCAGTTTTGCTTTGGTGTTAAACTCCACAAATAAGTGCAATCTTTTGGTACTTGTCTATATACACAAGGCTTATTTCACTGAGCATAATACCCTCTAGCTCCATCCATGTTCTGGCAAATGGTAGGATTCGTTTTCTTCTTATGGCTGAATAATATTCCATTGTGTATATGTACCATCTCTTCTTTATCCATTCATCTACTGAAGGACAACTAGGTTGCTTCCATACCTTGGCTATTGTAAATAGTGCTGCAATAAACAGAGGGGTGCAATCTGGGATCTTGTTTTCTTTGGGTAAATTCCTAGGAGTGGAATTCCTGGGTCAAATGGTATTTCTATTTTTAGCTTTTGAGGAACCTCCATACTACTTTCCACAATGGTTGAACTAATTTACATTCCCACCAGCAGTTCCCCTTTCTCCGCATCCTCACCAGCATTTGTTCTTCCTAGTCTTTTGGATGTTAGCCATCCTAACTGGTGTGAGGTGATAACTCATTGTGGTTTAAATTTGCATTTCCCTGATAATTAGGGATGTGGAGCATCTTTCCATGTGCCTGTTGGCCATCTGAATTCCTTCTTTGGAGAATTGTCTGTTCACATCCTCCACCCATTTTCAAATTGGGTTGCTTGCTTTTTGGGTGTTGAGGTGTGTGAGTTTGTATATATTTTGGATGTTAACCCCTTGTCAGATATGTCATTTACAATTATATTCTCCCATACTGCAGGATGCCTTTTTGTTCTGCTGATGCTGTCATTTGCTGTACAGAAGCTTTTTAGCTAGATGGAGTTCCATTTGTTCATTTCTGCTTTTGTTTCCCTTGCCCGAGGAGATGTGTTCAGGAAAAAGTTGCTCATGTTTATATTCAAGAGAGTTTTGCCTGTGTTTTCTTCTAAGAGTTTTATGGTTTCATGACTTACATTCATGTCTTTGATCCATTTCAAGTTTACTTTTCTGTAGGGAGTTAGACAATAATCCAGTTTCATTCTCTTGCAAGTAGCTGTCCAGTTTTGCCAACACCAGCTGTTGAAGAGGATGTCATTTCCCCACTGTATATCCATGGCTCCTTTATCATATATTAATTGACCATATATGCTTCAGTTAATATCTGGGCTCTCTATTCTTTTCCATTGATCTATGGGTCTGTTCTTGTGCCAGTAGCAAACTGTCTTGATTACTGTTGCTTTGTAGTAGAGCTTGAACTCGGGCAGCGTAATCCCCCCAGCTTTATTGTTCCTTCTCAGGATTGCTTTGACTATTCAGGGTCTTTTGTTCCATATGAATTTTAGAACTAATTGCTCTAGTTCATTGAGGAATGCTGTCAGTATTTTGATAGGGATTGCACTGAATCTGTAGGTTGCTTTAGGCTGGATGGCCATTTTGATAATATTAATTCTTCCTATCCATGAGCACGAGATGTATTTCCATATATTGGTATCTTCTTTAATTTATCTCATGAGTGTCTTGTAGTTTTCAGGGTATAGGTCTTTCATTTCCTTGGTTAGCTGTATTCCTAGGTTGTTGTTTTTTTTTATGCAATTGTCAATGGAATTGTTTTTTTGATTTCTCTTTCTGCTGGTTCTTCATTAGTATAAAGGAATGCAACAGATTTCTGTGTATTAATTTTGTATCCTGCAACTTTGCTGAATTCAGTTATTAGTTCTAGTATTTTAGGGTGGATTCTTTAGGGTTCTCTCTGTACAGTATTATGTAATCTGAAAACAGTGACAGATTAACTTCTTCCTTACCAATCTGGATGCCTTTTATTTCTTTGTGTTGTCTGATTTCTGTGGCTAGGATTTCCAGAACTATGTTGAATAAAACTTGGGAGCGCGGGCATCCCTGTCTTGGTCCTGATCTTAGGTGAAAAGCTTTCAGCTTCTCGCTGTTAAGTATGATGTTAGCTGTGGGTTTGCCATATATGGCTTTTATTATGTTGAGGTACTTGCTCTCTATACCCATTTTGTTGAGAGGTTTTATCATGAATGTGTTTTGCATTTTGTCGAATGCTTTTTCAGCATCTATGGAGATCATCATGCGGCTTTTGTCCTTCTTTTTATTGATGTGGTGGATGATGATGATGGATTTTCGAATGTTATACCATCCTGGCATCCTTGGAGTAAATCCTACTTGATCATGATGGATGATCCTTTTAACGTATTTTAATTCACTGTGCAAATATTTAGTTGAGTATTTTTGCATCTATGTTCATCAGGGATATTGGTCTGTATAATTTTCTTTTTTTGTGGGGTCTTTGCCTGGTTTTAGTATTAGACTGATGTTGGCCTCATAGAATGAGTTTGGAAGTATTCCTTCCTCTTCTACTTTTTGGAAAACTTTAAGGAGGATGGGTATTACATCCTCACTAAATGTTTGGTAAAATTCAGGCGTGAAGCCATCTGGTCCAGGCATTTTGTTCTTAGATAATTTTTTTGATTACCAATTCAATTTTGTTGCTGGTAATTGGTCTGGTCAGATCTTCTGTTTTTCCTGGATCAGTCTTGTAATGTATTTTTCCAGACTCTGCCCATTTCTTCTAGGTTATCCAGTTTGTTAGCACATAAATTTTTATAGTATTCTCTAATAATTCTTTGTATTTCTGTGGTATCCATAGTGATTTTTCCTTTCTCATTTCTGATTCTGTTTATGTGTGTATACTCTCTTTTTCATGGTAAGTGTGGCTAGGGGTTCATCTATTATGTTTATTTTCTCATAGAATTAGCTCCTGCTGTCATTGAATCTTTCTATTGTTTTATTCTTCTTGATTTTATTTGTTTCTGCTCTCATCTTTGTTATGTCCCTCCTTATGCTGACTTTGGGCCTTATTTGGTCTTCTTTTTCTAGTTTCATTAATTGTGAGTTTAGACTGTTCATTTGGGATTGTTATTATTTTATGAGGTTAACCTGTATTACAATATACTTCCCTCTTAGCATGTCTTCTCTGTGTCCCACAGATTTTGCGGTGTTGAATTATTGTTGTCATTTGTCTCCATATATTTCTTGATCTCTGTTTTTATGTGGTCATTGATCCGTTGATTATTTTAGGAGCATTTTGTTAAACCTCTATGTGTTTGTGGGCTTTTTTGTTTTCTTTGCATAGTTTATTACTATTTTCATACCTTTGTAGTCTGAGAAGTAGGTTGGTACAATTTCAGTCCTTCTCAATTTACTGAGGTTCTTTTTGTGGCCTAGTATATGATTTATTCTTTAAAATGTTCCCTGTATGCTTGAGAAGAATGTGTATCCTTCTGCTTTTGGGTGGAGTGTTCTGCAGATGTCTATTAGGTCCACTTGTTCTAATGTGTTGTTCAGTCCCTGTCTCCTTACTTATTTTCTGTTTGATTGATCTGTCCTTTGGAGTGAGTTGTGTGTTGAAGTCTCCTAAAATGAATGCATTGCTTTTGCTTTCTATTTCCCCTTTTAATTCTGTTAGTATTTCTTTTACGTATGTAGGTGCTCCTATGTTGAGTGCATAGATACTTATAATAGTTATAACCTTTTGTTGGACTGATCCCTTTATCATTATGTAATATCCTTTTCTTCTTTGTCTCTTGTTAATTTCTTTGTTTTGAAGTCTCTTTTGTCTGATACAAGTACTGCAACTCCTGCTTTTTCCTCACTATTGTTTGCATGAAATATCTTTTCCATCACTTCCCTTTTAGTCTGTGTATATCTTTAGGTTTGAAGTGAGTCTCTTGTAGGCAGCATATGGATGTTTCTTATATTTTTATCCATTCGTAACTCTGTGTCTTTTGATTGGTGCATTCAGTCCATTTACCTTTAGGGTGGTTATCGATAGATACGTACTTATTGCCACTGCAGGCTTTAGATTTGTGATTGCCAGAGATTAAATGGTCACTTCTATACTATCTAACAGTCTAACTTAACTCACATAGTACATTATTTCAAACACAATCTAAAGGTTATTTTTTTCTCCTTTTTTATTCCTCCTCAATTCCTTATATATTAGTTGTCATATTCTGTACTCTTTGTGTATCCCTTGACTGACTTCGCAGGTAGTTGATTTTATTTTGTGTTTTCTTAGTAATTAATTGGTATACTTCTTTACTGTGGTTTTACGTTCTCTTGTGACAGCTATTTAGCCTTTGGAGCACTTACATCTAGAGCAGTACCTCCAAAATACACAGTACAGACAGTTTTTAGGAGGTAAATTCCCTGAACTTTTGCTTATCTGGAAATTGTTTACTCCATCCTTCAACTTTAAATGGTAATCTTGCCAGATAGAGTATTCTTGGTTCACGTCCCTTCTGCTTCATTGCATTCAATGTATCATGCCACTCCCTTCTTGCCTGTAAAGTTTCTGCTGAGAAGTCTGATGGTAGCCTGATGGGTATTCCTTTGTATGTGATCTTTTTTCTCTCTCTAGCTGCTTTTAAAAGTCTGTCTTTATCCTTGATCTTTGCCATTTTAATTATTATATATCTCGGTGTTGTCTTCCTTGGGTCCCTTGTGTTGGGAGATCCGTGCATCTCCGTGGCCTGAGGGACTATATCCTTCCCCAGATTAGGGAAGTTTTCAGTGATTACCTCCTCAAAGACACTTTCTATCCCTTTTTCTCTCTCTTATTCTTCTGGTATCCCCAGAATGTGAATATTGTTCCATTTGGATTGGTCATACAATTCTCTCAATATTCTTTCATTCCTAAACATCCTTTTTTCTCTTTGCCTCATCCTCTTTGTATTCCTGTTCTCCAATTTCTATTTCATTTACTGTCTCCTCTACCTCATCTAATCTGCTCTTAATTCCTCCATTGTGTATGTCATTTTGGATACTGTATTTTTCAAAGTTTCAGTCTCTTTCTTGAAGTCCTCCCTGAGGTCTAGAATATTTTTCTGTAGCTCCATGAGCATGTTATGACTTTTATTTTGAAATATATATCAGGAAGACTGGTGATTTCTGTTTCACTTGTTCCTCTTTCTTGTCTTTGTGGGATTTTGGTTTGTACAAGGTTCTTTTGACATTTCATATTTGTAATGAATAATATGGAATAATAACTTTCTGTAGCTGCTGCCCTCTAGTGTACTGAAGGTTTGCTCTCTGAAGCTGACCATCCCCTGGTGTGATGGCAGGGGTTGCAGGTGAGCAACACTGGTGCCTGCCAGAGGAAAGAACTCTTCTTGCTTCCCTGCTGCAGTTTCTGCCTCCACTGCCAGGGCCAGTAGTCCGAGCACCCAGAGAGGAGCCTCTATGCAATGCCCCTGTAGCTGCCGTAAGCGAGGTCACCATCTTGCTTGCCTCACGCAGTGGCAGGGGCAGCATGTTTCAAGCAGTTGCCAGCCAGGAGGAAGGAGTAGCAGGCTGCATATTGTGGTGAGGGGCCTTGGGGCTGTGTTTCCAGCTAGGGAGATGGAGTGCCTGAAGCTCCCAAAATTTCCCAACCTGCTGGGCTTAGTGCACTAGGACAGTTTTGTCCACTTGTCCTTTCTCTTGAGCAGCAAGCTCTGTGTAATCCTTGTCCTTTTAGCAGCCCTCTCACTGTTGGGAAGTGTTTCAAAGTGCCTGCCTTTCTTTTGTCCCAGAGCAGCCGTTTGTGGATCCCTGTTCTCCACAAGCAGCTGGTATCTGTTTCTCCAAGTATTCTGCCTGTCTTAACTTTCCAACCCCATTAATCTCCATAGCACCATGTAATGTAGGTTTGTGCTCCCAGAGCAGATCTACAGGGCTGGGTGTTCAGCAATCCTAGGCCTCCACCCCCTCCCCTGCTCTGTTTCTTTTCCTCCAGTGAGCTGGGTTTGGGGTAGGGCTTGGGTCCCGCCAGATCGCAGCTTTGCTACTTTACCCTTTTCCATAAGGTCTTCTCTTTTCCCCCGATGTATGCAGTCTGTTGCAGTCTTCTTTCCTTTTTTTCTTTCAGGATTAATTGTATTTGCTGTATTTTCATATTATATGTTGTTTTGGGAGGAGGTTTCTGTCTCATTTCTAACACCGCCATCCTTAGGCCCATCTTATCTCTTAAAGTTACTTTTCAACAGGTCTTCCATTTACATTCTTTTAATTTGGTAGAGTTGTTGAGAGAAACTGTAATAAAGAATTGTGGTCAGAGTTTTTTATAAGATATTTTTAAAGATATACTCTAATAAAAGATTTTGGTTTGGAAGAATAAAAATATTGAAGTTCCCATTGGTTTGGAAAATTGAAACTCCTCCATGAAAGACACTGGATTGACCCTGCAAGGAGTGTTTATATGGTTAAACCTCATTCATGCCTTAAGGATGTTACTCACTAGTAGTGACAAGTGTGTGAAAAGGAGCTGATACAAAACAATGACTTCTGCTTTGACTTTTCTTCTTTTCTAAGACAAAATACAATGTAGACAAGAAACAATGTGCTATGTGAATCAAAGAGAAATTATTCTGAAAAGGGAACCAGGAAGAGTTGGTGTTAAAGTGGCCCTTGAGAATTTGGTAGCGGTTCACAAAAATACTTAAAAGTACTTTTTTTAAAGAGAATATAATGAGTCATATATTGTGATTCATCCTTTTCTTTTTGATATCCCAGATATGTTGACTCAAAATGTTTATTTTATTGTGTAGCCAAAAAATATTTTACAGTGTGAGTGTCTTCTATGTAAAAATATAGAAAAGATGTCCAAGATTTGATGAATGGAGAAATGGACAGTTAACCTTTCAGATAATTACCAAACTTTTACTAGCTATTTCCAATTTCCTAACTTTTTATGAGCCTGGATTTACCAACCACATTAAATGGCAAAGTTTAAAAACACCACCCTTAAATTCACTTAGCCATAGTGAAGTAATGCTGATGCTTAGCACTGATCCACATTTGAATCCTGTGAAATTCACCACTGGACTTACTTCTTAATGCTTAAATTTCTTATTTATTATGTCCTTCTTTGCATCTGTTGAATCAGATGAATGTTTCTGTGCCAGTGTTCTGTCCTGCGGTGGAATCCTGCCAGGTGGAATTACAGTTAATACATATTCTCCCTTTCATGACATGCTTTATATTTAAGGAAGAAATTTAGTGGGAATTGTTTGGACTCAGCCTAGAATGTGTTTTTGTTCTCTTATGCAGAGAAATGGATGTAAAAAATAAATGTAGCATTTGTAGAGATAGTATTACTCATAATTAACTGACTAGTGATGGGAGTTAAGGGTGAATAGAGAATCTAAGTTTTTCTCTTAAAAATTTTGTTTTCCTCAGCTTGGATGCTTTCAGCCTTAACAGAATTCATGAGTAAAAATATTTTTAAATATAAGAAACTCAATATTTTACATAAGATGAATTCATGCAGTAGAAGATTTATAGAGATAGTTGTTCAGTTCCTCAACTACATTATCAAGAGATTCATTTTTGCTTAGTCCTTCTCAGCCTGCTATCTTTGTTTTAGGAATGTACAGATATGTACCCTAATAACCACAAAGTTTATACTGAAATTCTCACATAACACCTTCATACAGCAATTCTTGGGGCTGGTTGAGTAGCACCTCTTCTTGTGCTTCTCTTTTTCATTAAGGTAAACCTGCTCCGTGGCCCCATGGGGTATTTTCCATTGTGTATCATTGACCATAACTGCATCCCATGCTTGCAGCTAAACTAGTGTTTGACAAAGGTAATGAATGCCACAAAAATGGGATTCTTAGTAAAGAAGAAAAGGAAATTGTTGTTGGGAAGGCAATTAACAGTGTTCTCTGTAGAATTATGGTATGTCATTGGGTACTGCTAGTTATGGTTGGTGTCTAGTCTGAAAGTTGTTGGTATCTTGAAGTCATAGCAAAATAATTCATAGCATCTACCATGAGGCTCAGTATCATCTCACCTCTTGTTACGGATAAGGAAACTGAGGTCTAGGGAAGCCAATTGTTTTAGTCAAGATCATGGCTCTGTATAGTAGCAGAATTTGAATTTCATATACCAGATGGCTACACCAGTATTTTTCTCTATTATGCCTTTCTTTGTGTTAGTCCAATTTCCCTATCTTTTGTTAGTCCAACAGGAAAGTACCATAATTGGGTAAAAATGGACCAACACAATTCAGGTTCTTCTAGGTTAGATTTATAGAGAGAGTAATGAATATATCTTTGATATTTTACATGAAAATCTTGTTTCAAACAAATGTGAGTTATTTTAACATTTGCCTTTTTAAGCCTAGGGTTAACTAAAATGTAATTGCTTTAGGTTATTTTATAACCTAAAAAATTTGAGATTCATCATAAAATAAGAATGCCTGTTTTATATTTTTATAACCTAAAAAATTTGAAATTTATCATAATGTAAGAATGCCATTTTCTCTGTTTTCTCAATCTAGTTTCTTAATTATCAAGTATATTTTTTCCATTAAGATATTTTTCATTTCCAGTGTATTGGATTGAATCCTATTATATACTATCCAGAATTTTAGGAATCATTTTATACTTCTATCTGTGTATTTTATGCTATAGCCACTAAAACAGTGTTGAAATAACTTTTACTGACCTCAGACTTGAGCCCAGAGTGTTCTGCTACTAGTCCTGCCCTTTCCCCAAATAACACATTTCCTGTCACCCTGGACAGTCCTCTTTGGATCACACTCATAGGCTGGCCCATCACATAGGGCCCTGCAGGGCCATATTCTTCACTTTGTTGCAGTTGAACTCTGTATTTCATTTTTTAGTTTGTTCTTCTCCTAAGTAGTTTTCCTGTATCTGTTGACTAACCTTGTCTTTGGTGAAGAATGTAAGACCACAGAATACTGATGAGAAACTTTGGAGTCCTGTTATATTTCTCAGTTTTCCTCAAATCATGCTCATTAGCAGTTTTCTGCCCTGCGCTTATGTTTTACTAACATCCCTCCTCCCACCCCAGCCATCTTTATTGGTTAGCCTTACTGCTTATTGGCAAAACAAAAAAACAAATCCTTCTCTTCTTCCGAAGAGGGAAAATAATGTATTTGGAAATGCGGACTAGGAGATGATCAGAGGGGCTGTCATTATTCTCTGGTAACTGCTGCCAAATTTCAGAGTTAAGTGTGTTAGTGCCATATAACACATTAGATATTGTTGACTTGCACACCACTTACATTCCTAGGCAGGGCCCAGATCATTCGCCTTTGCTAACTTGAACGTAAGTCATAGTAGATGCTCATTTTATGGAAGTGTAGAGAGCTCCCTATATATGGACAATGAGAGTGTTGCTTATTAGTGGTGTTTTTATGTCTTTGAATACTTGCCTCAGACCATTTCCAGTATGTCTTTGTTATGAATAATTCTCCCCCACTACCATCACCTTTCCCTAGGAGATCACAGGCACTATATAAATAGATAGACAGAATTCTTCCTCTTTCTCCTCACTCTAGTTTTTGGCTTCATTGTATATTCTCGCTGTGTTAATTGATTATGCTCTTATTTCTCTGCAATTCTGGACTTTATCTCAGATCTATTTCAGTAGCCATTACTAATTTATCATGTTTATCAGTATAATTGTGCTCTCTGCCTTATTACAATTTGTCTGTTTTGGGAAAAGTACTTTCCAACCACCCCCCTGCCTGATCTGCCTGAATTGTTGCTCTAGTGCTACTGTTTATTCAGAAATCAAGACCCTCACCCCTCACCCTGACACCTATGCCCTTCACAGTGAGTCCCTAAAGCTCCTTAGTCTTGTCTTCCACTACTTGTCCTTTTTTACCTTATCCATATTCAAATTGGAAATCTTTCCCAAATGAACACTGTACTTCCCTATATCCTTGCCCCATAGTCCTTTGCCTTTCTCATGAAAAAGGCCTTTTTCCTCACACCAAACACAACCTATTTAATAGCCAAGCATTCTTCAAGGCCATCTCTTGTGCTGCCTTCTCCCTTGGGCTTTTGCTTGGGAATATTTTGCCATCTTTTACCTCAGTAGTTTATCTACTTCTCAGTTTTCTTCTGCTGTTTTATATACTTTAAATCAGGGACTGTATCTTAGTCACATTAGTCAATATTTCTAGTAAATAGTACTCTTCTGACCTCTGATTAGCTTTTATGGAATCTCTGAGGCTGAGGTCAGTGTCAAGCTCTTCTGATTCACAGCAATATTTTGTTTGCTATGTCATTGTCAATCGTACTTTAAAATATTTTAAAGTAATCAACAATTGATTTATACTACACTTTAGCTCTTCTTAATACATTTTATCTGTATATCCTCTAATTTCTATTTCCCTCCTTTGAAACTAGGCCGCTGACATCTGTGACCCTAATCCAATCCTGATGCTTATGCTTTGTGTCTACATGTACGAGAGGCTCCCTACATACCTCCCCAAGAAGGTGGTGCCCTTTCATTGTACTCTGCATGACACTGTGTTGAGACAGGTAAGGATATATTTGGGGCCAAAATACACATGGAGATAAATTTATAAGAAGGGTTTTAGCTTTTCTTTCCCAGTCCAAATTTAACAAAAGTAGCAATATGACATAAAAAGCCTTAACAAATGTTGCTCCTTCTAAACCAAAGGTATAGTAGAGTGAAAGGGACAATTTGTGCCTAATAATAATCAGCACCTGTAATGACTCTTTCCTTCATTTGATGAATGGGGTTTGGGGAAGTGGAAAATGAAAAGTAAGCACTTTGAAGAGCAAATCTTTTCAGGAAACTTAAGATCCATTTCATGTACAAGACTGACAGCGTAAGTGGAAAATTGTGATCTGAATGTGCTCAGCTTTCCTTTAGGGAGCAACTTAGTCATCCAGATGGATTTTGTTCAAACAAAGATATATAAAGGTAAATAATAACGAAAGTGTTCCTGACCAGGGCCAGGGCCACCTAATTCTCACTAAAGGAGTTTATATATGCTGGAGCTGCTAAATGTGTAGCAGTGTACTTTTTAACTTGCAGAAAAAAATTGAAAATGAAATTTTGAGTCCTATAAAAAATGACAAATGTATATAAATCTATCCATGTTTTTCCAGTATTTTCTTTTACTGAAAAATATCTTGCCAGGGATCATTGACCTCAACTCATTTTTCAAACAATTTGTTGCATATTAACACTTGTGAAATATCTTCTAGCATACAATTTTAAATTGCTTGTACTTATCTAAGTTTGTTCCTTCCACTAGTTTTTTATAAAATCTTCAACCACATTTATAGGTCTCTCCTTGTGTCTTTCTCAGGACACTATAGGCTGATAGAATCTTCTTCTGTACCAAAATTAATTAACCGTTCTGGTCAGATCATATTTATTTATTTTCCTCAAGCTGTTTTGTGTATTCCTCTTCATATTTGGTTGAAGGAGGTAATGTTATACTTTCAATGCAAAACTTGCCCATATTTGGTGTTCAAAAGCTATGTCTTGGTGACCTTTGATTTGTACTTATAAATTCTTTGAGAAAATCACTGTGTAGGCTCTGTGATGGCATGAGCCATGGTTGGTAAGGATTCAGTTAAAAGTCAGGAAAAACTCAGGTTCTTGTCTCAAAGTGTAAAGGGCTCAATTTAGGGAAGGGAAGCCTCTTGTTATAATTTTTGCTAGCAAACATTGAGATATTTTTTTTAGCACACACTGAGATATGCTTTTGTTAGCAAACACTGAGGTAACCTTTAAAAATTTTTATTTTTTTCCCTTTTTTGTCAAAAAAAGAGATACAAAACTCTTTAGAAGATTTTCTTCAACTGTATTTACTATGATAGTTCCCTAACTGCAATGATATTCAAGGGCTTTAGGGACCAACCAGACTAGAGCTGTAGTTATATTGAAGAGGAATTTTGACTTCAAAATAAAATTTCCGAAGTGTTAGAAATGTTTTGATAAGCCTGCAGAAAATAGGGGGAGGCTGAATTAGATGAAACTGATTTAGTACAGTTAAGTATTTTTACCAGTTCTTGAATTCTGTCCAGAATTTGTGTTTCTTTATGTCACTTAGTTGTTATTATCTTTAAAATGTAGTTACTAATACAAACTAATGTTTAAACAAAATTTTCATTGTGACTTTAAAAACCAAATTAAGGAATATTAAAATAGAAACATGATTTCTTTCCACATTTAACTCTTCACTAGAAATAATGTTCATACCCTAAGATGATAGTTGAAATTATATAGATATAGCTTTTCTATTTCACAAATGTAAGACATGTCTTTTGAAGGAAACAATAAAAATTAAATACAAATGCAAAACAAAATGTCAGTTACAACAAGCTTTGATTTTAAATTTCACTGATTCAGAAATTGTTAAGAATCTTTGGCGTAGCTTGCCCCCGTGTGTCAGCACCATAAATGACAGTGCCTAAATCATAGAATGTCATTTTTACCAATCCTTCATCCCTCTAGGATA
This sequence comes from Smutsia gigantea, assembly GCA_032199065.1. Classification (NCBI taxonomy): domain Eukaryota; kingdom Metazoa; phylum Chordata; class Mammalia; order Pholidota; family Manidae; genus Smutsia; species Smutsia gigantea. Next base: position 77,833 of record JAVSCE010011683.1, on the reverse strand, counting down.
AAGAAAAATCTCAAGAAATGGCTACTTTAATTGAAAAACTATTTCTATAGTTATACTGTAGAATAATAGAATGTTAGAAACAGTAAAAAATACAATAATCAATGAAAAAAATGTACAGTGCAGTGATTTTCTGAGACATTTTTTAATTGAAGTCTTTTCTTTTTGAAACAAAATTTACACAGAAGCACAAGAGTTAAAGAATGGCTGTTGTTGCAAAAGTTACAAAAGGGGAATCGAGGCTCCAAAGCTTGCTTTCTTTTGCTTGAACAGCTTTCCCTTCTCCCCATTTACCAGTCACCACCCGTACATGAGTTGGGTGGGATAATCTGACCACAGACGAGCACAATGCTATTATGTCATACATGTGATATGACATAATGAGGATGAGTGGCTTCCTTAAGATCTCAGGACTAGTTACGGAAGTTCCAGGCCTGTAAACCAATAACAGTTCAGAGGGAATCTACTATGCCTGTCCACATTTCCTTTCAGAAAATGGAAATTGCTCTCTAGAATTTAAAAACATGTGGTCTGTTAATTAATACTCTAAACACGTGCACATACACATGCATACATAAATACAAAAAAATAATACACTATAGTTGCTTGTCCCTATTGTAGCTGATTTCTATAAGTAGATGAGCAAAATGAGACCCCAAAATCCTTGGGGAAACTGAAGATAGACACTCTTCAGCAACAATATACTTGTCCTGGTAGTTAATAGAAGTTAATTTAATCTTCCAACAAAGCTCTGCCATATTCCTTACGATTCACTAAAGTCACGCATAGTGCCAGTCTTAAACCCTTCAAATATCTGTGACTATCGCTCCTGGACTATTGTCACCTTTTTTTCACTCTAATTTGGCCAATCAGCTATGCCTTCTCCCTTCCCTGAGTCAGTACTTTCCGTGGTAACCTTGTGTCTTCCTAATGTGTGTGCGTGTTTTGAATCCCCATTATATTCTACATAAACACCTGTATACTTGCATTTTACATGAAATATTCTCTCTAAGAATGAAGTAACTCATTCTCAAATACTCTGCATACCTTGGTATCAGGAAGAAAGAGAAAGCCGACTCCTAGGTCAACTACCACTCCTAGATGAGGCTACCATCATTTCCAGCCTAGGCCTCAGTTTTTAAACCTACACTCCTTATAGTATTTTCTCCGTTAAGCAGCCAGAGTATCCTTTTTGTAATGTGGATAATATAAATTCTGTGTTTGAAATTCTCCAAAGGTTTTCCTTTGCAGTAAGAATAAATTCCAAGTGGCTAACTTCAGATTTCACATCTTTGATGATCAGGTGTTTTACCTCTGTCATTTCATTGCTTGAAAGCTTCTTATCTCTGCCCACTAGGTTAATACACACACACACACACACACACACACGCGTATATATAATCTTTAAATACAAAATCTGCTTTCCTCCAATTAGTGCACATGAGGAATAAGTATTTTCATGATTAAAATATATAACTCTCTGGTAAAGTAAGTGTTAAGTTGTATATTTTAAAAATTAGTGACCTTATTTATACTCTGTTCTTCAACATAGATTCTACTGAAAAATTCAAGCTCCAAAAACTTAGTGTATAATGCTACAATTGTTGGAAGAGATGCCTCTGACTTCTCCCTCTCCCATTCAGGGAATATTGTGACAATTTCTCCAAGGTAAGTGTTTGGTTTGGGTTTTTTTGTTTTTTGTTTTTTAATTTTACTTCCTTGAATACATCAGCCCTAGAGATTTACTGTATGTTATAATAAAAGGCTGACCTGGGTTTGTTTTTAAACTGACATATGTGTGTGTGTGTGTGTGTATAAAATGAAAAGAGTCAGTTAGACATAAATTATTCATGTGTTACTGAGATTCTCACCAACTTTGTTAAAAGAATTCTAACAACATAAAACAGCTCTTTTCTATGTATGCATTTAATTTTCATTTGTTTTCTATACAAATGGACCATATAGATTAGACTATAAGTTGTTTGTGTATATACTACGGTGATGTTTCACGTAGGAAACTGGAATCAGTGTGTGCTAAATTTATGCACACATTATATATATTTATAATGTTAATTTTTATATAAGGTTTATAAATATGTAACATTAATATTATATACAGACAGTTGCTGACTTACTATGGCTTGACTTATGATTTTTTGACCTTATGATGGTGCAAAAGTGATACACATTCAGTAGTAACTTTACTTCCAGTTTTGAATTTGGATCTTTTCCTGGGCTAGTGCTGTTCAGTCCGATAGTCTCTCGTAATGTCGGGCAGCGGTAGCGAGCTGTAGCTCCTGGTCAGCCATGCAATCACAAGGTGGACAACAGATACACTTAGAACCCTTCTGCACCCAAAGAACCATTCTGTTTTTTACTTTTACTACATTACTCAATAAATTACATAAGATATTCAACACTTATTCTAAAATACAATTGTGTTAGATGATTTTGCCCAACAGGCTAATGGAAGAGTTTTGAGCATGTTTAAGGTGGGCTAGGCTTAGCTACGATGTTCAGTAGGTTAAGAGTATTAAATGCATTTTCAACTTCTGATATTTTCGACTTATGATGGCTTTATCAGGATGTAACCCCATCATAAGTTAAAGAAGGTCTGTATGGTCATTTTTGATTATAAAGGCAAAATGTGCTTATTGTATATCCATATTGAGTTAAATATGAGGAAAACTATTCTCCACTCACCTATTTCTGTATTGTAAATTATATTACAGAATAAAACTTCTTATAAAAACAACCCAGCCATTTTCTAAATTATACATCTTACATGTCTGTTATAAAATGCAACTTTGGTAATGCAAGTTCATTTAGACATTGTCAAGGTAAGATTTGTCTTCCCTCAAGACTTTGCTAATTAAGATCTATTCTTTGCCCTTCAAGTAGGATGATACAAGTGAAGACATTTCAGGTCCCCCCACCCCAGCTTTTCTTTCAGTCACAAACCCAGTAGCCTCTTCCAGTATTTCAAAGCTCTAATTATGTGGAAATTCTTCCTCACAACCCACACTAAACCTCTGATATTTTAGCTTGGGATCACTTTTCTTGTTAATGAAATTAACATGTATAGTTTATATTTTAAATCTAAAACCTGTATATTGTTGAAAATTTGACTGTTACAGAGAAGTATAAAGAGGAAAACAAAAATCGCCTAGAACCCTGTCATATAAACACAGTCAATGTATTAGTTCATGTCCTTCCAGTCTTTTAAATGCACAAGTATGTGTTTATTATAACATACGCATAATTATTTACAAAGTAAGTGCATTATATGTAACTATTAAAATACTTAATGTTTAACATTTGCTATGTACAAAATGTATGTAATATGTATTTTATGTACCTTTTCATATTTAATCATCCTAACAGCCATATTAGTGTCTTCATTTTATAAAAGAAAACACTGGGCACAGAGACATTAAATCTTTTGCCCAATTTTCCCAGCTATTAAATGGTGAAGTAGAGATTGAAAGCCAGACGATCTAAATCCAGAGTTTGCACTCTTATTAAGTGATACCTGCACATACTGTGTGTATGTATGTGTGTGCATCACATTCATACAAAGCCCTGGGCATTCCATAAAATGTGGCTTTGACTATTTTTAAGCAACCCAGAAGATCCACGACATGTGACTGTATTATCTTTATTTCTCCAGGAGCTAGTTTCTGAGAATTTTTCACTTGGGTGGACCTAATAGACTATCTCCTATTAACTTCTCAGCAGTGCTTTTTTTTCACCATTTCTGGTGTATAAATATAAATATATTCATAAATATTAGCTTCTTAAAGTTTTTAATACATACCAAGTGAATATTAACTGGCCTTATATATACATGTGATCATGAATATGTGTTCGTATTTTCACCATATTGAAGATGTACATGTATTCTTGTTTTCAACTTTTTTTTACTCAAAATTTAACTTGCACGTGTTCTAACAACTCAAATATGCAAAGGAGTTTAAAATGAAAAGCAAGTCTTTCTCCCTTCAAATCCCTGTCTTCAGAGATACATCTCTTGAACCATCTATTTTGAACTCTCTCAATTATGTCTAATTTTAGTTCTTCCAATAGTTATCTCCAGAAATCTAAATAATCTGTTTATTTGCCAATATTTTATCACCTTCAAAACTAATCTATTGTCATAAAACTATAGCATTTAATAACCTAGCTTACTTACTCCTCTAGATTTATTGCTTTCCTTCCAAACATTATTGGTTTATCTCCTATTCATTATTTTTCCAAGAGTGAAAATGTGTTTTATAAATATTTTTTTCACCATCAGTATACAAACTATTGACTCCTTTCCGAAGCTGAGAAAATTAATACATTCTAAAGAAGTACATACGCTGTGAAGTCTCTCTCCTCCCATTGTACCACATTCTAGAGCACTTCACCTTTTTCTCTTATTTGGGCTCATTACTTTCCAGAAATATTGAAGAGATGTTCATATTGGACATTCTCTATTTCTCTTTGGATAGAAACTAAAATCCTTCTTAGTTTACTCACTTATTTACTGGAAAACATCCTTATAAAACCTTCTAACAAAAATTATGGGAGAGGTAAATTACACAAGATTTTACATTTCTAAGCATGTCTTTTTACTACCTGTATACTTGATTTATATTTTGCTTGGCATATTATTCTAAGTTGAAAAGATTTTTCCTCATAACTGTTAAGATAATTATTCCATTGCCTTGTAGTATTTCATACTTGTGATGGGAAAGTCAACTATAATTCTGTTTCCCCACACCTCTGAAAGTTTTTAGGCTCTTCCTTTGTGTTCTGATACTATTTCAGAATGCATTAAGGGGGGTCTTTTTTTACTCACTGTCTGGGTACAGTGAGTCCTTTGTGAAGTAGATTTTCATCAGCTCTTAAAAATTCTCTTAAATAATTTCTTTCATAATTTTCTCCTCCATTTTTTCTGTTCTCATTTTCCAACCTTTAGTTGTTGGATACTGAACATATTAATTGTATCTTCTGTGTATCCTATTTTATCACTAGTATTTTTTATCTCATTGCTTTCTCCTCTCTTTATCAATAAGCCTTCTTTTTCAACTGTTTCCTTTAGGGGAGAGAGAGAGGGAGAGAGGGAGGAAGGAAGGGAGGGAAAGAATCTGAATCTCTGTATATACAGCTGACCCTTGAATAATATGGATTTGAACTGCATGGGTCCACTTATACATGGATTTCTTTCAATAAATACAGTATAGTACTGTAAAGGTATTTTCCTTATGATTTTCTTAGTAACATTTTCTTTTCTCTAGCTTGTTTTATTGTAAGAAACAGTATATAATACATACAACTTTCAAAATATGTGTTAATTGACTATGTTACTGGTAAGGCTTCCAATCAGCTATAGGCTATTAATAGTTAAGTTTTGGTGGAATTAAAAATTATACACAGATTTTTGCCTCTATGGGGGTCAGTGCCCCTATGTCCAAGTTGGTCAAGGGTCAGCTGTATATTTCTAAGAGTATTTTCTTTTTCATTGATTATTCCTATTTCATAGCATCCCATTCTTAAATTGGGTAATAGTCTCTTCATAAATAGTTCTGACTTTTACATTCTCATCTATTACCTGTACTATTTTTCTTTTCTTTGATGTCACTTACTATGCTTGTTTATCTTGGTCTCAATGTTTCATGTTGAAGGTTTTACTCTAATGACTTGTGATACATGTTTATCCATTCATATGTAATAATACGGCAATAGAAAAGTATATTGTGATTCTGTATTTGCACAGGTTTGTCAATTGGCAGACTTCACTTTAAGGTGAAAAACATTCTGCTTTTATGCCCAATTGCCCAGCATTCTGACTGGCCCTGGGGAGATGGATTTTGTCTGAACTTCATCTTGCCTTCCATGAAAGTGGGCATTTCTGGAAATGGCCTCTCCAGGAGTCTACAGGCCAGCTGTGTTTCCTTTTTTAGCCTCATCAATAGTGTCCTCTAACTAGCAGCTTTTTAAAAAGTCATTTTATTATAATTTTAGTGTGATTTCTCTTCAGGAGGTGATGAATCTGGGCTTCAGATGCCATTGTGGCCTAGAATCCTCCTATCATGTCATTTAACAGTTAAATGGGGGACTTTGACACTGACGTGCAGGCTCTATCATTCAGCCTCATTTTTCTTATTTGGAAGATGAGAATATACCCACAGTGTTGTCAGTTATAAGTGTAATTACATAGGCAAACACCTAGTACTATAAGTGGAACATATATGTAGGAAGCAGTAAGTATTTGCACCCCCTGTTCTAAATTCAAAGTGCTGGTGATTCATAGATGAAAATATGTCAACATTGCTCACAAGTGTTTACGATCTAGCAGAGTGCCCTAGAAACAAATACAAAGTGAAGATATAATTTGATAATTGTTTTATTTGTGATGTGTGTATAGAACTAGAGGAAAATGGGAAAAAAATCTCTTAAATGTTCTTGGGGAAACCACAAAAGGGATCCCAGAAGAGGGCATGTGTAATTCTCAATGTATATGGAAAACAATTCTTCACTTTGCTACATGCATTTTATTTTGTAGGCTTGGATACTATTATTAGGTGGTTCTGTTTTTAGCTAGACTACAAAACTTCATAATCTTTGGTTTTTCCATATAGGGTTCTTAAAATATTTTGTTTTCTTAAAAAATCTATAGCTTTATCATTATATATTATAGAATTATCTCTGTGTACCACATTTTATCATAGACTTAATCTTAATCACCATTAATAATGGCTCTTTCTGCCAGCTGTGAATTTTTATTCCCAGCAATATCATTTATATAGAAAAGATTCAATAGCTACATCAACATATAAACAAACATTTTACTTTTGGATCTAATTTGATAACTACATTTAGCTATAACCACAGAGTGACTGTCATAAAAGTGAAAGTATACTTTCTGAATATCATTTTGCTTCTTTTTTTCCTCATTATTCTCATTGAGCCATATGGGCACTGACATTGATATGTTATATATTTATTCTCCATCTTTTGCAAAAGCCAATTTTAAGTAGCTTATGATTCACATGCAATATTAAGATCTTATTTAATTATTTATTTATACATCTTTAAAAAAAAATTTTATATTGAAGTATATACAATAAAATGCACAAATCTCAGCGTACAGCTTGTTGCACTTTGACATGTGTATACACCTCTGTAACCATCACCCGGATAAAGACATCAGACATTATCACTAATTTTTCCTCCTTCACCTATTCCACCTGTCCCCTTCCCCCCTCCCCTATGGTGACCATCAGTCTGTTCTCTGTGTTTATGAGGCTTTTTCTGTTTTGTTTGTTCATTTGTTATGTTTTTTAGATTCCACATATAAGTGAAATCACATATTATTTGTCTTTCCCTGCCTGACTTATTTCACTTAGCATAATACCCTCTAGGTCCATCCATGTTGTTGCAAATGGCAAGATTTCATTCCTTTTTATGGTTGAGTAATATTCCATTGTATATACATATAAGGAGATTTTTTTTAAAATACGGTGTAGGCAGTTGGAACAAAATGAAAACAAAAGGTAGCGAAATTAATATGAAGCCTATAGCTATACATATCTGGAGACCTAAGACTCTTACAGAAGTAGAGTACCCATTTGTTTCTAAACTTAGTAACACATTCAGGAAGGAATCCTGGTCATTTACACGCCTCAGCATGACTTCAAAATTTTTAAAAGGAATACCTATACTCAATAGAAGCTCAAATCTTCATGGTCCTAAAACCAGCCATTGGCCTCATAAAAAGGATAGTGTATTTTAAAATGTGTTTGATAGGATTTAAGTATAGGTCCATAAATTAATTTATTAAGAGCATAATATTTAGATTATGGTTATTCTTAAACACCTCTCTTCATTTTAACCAGCTTCCATGAAGATCCACTCCTTTTCCAAGTCCCACTGATTTTGCCAAATATATCTTAAATTTGGCATCTTTTCTCCTTATCCACCTCTTCCATTCTAACTTATTATACCATCATGTTTAAACTGGGCTGCTATTAATGATGAGGAATAAGTTTGTTGTTGTTCTAGTTACTCAATCCCAAAAATCTAAAACAGTGCCTGGAACATTATGTATTCTCTTTAAATACCAATTGAATGAATAGCTTTATCTAATGAATTTTAGAATATCTAAAAAAATACTAAATCACTCACAGGTTTTGAGTCTCTACATCCTGAAAAAGATTTCAGCGCCAAATAACCTTTGTTCTTAATTAAATTAAACTCCATGAGCATTTCATACGGACAAAGAAAATTTCTTTTTTGTGAATTGAGGAAATTAGTGATGACATACTCTGAGTAAAAATCATCTCCTCCCCTGCTATGGATTTTGAAAGTCCCTCATTCACTTTACTCTTTGCTGCTCCTTAGACTTACCCATTCAACAGTAATTTCATAAGGGTTCTGGGGAAGTTAAGCCAAAGTTTAACACTGACAACACCTATTCCCATCTCCATTCCCAAATATGTTCCTAAGAGAGGGTGAGAAGTGATAGTTCTTACAAAAGAATAAGTGTGATATGATGCATAATGCTAACTGTGCTACAATTCAGGCCAAAAGCAAACGTAAAACTTCCCCAAGATTTAGCACTCACAGTTGTGTCTAGGCGAGGCAAAGCTGAAGGGTCCAGCCAGTAAAGAAACAGTGAGTCTTTTTTTTTTTTATTATTATTCAAATAGTTCATTACTTACATAAACTATGAAAACAAAAGTAATCAAGGGGACCACATCCCCATGTTCCCTGTGCAGGGCAGTGCCACAACAAAAGGGTCAGATGACTGCATCTGTTGCTGACAGCTAATTTCAGGCTGCAGCTGAGTAGTTTTATAGCTCCTGACTCTACCCTGATGGGGACTAAGCATTGCAAGCCTTATACCTCATCAGAATCTAGGAGGCTATGAGAAACTGGTGATAGCCTGTCCTGAGAAATGTTCTTGTAACACCCCTTCACGAGCCTCCATGCTCTTACATTATGTGAGGGTCACAGGCTTTTCTGCAAGGACTTATATCCACTGCAATGAACCCTTGTATATGTGGGCTATGTGTTGTCAGGCAAAGTTGCAAGGTGCCATGGTGTAGTCATTCTCCTACACACTGGTAAGTGAAACCTCCTCCAAGAAGATAGACTCCATAACATTTTACTGTGTTTTAAACTGGAAAGTTGAAGTTTCTCTCAAAAATCATGCTATTTACATACCATTATTTTGATTTGAGATTTGAATATTACTTTCAACTACAGCTTTAAGTATGTTTTTAATTCTTAGACGTTCTCATTTTTTTCCTCCATGTGACCAAAAACCGGTGATGTGACTACGAATTTCCCTAAACAGTACCACAGAATGACCTATGAATTTCACACAAATAAATATATGATGACCTATGGCGAGCTGTTACAAAATCCAGTATTTGGCAGACTATATGTACATTTGAAGGTAACTTTAGATTTTTACAGACTGGATCAAGATATTTTAACTGATGACAATAACTAGATTGTAGACTTCCTGAGATTTGTAACAGTCTTTTTTTTAATTCAGATGACATTCCCGTACTTCCCTCTGGCCCTGTTCCACCCCCTCTGATACCTGGATACCTGCTCCCCAGTTATCAAGGTATTTTTTAGTCATTTCTTTCTCTAACCAAAAATGTGGTTTGTTCAAGGTTCAAAGGATGAAATGGAAAGGCCCTCATGAATGATGGGGGTAGCAGGGTCCCTAGCCTAATGCATAGGCATTTAATTAAAAGTGGCTCATTGAATTGAAAGTAGTGGATTAGCCCATCCCCAGAGCCAGCCAAGAAGGACTGGGGCAGGGGAACCTCTGAGCACAACACTCTAGTTTTATTATAGAAGTGAGTATATTGTAGAGTGTAGGCCCTGGGCACATGGTCTATACAGAAGAGATGCTTGTTAATTCTTTATTTTCAGTAAAATGTTTCTTTTATCTTTTATTAAATAGAAACCAAGCTGATATCACTCTGAAGTTCACCAGTCGCTTCCTTCATCCTGCTGAAGCCTCACTCCTGTTAATTTCAAAATCTAAGCATGCAATAGGATGCACTACTATGACTTTTTCTCTTAAGTGTGAAGTCCTCAATTTCAAAGCCATTGTAAGTAATTTTACCTATTTTGTTTGTCTTGGCTTCTCTTCTCAAGCCATGGAGTGTCCTGAGCATGGCTTTTCTTCCAAGTTTTATCTCTGTGCAGCTCTCATTCTTTGAGATCATGAGTGGATAGGCGTATAGATGTGCACATACCTTCATTTGCATAATTCTTGGCTTCTGTTTCTCTGATGATCTTGCTCTGATACTCCTGTGAAAATATATCTCCAACTTTTTAAAAGAATTTGAAAGGAGTATTTTGTATCAAGTGTTATTTAAAGGTCAGATTTTTAGGATTATATGTGATCTTTTCATGATGGAGTCATTCACTAGACATATAGCAACTTACATGCCCTTCTGCCATGGAGAGTTGTGATTTAAGTTAAAACAGTTCCTGGGCTTCTGTCTATATTTTTGTTTAAATTAAGTGTTGGTTTACACAGCAAAGACAATCTTTCTCTTCTGTAATAGAAACATTCATCAGTTTATGTTGATGTTCCAGACAGAGATCTGTTTGTATCTCAAAGGATGGGGGAGAATGATTTTTAAATCTGTATAAAATGGTTGTGACATTGCTTTGGTTGACTTTCAGTAGCCATTATTTTTTCTAAATATTACTTTCTACCATGAATGTATGGTAGAGAAGGAGTAAGTTTGTTATGCTGCCAGATTTCAAAAACACGAAGAACTTTAGATGTGCAGTGGCATGAGTAGGAAGCAAAGAGAATGGCTCTAGCAAGGGCCAGCTGAGTGAGGAGAGTGTTAAGATGCTCCCATGAGCAGACTGGCTTATTAGAAAATGACACCCAGAACAGGAAACAGGCATTTGATTGTCACTGAGATGTGTATTGTGATCTGATTTCCTCCTGAAGAGTGAACTTTTAAATTTCCCAACCCTCTCACACAAATTCTCTGAAACTAAACATTGCCTTGCCACATGAGTCTGAGACATGGAATGGTCTAAGCCTGTCATTAACATGACTCTGGGGCAGGAAAGCTGACACTTGAAGCTCATGTGTCTTCTCCATCTGGCTACTCATGGTCTTAGTCATCAGAAAAGTAGATTGGATAATAACCGAGAAATGAAGTAAGGTGGGAACACGATCAGTCTAAAAATGTATAATTCCTAGAATCTTTTTCCTCCATGGAAGTCCTTTGGGTGATTTGAAGTTTTAATTTTATATCTGTGCTTTTATTACAGTGCAAATATGTTAGTGGAACTATCACATTGTACAGGCATGCCACACTCACATTCATACACAGATATGCAGGCACTCACACACCTGTGTGCATGCACATGCACACACCCCTGTCTCATCCTTATGTTGTGTTAGGTGTATATATATGATTGATTGATTCATTTGCAAATATGAAAACATGCTGTCATTAACAAAACCAATTTTAAGAAAGTCAATTTAGGAGACCCTATTATGACAAAAAGTTCAGTTGTTCGCACAGTACTATGGATCAGTGATGAGGTAAAATCTACTTTTATTCTTTCCCGCCCAGATTTTAGCAGTACAATATTTGTGGGGAAAGGGGATTTTATAAATTAAATATTGCTGTAGTATATAAATGGGGAGTTTTTTAGGTGCTTTAAGTTTATATTTTGTAATTCAGGGTATTCTTTTTTATTATCATATAGTATGTTTTATTTATTTACTTCAGGAAATTATAAAATGCAAATCCCCATGTTATAAATGGAAAGAAATCACTGTGAATGTTAAAAATCCCTTCCATTCTGCTGGAGATTTCAGGTAAGTTATTGTTTTGGTGTAAATTCCTTGCAGTTAGCCATTTCTAATCTTAACGGAAATATGTAATTTTCCTCACATGAACCTTTTTGAAGAGAAATTTTATGTATTTACATTGCTATAAATGTATGAGCAATGTCAGATAAAATAGAACAAATAATGAAGGTACATCAGTTTTCCTTGAAATAATTTTTGATCTATACAAAGCTAACACTGATCATATCAAATTTATGAAATGTTACAAGCTTTCTTTGTTGAGCTTTATTCTTTAAATCTTTAAAAACTTATAGCTGACTTTTTTCCTTCTAACTTTATTCCATCTTTTAATTTCCAAAAGAGAAATATTGATTCAAACAAAATGTGCTTTTACTTAAGGCATTGTTATTATTTAAGTGTGCACTTGCACATCTGGAGATTTAACAACACATAGATTTGAGATGAAAAAAACAATAGAATGCTTACATGTTATTTAAGGTCACAGTAGAAAAACTATCTGTGAATCTACATGTTGAAGGAGAAGATGGGCAGTGGTAGCTTATGTACTACTTAAATTATGAGCTCTACTTCTACCAGCTTTAAAAATCAGATCCTCACAACAGTACTTGTGTTGAGACTGGAAGTTGTATTATGCTAATTATTTTAGTATTTGATGACTTCCAGGGTTTAAAATCACTGTGTATCTAGGCTTTGGTAATTTCTTATTTATAATGTCATTTATTGTTGACAAAACAAAAATTCTTTTGTTAAAAGTTATTGGTGAACTTATGGCGCCCATGTTTGTGCAAGAGAGAATTTTATTTACTGTAACTTTATTAAAGTTTTATATTGGAATATAAGGAAAAAGTCAGATTATGTGGCATTAACGCAGTATTAAAATATGTCCTTACATGAAGCAAATGACTGACTACAGTTCTTCAGAGGAAATCAGGATCAAACTTACTTAGTCTTGCATTCTGGCAGTAAAGCTGAAAGAAAACCTCAAAGTTCATAGAATTGGTAGAATATTATAGTTGCATGTTTCTCAAAAAATCATAATCTTTTATTGTTACTGTATGGTTTAACTCAGAGTGAATTAAAATTGTTAGTTCTTGTGAGGGGTGCATGGTTTGGTAAAGGGCAATATTGTTAATTGGGGAATTTTGACTCCTTCTCCCTTGTATAAATGTGGCCCCCAAACTTAGGCAATGGGCATATAAACTCGAAACTTTAAAGCTAATCAAAAGCTTTGTAAAGTCAATATTTCACAGTAAGCCATATATTGCTTTTAAAATTTTTAAATGAATAGATTAAAAAAGTAAAAATAATGGCAATGAATTCATAGAGACTATTTTTGTTACAAACAGGGTAACAATAAATGACCTAGGTTTTAATAGTACACTTACAAAAATGATCAGAATTTAGTTATTAACGATCTATTAAAAGTACCTTAAAATAAAGTAAAAATTACCATATATTTTCCCCCAAATTATATGTAGCACAGTGACCAGATTTGATCATTTTTTATCAAAATTTAACATTACTTATAACAAAAAAGGCAACCCAGCCTAGATTTAACAGAGACAGGATTAGCCCCCATGCCCCTATTGGATCTGTAGTCTTAAATACCTCTTTTGCAGAATGCAACTATTTCTTGCTGTATAATGGTTTTACATGTCTTAAGGTTTGGTTTGCTAGTATTTTGTTGAAGATTTTACATTTATAATCACAGCATTTAATAGTCATTCCCTTTTCTTGTAATGTTTATATATTTTTTTATCATTTAATACTAGCTTCACAGAATGATTTGGGAAATGGTCCTTTCTATTTTATTTTTTTGAAGAGTTTGTGAAGGATTGGTACTAATTCTTTTAATGTGGTAGGATGGACGCCGTCTGGTTCTGAGCTTTGCTTTGTGGGAAGTGTTAATTTGTTATGGACCTAATCAGATTTTCTTTTTCTTCTTGAATCTGGTAGTTTGTGGCATTCTAGGAATTTGCGCCTCTACTATCTAATTTGTTGGCATAGTCTTTCTTTATAGTCCTTTAGAAATATGACTATATAACTTTGTATAATTGATACACAAAAAAGTTGCACATTTAATGTATACAATTTCATGAGTTTGGACATATGTACCTGTAATACTGTCACCACAATCAAGGTAGTAAAATATCCATCACTTCCAAAAGTTTCCTTGTGTTCCTTTTTTTCTATGATAAGAATCCTTAATGTGAGATTTGCCCTCTTAACAAATGCTTAAGTGCTCAATACTGTTTTGTTAACTGTAGGTACTATGATGTGCAGCATATCTCTAGTACTTACTCGTCTTGCATAATTGAAACAACTCCCCATTTCATCCTCTTTCCAGCCCTCAGCATCACCATTCTGTTCTCTGCTTTCTGAGTTTGACTATTTTACATACTTCACACAGTATTTGTCCTGTTATGATTGGCTTATTTCACTTAGCCTAATGTCCTCAAGGTTCATCCATGTTGTCACATATCATAGGATTTCCTTCTTTTTTAAGATGAATGATAGTCCACTGTTTATACACACACACACACTACGTTTTCCTTATCCATTCACTTTATCCATTCATCTGTCAGTGGACATTTGGTTTGTTTGGATTGTTTCCCTATCTGATTATTATGAATAATGCTGCAATGAATGTGAGAGTGAAAACAGCTCTTTTCCCGATTTCAGTTCCTTTGGATAAATACCCAAAAGTGGAATTGCTGGATCATATGGTAGTTCTACTTTTAATTTTTTGAGGAACCTCCATGCTATTTTCCATAGTGGCTGCACCAATTTACATTCCCACCGGCAGTATACCTGTGTTCCCTTTTCTCCATATACTCACCAGTGTTTGTGCTCTTTTTGTCTTTTCAATGACTATCTTTCCAACAGGAGTGAGGTGAGACCTCATTGTGGTTTCTGATCTGCATTGAGGTAATGATTAGTTACATTGAGTAACTTGTTATATACCTGTTGGATATCTAATATATCTTCTTTGGAGAAATGTCTATTCAGTCCCTTTGTCCATTGTTAAATTGGGTTTTTTTTTTTTAATTTCTGAATTGTAGGAGTTTCTTTATATTTTAGGTATTAACTCCTTATCAGATAATGGTTGACAAATATTTTGTCCCATTCCGTAGGTTACCTTTTGACTCTTTTGATTGTTTCCTTTGCTGTGCAGAAACTTTTTAGTCTAGTGCAGTCCTACTTGTCCATTTCTGCTTTGTCGCCTGTGCTTTTGTTGTTATATGCAAGAAATTACTGTCAAGATCAATGTCAAGAAGCTTTTCCCCTATGTTTCCTTCTAGATTTATACCTTCAGTTCCTACATTTTAGTTTTTAATCTGTTTTGAGTTGTTTTTTGTTTATGGTATAGCATAAGGTCTGGTCTCATTCTTTTGCATGTGGATATCCAGTTTTGCCAGCATCATTTGTTGACAAGACTGTTTTCTCCCATTGTGTGTTCTTGGCACCCTAGTCAAAGATCAGATGACGGTTTACATAGGATTTATTTCTGGGCTTTCTGTTCATTTCCATTGGTCTAGTATGTCTGTCTTTAATCCAGTACCATACTGTTTCAATTACTTTGTGATATATTTTGAAATCAGAAAGTGTGATGTCTCCATCTTTATTCTTCTTTCTCAAGATTATGTTAGCTATTCTGGGTTTTTCATGGTTCCACACGAATTCCAGGATTGTTTTTTTCTGTATCTGTAAAGAATAACATTGGGATTTTGATGAAGATAAATCGCTTTGGTTAGAGTGGACCTTTTAACAATATAAGACTTCCAATCTACACACGCAGAATGTCTTCCCACTTTTGTGTGTGTGTGTTTTTTAATTTCTTTCATTACTGTTTTGTAGTTTTCAGTGTATAAGTCTTTCACTTCCTTGCTTATGTTGATTCCTTAGTATTTCATTCTTTTTTGATGCATTGTATATAAGATTGTTTTCTTAATTTCCTTTTCAGATAGTTTGCTGTTAATGTATAGAATTGCAACCAGTATTTTTTAATGTTGATTTTTGTTCCCTATACCTTTGCAGAATTTTTTAGTTCTAATAGTTTTGGGATTTTTTTTGGGAGGGGGGTCTTTAGAGTTTTCTATAAATGAGGTTATGTCATCTACAAATAGAAATAATTTTACTTCTTCCTTTTGAATTTTGATGCCTTTTATTTTTCTTGCATAATTGCTTTTGCTATGATTCCAGTACTGTGTTGTACAGCAGTGACAAGAGTGGACATCATTGTCTTTCTCCTGATCTTCAAGGAAAAGCTTTCAGTTTTTCACCGTTGAATATCATGTTAATTATAGGTTTGTCTTTTACAGCTTTTATTATGTTAAGGTGCATTTTTTCTATACCTGATTTGTTGAGAATTATTATAAAAGGATATTGAATTCTGTCAAATGCTTTTTCTACACCTATGGGGATGATCATATGATTTTTATATTTCAATCTATTAATGTGGCATATCACATCTGTTGAGTTCTGCATGTTGATCCATCCTTCCATCCCAGGGATAAATTCTACTTGGTAATGGTGTATGATCCTTTCAATGTGCTGTGAAATTTGGTTTGCTTGTATTTTGCTGAGGATTTTTTGCATTAGTGCTTATCAGGCATATTGGTCTATAATTTTCTTGTAGTTTATTTTAATGGCTTTGCTCTCAGGGCAATACTGATCTATAAAAATGAGTTTGGAAGTGTTTACCGTTATGAAATATCTCTTTTCAGGTACAGTTGCATTTGCATTTTTTGTTTTGAATTCTGTCACGTCTGGTATTAGTATAGCAATCAGCTTTCTTGTAGCTGTATGCATGATATATATTTTTCTATCCTTTTATTTTCAATCTGTTTGTATCTTTGAATTTAAAGCATGTCTCCCGTAGGGAGCATATAAGTTGGATCTTGTTTTGTTAGTTTGTTTTTTAAATCTGGTCTTACAATTGCTGCCTTTTAATTGGATTGTTTAATACTTAAGTATTGATGTTATTATTGATATAGGTGGATTTATGTCTGTCAATTTCCATTTACTTTTCTATATATTTCATGTCTACTTTTGTTAATCTATTCTGCCATGACTATTTTATATTAAGTGAATATTTTCTAATGCAGCATTTTATTTTCTATAATGACTTATTAACTATATTTTTGGAGTTATGTCCTTAGTGTTCGCTCTAGCGGTTACCATATACATATTATTTTACCATAATCAGCTTCAGATATATGCTAATTTAATTCCAGTGAGATTCATGAAGTGTTACTTTTATATAGCTCTATTCCCTTTCTCCCCTTGTTGTGGTATTTTTGTCATAAGTATTATTAATAATGTTAAAATAATAATGTTACATAGTATTATGAGTATTTCTTTTTTTTAATTTTGTATAATTTTTATGATCTTAAAGCCTAGAGAAGAAAGGACACTGTGTTAAATTTGCTAGCGCTGCCATAACAAAAGTCCAAGATCAAGGTGTTGGCTGACTGGGTTTCCTCTGAGGCCTCCCTCCTTGTCTTGCTGATGGCCACCTACTTTCTGTATCCTCATATGGTCTTTTCTCTGTATGTGTGCATCCACAGTGTCTCTGTGTATAGCCATATTTTTTTAAAAGAACGACAGTGAGAATAGATTAAGGTCCACTCTAATGGCCTCATTTTAACTTAATCCTCTTTTTAAATGGCTTGGTTCCAAATATACTCACATCTGTGAGAGGACTAGGGGTGAGGGCTTCAACATATGCAGTTGGAGGGGGGACACAATAGAGTCCACAACAGAAAGTACATATTTATGGCTTTTATTATATTAGCCTTTTCATTTATCATTTCTGTTTTTATTTTTTCTGATGGATTCATCTTACCTTCTGGAATAATTTCCATAGCTCAATCCAGCTTTGCTCTCGCCCACCTCATTTTTCAAATGGTTTTCCTTTTCCTTTCTCTCCTCTGCTTCTGGTGATTTCTTTACCCATATGTTGGTGCATTAAATGGTGTACTGTATATGTATGAGACTCTTTATTGTTCCTTGTTATCTCTCTCAACTCAGATTGCATAATCTCTATCAATCCTCAAGTTTGTTAATTCTTTTTTTTCCTGCCAGTTGAAATCTACTATTGAACCCCTCTAGTGATTTTTTTTCCATATCTGTTACTGTAGTTTACAACTCCAGGATTTCCATTTGGTTCTTTTATTAATTTCAACTCTTTCTGCGATTTTCTATTTGATGTTGCATTGTCATCATAATTTCCTTTACTTCTTTAGGCATAATTTCCTTAATTTTGGAAGACATTTTTAAGGATTATTTTGAATTAGTGTTCTGTTAACTCTGTTAGCTGGTCACTCTAACAGGCAGTTTCTGTTGTCTGCTTCTTTTCTTGTTTCTTTCCTTGTTTTATAATTTTTATTTTGAAAACTGGACATTTTAGAAATATAGCAATTTTTGTTCTCATCTCATGTCCCACAGGATTGTTAATATTATTTGCCTGTTTAAATTTTTACTGACTGGCTGTATATTATTTTAGTTATGTCTACCTCCTCCCCACAAAAAACTCACACACATGTAGTGTGAAGCTTCTAATACCACTCCTCAGGGGAAACAGTCTTGGGTAGGCCCACAATCACTCTGGGATGACAGTGGCTTTGGCAGGGCTCTGTTTGATTATCTCTTTCCCTTTTCACACCCAGCTATTAAATTCCATTAATCCTAATTCTACAGGAAGCATAATTTTTTTCTCAGATCAAGTCAATCAAATCCAGGCTCCTTTGAAATAATAGTTCCTTAGGTCAGTGCTTGAGTTTTATTCTGAGCTTAGGAGGGTTCCTCCCAACTGTCTCTTTCTCCAGTTTTCTCCACCTAACTAGCAGGCCTACAGTTTAGCCTATATCTTCATTGGATACACCAATCTCCTCCCAATTACCTTTCACTACAACCTATACTATTTTTAAGAGCATTTTCTGGCTCAATTTTCTTTATACTTCATTGAAAATGGGATCAGGTCCGTTGGGAAGAGATTAAGAGCTATTTTAAGGCTATCTTCTCAGGCAAAATCTCTGAGCCATGGCTCTGTAGCTGGTGGTGGGGATGATGGTGCACTTTTCTCTGAGTAACACCCCTACATTAGAAGCTGAGTGCCAGGTGGGATAGGGGAAAATAGCTTTAGATCTTGGCTTGCTTCGGTAGGCATAGAACCACCACTTTTTAAGATAGAGCAAGGGCAATTTCACAATGAAAACACCTTAACTCCTTTGAGGAAGGGAGGTGTTGAGGAAAGGAGTACCTCAACTCCTTTCAGCTATACTTGCCCAAAACTTAGCTTCTGCAACATATCTTGGGGGCAGCATGAGAAATGTTGATGTGTTACTCCTCCCAGAAAGATAGCTCTCTAGCTGGGATCTGGGGGAGGAGAGAACTGTGTATTCTTGACTGCACAAGTCTAGAGTTTCTGTCTTGCTGAGTGGGGAAGGAGGAGGAAGGAAGTGGTCTCTCATCAAATGCTAGAGATTGTATATATTCTTAATGAATTTGAGCAAATGAAGAAAAATCTATTCAGTGCCCTTGGGATAATTTCCAAAAAGTTTAAATAGTGGACTTTTATAATTTTTACTTATTTCCCTGGGAAGTGGGTCAGTGGAGCTCTCATGCTGTCATGCTAGAACAATGTATACTTAAGTTCTATTTTGTCTGTTATTAGTATAGCCATTTCTGTTCTCTTTTTGTTATTGCTTGTGTGGTATGTATTTTTTGTTCCATTTGCTGCCAGTCTGTTTGTGTCTTTGAACCAATGTTTTATCTTTTTTCTAATCCTTTAATATCTGTTGTCAATCTCTGCCTTTTGATTGGAATGTTTAGCCCATTTAAAATTAATGTAATTTCTGATTCAGTGGGATTTTTGTCTGCCATTTTGATATTTGTTTTCTATATGTCATGACTTTATTTATGTACTTCTCCATTACTGCTTATTTTGTATTCAATATTTATTTTCAGTGTAACTTTTTCTTTTTTCTTTCTTTTATTATATGTTTAGTTATTTTTTAGTAGTTACCCTGAGGATTATAAACAGCAACCTAGTTTAAAATAACTTAGCTCAAACTGGTACCAAGTTAATTTCAACATAATTCAGAAACTTTGCTGCAATGTATCACCTTTTCCTAGTCCCTTGTTAGTGCTAGTTTTGTTATACCCATTACATCTTTACACACCATAAACACATAACATGGTTTTATATTTATTGTCTCACACTCTTTTCTTTTAAATTAGAAAGGAAAATGAAAAGGGTTGCAAAGAAAATACATTAAAATTAGAAAGGAGAATAAAAAGGGTTGCCAAGAAAATACATTAATATTTGCTTTTTTATATACTTGACTATGTAGTTATCTTTGCTGGTGCTTTTTATTTCATCATATGGTTTTGAGTTAATTTCTAGTGTCCTTTATTTCAGACTGTAGGACTGTCAGGGTTTCTTGTAGAACAGGTCAGCTAGCAATGAATTCTTTCAATTTTTGTTTATTTGGGATATCTTAATTTCTCCTTCATTTTTGAAGGACAGTTTTGCTGTATACAGTATTCTGAATTGACAGTCTTCTTTCAGCACACTTAACGTATTATCCCATTGCCTTCTGTCCTCTAGGATTTCAGATGGGAATTCAGCTGTTAGTTAATTTTAGAGGAACAATGTGGGTGTTGAGTCAGTTTTGTCTTGCTGCATATCATGCCTTGGCCTTTCAACAGTTTGACAATTATTCTCTAATTTTAGATTGCCCTGGATTTATCCCAGATAGCATATTTTGTGCTTCTTCTGTGTAAATTAATGATTCTCATCAAATTTTTAAGTTTTCATCATTCTTCACATTTTCTTTCTGCTTCTTTCTTTCTAGCCTGTCTTTTCAGGATTCTGATTATGCTTATGTTTGTATGCTTGATGGCGTCCCACAATTCTCTGAGGCTGTGTTAATTTTTCTTTGTTTATTTCTGTTCTTTAGAATTAATCATTTTAAGTGGCCTGTTTTCAGGACACTGGTTCTTTTGCTACCTCAAAACTGATGTGTTCCTCTAGTGATTTTGTTTTATTTCAGGTATTTTATTTGCTAATTTATAATTGGTTATTTTGTATAACTTCTCCTTTATTGGTATTCTTTATTTGGTTAGACATCATTTCCCATGGGTGGGGTTGAAAATTGTTGACATATTTTGAGAATCTGGCAAGCTACTTGTCTTGCCAATGGGTTTTAGCCCTGGGCAAGTTCACTATGGATTCAATGAGACCAAGGAATGATAATAGAATGTTCTTGGAATGAAAGGGTTTACATCCAACTTTATTCCCACAGTGGCAGGTCAATCACTAGAATCCCATGCACTCAGAGTGAGTCTGCATGCAGCAAGCTGGTCTCTGCCTCTGGGCTTCTCTACCCAAGCAGCTGTCTGTCTCTGTCCTTGGTGCTGTCACTACTCTAGTCTCATCTCTGCTCTACTGCAGCCAGGCAGCCATTCCACCATGTCACCCAGAACACTGGGAAGAGTTCTTTATATAGAATCAATAGCAATGTATTGCCCACATGTGTGTACTGAGCTAGCCGACAAGGACCAGGTAAGAATCCTGGCCATAGGAACCTTCAGTTTAACCACACCACTGCAGAGCTATGGAGAGGAGGATGGGAGTTACAACATGGTGAGCAAGTTGGGGTTCCTATGGCCAGGATCATCACTGAACTTAAACCACCTGATGATGTAACTGGCCTGTTGATAGGCTACCACTGCCACACCTTTAGGCAATAAGCTATTATTGCACTATATACAGAGGTCAGCCCAGTGCTGAGGGTAGAGGTAGAGATGCTAGTGCTCGACCTACCACTGGGAGAACAAGCCAGGTAACAAACCCTTTCACCCTAAGGAATGTTTGCTGTCATTTTGTTTGGTCACATTGAATCCATAGCAAACTTGCCTGGGGCTGAAACCCATTGGCAAGACAGTTGGTGTAGTCAACAGGATTCATTGTTGACCAAGGAAAAAGACAAGCTGCCCTTATGGGAGGGCTGTTTCAGCGGGCTGCCCCTGTGAATGGGGAAACAATGGATTGTCCCCCAATGAGTATGTGGTCTGAGGTGGCTTGCCTCCTAGAGGACTGGGCCCAACCCCAGGACCGGAGGCAAGTGGAGGTGATACCTGAGGCAGTAAGGGTGGCCTTTGGTATGGAGAGTAGGTCTTTTGAGAGACAGAGTGCCCGTGAGGCAGCGGGGACTGTGGGTTGGCTGCTTCTCACAGTATTAAAAAAGTCTACAGAAGAGAGAGACATACTCCTGGAAAAGACCCAAGAAATGGCAGCCCAAGAATGTGAGCTGTAAACATCTGTGGATTCCCTGAAGAAGGAAATGGCATTAATGTGAGAGGAGGCAGCATGAGAATGACAGCAGCGAGGTGCCATTGGAGAGGTAAACAATTCTTTACAGAATGAGACAGTAGCACTGCCAGGTGTTCTGAAGGAGAAAAAGGCCATCAAGGAAAAAGACGAACTCCTGAGGGAAGCACAGGTGGAGGTGGCATGAGAACACCAGCTGTGAAGAATTGAGGTGAAGGTAAAAGAGCTGCTGAAGACTGAGCTAGCATTTCTGCGAGGCATGATAGAAAAGGTAAACGTTGTAGAAGAGGCACTCGGGGGAGGTGAGAGAAAGTTGCCATCAGCCCCAGAAATGGCAGAGCTGGGGAAGGATGATGGGTGGTGCCAGAGGCACTGACCCCTCCTGTATTGAAAGCATGCCCAGTGATTGTAAAGAAAATAAAGACCCAGCAGCTGAAAGTTCCCCAAGGAGAAGAGCAGCCCCCTCCCCAGGTCGTGGAGCACTCTATGCTCTGCCCCTATACTCAGGCTGAGCTGGTGGATTTGGGCTCCCGGTTTAAGCAGAAGCCCTTGGAGTCAATATCAGCTTGGCTCCTGCGTCTGTAGGACTTAGGGGTGGATGGAATTGTTCTGTCGGGATCAGAGATGGGAAAGCTGGCTTCCCTGACAGTGCAGTCCGCCTTCAGGTAGTGATTACAAAATGCACATCAGACCCCAGGGAGTCACTTCCTGCTCGATTGGCTTATGGCAGCACTTCGTGCTTTTCCATTGACATTGAGCAGGAAAATCAGGAACAGTTTGCCTTCATGTGGGAAGGATGGCAATGGACTTTCACCGTCCTTCAACAGGGATACCTCCACAGCCCCACCATCTATCATGGACTTGTAGCCCAGGACTTGACTACATGGGACAAATTGCCAATGGTGTGGCTGTACCCTTATATTGATGATGTCATGCTCATGTCCGATTCTCTTTCAGATCTAGAAGGTGCAGCACCTAGACTGCTGCAACATCTACAGGAGAAAGGATGGGCTGTGAACAGTACCAAGGTTCAGCGACCTGGTTTGTCTGTCAAATTCTTGGTCGTCTGGTTGGGTAAGACCAAAGTGATACCAGAAGCAGTGATAAAGTCCAGGCCTTTCCTACCCCTACAACTGTAGCATTGCTACAGGAGTTTCTGGGTCTTCTAGGCTACTGGAGAGTGTTTATCCTGCACTTGGCACAGATTCTGAAGCCCTTATACTGGTTGGTACAAAAGGGCATCAGGTGGGACTGGGATGAGACATGTGCATTTCCCTTTACTACAGCAAAACAGGCAGTCAAGGCCATGCAGGCTTGAGTGTGATAGATCCATCAAGGCCCTGTGAGCTGGATGTTCATGTGACTGAAGACAGTGTTGTCTGGGGTCTCTGGCAGCGGCTTGAATGAACTTGCCAACCTGTTGGATTCTGGTCACAACTCTGGAAGGGGGCATAGGTACAACACACTTTGATAGAAAAACAACTGGCTGCCATGTATCACACCTTGCTGGCTACAGAACCCATCACTGGAATGACCTTGATAAAGGGAATAACCACCTATCCCATGTTGGGGTGGGTATGAGACTGGACCCAAAAGTCAAGGAGTGATGTGGCACAAACGCCCACACTGGCCAGGTGGGGTGCTTACCTACAGTGGCGTAGTACCCTCTCTAGTAGCCTCTTGAGTGAAGAACTCCAACTCCAACGCTTATTGGGGCCGGTGACATATACTACTGAAAAGCTGGAAGAACTTGCTTTTGAACCATTAGTAGCAGAGAGTCCCTATTGGGAGGGAAGAGCCCCTATACCCTAAGATGCATGGTACACAGATGGTTCCAGCCGTGGGCAGCCCCCAAAATGGAGGGCCATAGCTTTCCATCCTAAGACTGAGACAATATGGATGGAAGATGGTGAGGGGAAGAGCAGCCAATGGGCAGAATTGCGGGCCGTGTGGCTTGTGATCAGCCAGGGGCCCTCCCCTATAATTGTCTGCACTGACAGCTGGGCTATCGGTGCTTGACCCTGTGGCTACCAACCTGGTACCATGCCAGCAGGCTCATTGGTCACTGACCCCTTTGGGGACATGAACTGTGGCAAGACTTACGGGCCTGTGGTCAGACCAAAATAATTAAAGTATACCATGTGACAGGTCATTTGCCACTGGCATCCCCAGGAAATGATGAAGCAGATAAATTGGCCCAGATACGTTGGTTAGAAGGAAAGCCTGCCTCTGATGTAGCCCAATGGTTACATCAGTGTTTGTTGCATGTGGGGCAAAAGACAATGTGGGCTGTAGCCCATCAGTGGGGCTTGCCTTTGACCTTTCAAGAAGTTAGTAGAGCCTGGCAGGAGTGTGTCTTGTGCTCCAAAAGGGACTTACACCGAGTTACACAGGAACATGTTACAATAGCTAAGGGGCCTATACCCCTCGTTAGGTGGCAGGTAGACTAGATTGGGCCTCTACCTGTGTCAGAAGGATATCGGTATACCATGACTTGTGTGGACACAGCTACCGGACCTCTGGTTGCTTTTCCTACCCATTGTGCAGACCAGAAGATGACCAAAAGAGGCCTGGAGTGTTTCTTTGCCCCCTATGGCTGACCACAGGTAATTGAGTGATCAGGGCACCCATTTTACTGGACATACACTGCATGAATGGGTGCAACATCTGGGAATCACATGGCAGTTTCATGTGCCACACAGTCCTACTGCAGAAGGCATGATAGAGAGGCACAATGGCTTATTAAAATCTGGACTAAAGTCAGATATCAATCGTCTGCAGGGATGGTCAGTCCGCTTATGGTCCGTGCTATGGCATTTGAACGAGAGACCCCGAAAGGGAACCTCGAGCCCCGTAGACATGTTAATACATATGGCTGCCTCCCCTATACAACTGCAAGTACAAACCAAGGAAGAATCACTAAAGCCCAGGTTCGGCCACCAGAATAATATCTTGCTGCCAGCACCAACTGCGCTGAACACCAGAGACTCCATTGAGAGGACGTTGCCTTGGACCTTTTGACACATGGCCCAACGATGGCTGGCTCTCCTGGCACCTTGGGGACAAGGCCTGGAAGCTGGCCTCCTCTCCTGTGTATTCCTGGAATAACAGCAGAGTGGCTGCCAAAGGTCACAGTAGTATATCCTGAACGGCCAGAAGGTAGGAGCATCTTACCGGGGAGTTTTGTTTTTTCATTATGGCCAGTGCATGCACCTCCAGTAGCACTATATATAGACCGTTCAGTAACCCCCATGGGGAAAGGAGTAAAAGTATGGTATACTAGACGTGGAAGGGACCCCCTTCCTGCTACAGTCCTATCACAGGACCACTGTCTTGCATGCATCCTACCTGATGGACAAGATTTGCCTATGTTAGTGTCATTAAAACATTTGTCTTATCACCCTTAAGGTCTTTGTGGATTGGGAACTTCCTCTGGCTTGAGGATTATTATAATTTTTGTTATTAGGAACCTCCTCTAGCTTGAGGATTACTATAATTTTTGTTATCTGTATCAAAATCTTGTTGTATTTTTGTTATTATCTCTAAGTTGTTGTTATCCTCTGTTGCTGTTGTGGAATCTGGTTACAGCGCTCCAGCTTTCTCGCATAGGGACTATTGCAGAAGATTGAAAGCGTGTAGATTATAAGGCAAGAATCCTGGAAAGGTAGAGTGTGGGGAAGTTGGGGTTCCTTTGGCCAGGATCCTCACTGACCTTAAACCACCTGATGATGTAACTGGCCTGTTGTTAGGCTACCACTTTCACACCTTTAGGCAATAGCTATTACTGTGCTGTATAGAGAGCTTGGCCCAGTGCTCTGGGCAGAGGTGGAGATGCTAGTGCTTGATCTACAGCTGGGAGAACAAGCCAGGTAATAAACCCTTTCACCCTAAAGAACGTTTGCTGTCATTTCCTTTTGGTCACATTGAATCCATAGCGAACTTGCCCAGGGCTGAAACCCATTGGCAAGACAAACATGAAAGTTACAAGGCTGTTAACTCTACTGTTCTTACCGAAGTTTGGTGGGTTTTCCTGAATAAACACTACTCATATTGTTGCAAGCCTTTCATTAATTAATAAGAGTTCTGAAAAAGTTAAGTTTGACCATTTTTTCCAGTGTTTTTGTTGCTGTTATAGAGGGGTGAATTATAACTCTGCCATTTCCTGCTTTTCTTTTCCTGATAGCTTGGTTTTATTATTTGAAAAATCGTTTTTGTTTTATGTTAGACTCATTCTTCTCAAAGTGTGATTCTTGAATCAGCAAAATCTCCATCACCTGAGAGCTTGTTAGAAAACAGAATCTCAGGCCCACTCCAATGCATCTGAGTCAGAATGTGCATTTAACAACATCTCTAGGTGATTTTTTTGTACATTACTGTTGGATCAGTGTTGGTCTAAGTCAGGATTGTTTCAAGTTTAATGCATACATAAGTTATTTAAAAAGCATCTGGAGAGCTTCTTTTAGATGGTTGTTCTTGGAACCTAGGCCAAATTTACTAATTCAGAATTCATGCAAATAGAAGCTTGGGAATCTGCATTTTGAACAAGCAATCCAGATTATTGTAATGAAGTGTGAAAACCACTGATTTAGAAGCTGTAGTAACAAATAGGATTTTTTTCCCATTTTAATGTTAGTCTTTTTAATTTTTACAGTCAATGTTTCTATTTTAAAGAACGTATGTTCATTGTAATTAAGCAGGGGCTTTTCAGACAGAAGCATATGGAATGCTATTTTAACTTAAAGTGGTACATGTACAATATATGAAAAATTTAGTATTTATTAGATTGGTTTTTAGTTTTATTTGTGTGTCAAACTGTATTATCTTTGTGACTTCTTTTTTAGCCAAGACAAATTATGACCAAAATAAATTGCCCCAATGATTCACCTTGGATTTATAGAAATATAAAGAAATAGTGTAAATTTTTTCTGCTTCATAATTTTATGAGATTTAAATGAGAGTCAGGGCCTGATTTTAAATTTAAATTATTCTCTGGAGAAGAACTCTTCCTACATTTGCTTACCTATAACTTTAAAATGATATAAGCAGATCTGGTAGGTCTGATACATGTCTTGCATTGTTCATAGTTTCCATTTTACTACAGTTAATTTTGTCTGCTTAAAAAATTTTAATATTAATATTAATATAATCCTTAAAACCCTAGTATGAAAGCATCAGAACTGTCAAGCTAAAATAAAAGAACAAAACTGTTAGCATTCAAACACTAGGATATATGAACATATGTTCCATTTTAGTTTTTGTCTGCAGTTGTATGTATTTGCATATATGTGTATGGTTCAAGACTAAAACATTTTATTAATTTCATTTATCTGTTTTTCCTATAAAGCTATTATTGTGAGATCTTAATAACTGTTACATAATAAAGCACATTTCTTTCAACAAATCATGTTTGGATAAATCTGTTCTTACTATTATGCAGATTCTGTTCAACTCTGCAGGTAGAATGTGACCTTCCTTACATGACGTCTTCTTGACATTTTTCACTTTCTGCTATAGTATCATTTCCACACTGTCCTCCCACTGCAATGTAGGCAGCCTAAGGCAGAGAGGATAGCACATTCATGTTTGTATTTTCCAGCACCTAGTCCCACGGCTAACATGTAATGGAGTCTCATAACTGTTTCTTGAGTGAATGAGCATTATCATATTAGAAGGACTGAATTGCTGTGTGATTCCAGAAGATGGCATAATTATTAATGCACTGATTGAGTAGGTATCTGCATCTCATGTCTACTTCTGAAGAAACATTTCTCTCTTTCGGAAATAGGATTAGAAATAATGAAATGTGTGCAGCTCTGACAATGCACTGAGACTAGTGTGTGATGTTCACATTGTTTCTAGTGTATAATTTGAGCAATCATTGACATACTTCCGTTCCAGATCTTTCCCTTCTTTCTAACATATATATTTTGAGTTGCAGAATGAGGACACATGGAATTTTTGAACTCTAACATATTCTGATTCTAATTGTATTTTATGAATGAAGGAAAAACTTAGATTGTTGTGTGGTCATCTGAATTTTGTGGCCAGTAGAATTAAAAGTAATCCTTTTTTCATTTATTTTAGTGTCATTTTGGTGGAATCCTCAACATTTGTTTCTTTGCCGTGTCAACTAACTGAATCTAGACGATTTGTTAACCACACAAACAATGGGTAAATGTCAACATATTTTATGCTTATAATTGTCTGAGGAGAAAATCTGAGAAATTAGCATTTAAGTAAACTTGTTACATAATCACGTAATAGTTTTAATTTATTTCAAATGTTTAATTTGTGTTATATCAAATTTATCTTATTCAAGCTGTTTTTCTCACTTTAGATGTTACTAGGTTTATGTGCATGAAAATTGAATAAATAGGCACTTGATTAAATACAGTGGATTTTCATTATTCACGGTAGTTATGTTCTATAAAATTGTGGCAGTTAGTGAATACTGCCATTACTCCTAGGAGTGTATATATATATGTACACACATATATATATACAAATATACATGTATATATACATATAATCACATAGATTACAATCATAAATCTTCAAAGCAACATGTTCCTGGTAGATTGTATTTTCTTTACACAGAGAAAATGAGGTTCAGAAGTATTAAATGATTTGAATGACACTGACCCATCAACAAATGCCAGAGAATTATCTCCCACCCATGTCCACCCATGTCCACCTGGCCCCAGAGCTAGACCTTCCTGCACCTAGGCACTTCTGTACTGCCCCTTACCATCTCCATTCTCTGCTCATCCGTGTATGATAATTGAAACAGAAAAGCCCAATCACCTTGTTTGACTTCATCTGGGAACTTGCCTGGCTGATGACATGAACTTTTCACCTCTCTGCACATGTCCTGAAACAACTATGAAAGCACCATGAGTATTGATTTTGGGGTTACAAATCAGTTTCAGCAAGGAGGAGAATTTGTAAATAATGGAATTCATGGATAATGAGAATTGACTGTATTTAAGCTTATTCCACCTATGTTATGAGGTCTATATTTAGTTTAGAAAGGAACTTTGACTTCTGAATAGAGAAGCAGAATTTTTAAAAGTTAGGTTGCTTTATATATCTCTTGTTTTAAACTATAGAATGGCTGTTTAAAGTGAAGTAGAATAAAAATGATGTTAGCAAGGTGTTAAAGAAACTCAGACAGAAAGAAAATAATGTAGGTATCTGTTAGTGAAATGTGTGCATATTGACCATTACTATGTTGTTAGTTTATTTTATAACTTTGTCTCTGTGTAATTCTTGACAGCATCAGTGTCATCCTTTTAGATGCAAAAATGTCTCAGGAGACAAGATTGGATAATTTTGATAGCATAGGAATTCCCAATATTAGAGTCATCAGAAACCATTAAAGTGATTGAGCAGGTCTTGCTAAGATTAAAAGGAATGCAGTTTTTTTTTCCAAAAGTGAATTGTACTTAAACCAATAGTTTTAGGGGATTATAAGGATTGTATTTATTATAAGATGTTAAAGTTTTTCATTGGTTGTTTGGGGAGAAAAATTGGTAAAGGAAAAAGCAATTTTGGTCTTACTGTATTTGTTCTATTGAATGCTAAATTCTCGCTTAACTAAGGCATTGAAAGTCTTCCTTTCATATTTTACTTTAATGAACAATAAAATATGAATTAATATATTGAGCTATAAGGCAACATTATAGATATTATAAGAATAGAGTATTGTAGGCATTTTATGTTAATTTCCTTGTAGTGCCAAATACTAGATTATGAAGAACTCTTTAGGAAGCAATTCTTCTAGCTTTTTATCTTTTCAGTCCCTTGCTTCTTGATTACACAGCTGCTTTATAATCATAGATTTTACCTGAATGACCTTGAAGTAATTTCTTCACATTAATTTCAAATAATTTATAGTGTCACATATTAAACTAGAGTCAGATCTCAAAGCAATGCTGTAGGTATCTGTGACATAAGTAACTCAAACTTGGGTCACTTCATTGCACAGAAAAATTGAATCTACTTTTGTAATTTGCAATGTAGCAGGAATTCTATATCCCAAATTTTGACATAATTTCCTTCATACAATATTCTGAAAGGGTTTTGATTAGATCCAAAGTTCCAAAATTATTGAAGCTTACAGACATCTTTTTTATGTTATGCTTCTTAAATCAGAAACAAAATGGAATGAACAAGTATTAAGGCATTTATAATTTAATTTCGTCAGAAAAGAAAACTTTGGAAATCCTCACCCCAAATATTTGCCAGTTCAGCATGAAGTACAACCTAGGAAGTGTGTCTGCCATGGTCTCACACATTATCGATCATTCTTTCTCATAGTCTCTTCCATTTGTATTTATAATACTGTACTTTCCTAGTTCTCTCAAGCCTTCTTGTGATAAATAAAAAACAAAGTACAGTGACCTTGAGTGTTGCCTTGCCTCAGGGAGGGAGAACATGATCCAATATAGAGTAGTCAGGCCTTTGTAGATGAGCTCTCACAGACTACCTCACAGCCATTAGTTTAAAGCATTGAGTATCTATTCCTGTGTGCCTCTTTGAAGGCTGTCCACCAGACCAGAGGCAAGGGTGGGTCTTAGAAAGACAAACGCCACTCAGTTTCTCAAAAAAAAGGGCTGATTCTTGGTTTGTCATTTCACCACTGGCATGGATTGAATGCTGGGCCCCAAATCCATAGTGTAGACTTGAGATAGACCAGTCTCATGTCACTAAAAGGCTGTATTTCTGACCACTCTGAGGAGATTTATTGGAAGCAGTTACTGCGGCCCTCCATCTGGGATCCTGACTGTTCAGGTAGCAGACAAGTCCTTACTCGTTTTCTCAAGTATCAGCTAAGGTATCCAGAACTCCAGCAATCAAATCCACATTACAGGTCACGGAAAGGAGGAAGTTCAGGGATAAGAATGCCCTTTCTCTGTTACGGAAGCTTCCCAGAAATACAACAGAGTACTTCTGCTTGTAGCCCATTGGGCAAATCTTAATTAGATGACTGACTGGACTAACTAGAAGGAAGACTGAGAAATTACCTTTCTCCATATGTATATAAAAATAAACTGATGGTTTGGTCACTGAGGAAAGGGCCAATGGTTATTGGAATAGGCAACCAAGAATTTCCACCACGTGGGAATACAAAAGAGAGTTTTATCTTCAAATAGCACTAAGTTATCTAGTATTTCATCAATCTGGCTTCATAGGCATAATGAGGCCATTTGGTCTTTAAATATGTCTTAGTAATATAATTCTCAGTAATGTCACATACCCCATTTTTCTTAAAATTCTCCTTAATATTTGCCTCAAATAGATTTCCTGGCACAAACAAAATTTAAGAATATGCACTTTAAATCATGACCACAACAGAACTGTGGTATAGTATCCCTATAATTAACTCTCATATGTAATATACCATATAATTGGCATTACATCATCTCAATGAAGCCCTCGTCTGGTCTCTAGGTTTAATCAGCAAAGTACCATAAGAGAACAAGAAAAGGTTGAAGAAAATATCCATAAACTATCTGTATTTCTTTTAGAGTTTTTTAGATATCCCTAGTTTTCTCTTGTTAGGCACATGGTAATATTGCACTTCCCCAGTCATGTTGAAGTTATGTGTGAACATGTAACTTAATTGGCTAATGGCGTCGGAGGTGAGATGCTGGATGTTTTTCCAAGTGGTAACTTTAAGACACAGTGAGCAAGTTTTCTTGTTCCCTTGCCCTACCACAGTTTATTAGAGAAGCGCATACAGAAATGAAGCCTCCTTTACCAAGTGTCTCTGAATGCATTCTCACCACCTAGGATGGACATTTAGTGTGATACATAAATTATAGTGATACATTTGAAACCACACGGATGATAAAACTTTATACTCATCACACATTTTACTTTATGGGGACATGATCCATGAGCATAAGTAAGAGCAGTTAAGAAATTCTTATTCTGACTAAATCCAAAGGATTATCAGAAAGGATCAGGACAGGAGACTGATTTTAGCCACACTTTAAAAATGAATGTCAGATCAGCAGTGCTCAGAAATGAGCACTTTTTGAATGATTTCCCACAGTGACATGACTTACTCTTTTTTTTTCCAGTGGTACTGAATTCTTTATCATTCAATAAATTTTTACTAAGTGGCACCTCAAGTACAGTTCTGAGTACTGGAGAAATATAGGGTTAGGTAAGTCACAAATATGGCCTTCAAGGAGCCATCCATCAAGTAGAGAAAAAAATACAGAAATGGAGACAAGTGTACAGAACAGAATGAATTCAGAAGTATATGTTATTCCAAAATAAGCTCCTGATTGGCAAGGATTATCACTCTCTAAATATTATAGAGACCTTCGTAGAAGAAAAGACATTTAAGGACACTCATTTTGGGAGTTAAGGCTTCAACAGAAGAATTTAAGGGTGCCACATTCATTGCATAGCATAAAGGAAACTAGGTATTATCAGTAGATTATCAAAGTATTAAAAAATTATAATATATTAAAATATATACTTCATTAGTACAATACATAAGATCTGTGGAAATAATAGCTACCATGTTTTAAAAGTAGTAATGAACATAAATAATAGCTGCAGATATGTGCAAGAACTGGGATATGATATAAACAGAACTGTAATTATTTGCTCACCAATTCATAGTACAGCTAATACTACTGTGGTTTGACTTAACTTGTTGTTAAGAGTTAGTGGACGTCAAGAAGGAATTTTTACCCACTTAAGCTCACAGATTCACTCTGTCCTGGGACCCCAGGTTAGCATCCTTTGCTTTAGAGGCTTCTCAACTGCTCAGGGGCCAAAGTGGTACAAAAAGCAGCAAATATCCCATTTTTACTGCCCTTCAGATGGCCACAGGGCCCTTTTTTGAAGAACTCCTGGACACATAGAGGCTGAAATGAACCTAAAAATGGATCCTCTTATTTTTCTTCCCATGGTGCATAAAAACTATGCGCTGTTTGGTTGGGACACAGCCCTGAATGCTGACCCAAGGGTAGCTTCATGAAGGCTTATAATAAAGATCTTCCTTCCCTATCGGGAAAGGCTTGAGTAGGAAGTCATTCTGATTTATTCATGCCCTGAATTGAGCCAGTTCAGTGTCATTTTGATTAATTTATCTTGAAAAGAGCTGCATGCCATTACTGCAGAGGAGAAAGGCGTGTATCCCTTAGAATCCCATAAGTAGGTTCTACTCCCTGACTTTGGCCCGCTACTAAATTAGCAGAAAATATTCCATTGCTTTAGCTATGGTATTTCATATAATTTTAGCGCTTTTTGATGCAATTTCTTCCTTGAGACGAAGAGTTTAAAACATGCATCCTCTGCCATAGCTTAGCAATAGTCAGTGAGCATCTAGGTGGATGGCAGCATGGACTGGGATGCAAGGAGTAACAAAAAAGGTAAATGGTTTAAGGTGTTTTCTGTTCTGTCTTTGGGACATACAAGATACTAGTTTTGGAAACAACTTGGGTCTATCACTAAATTTCTTGAATAAAGAACACTAATCAGATAAAATAGAATTTTCCTGAGGCAAATTATTTTATTAAATTATTTTCTGATGTCTCTGAATTAATCATGATGATAGTTAGCTTTTTCAACAAGTCAATAAAATTCCTAGGTCTACAATTTTTTTTCTGTCTTTACCATAAATAGCACAGGTTACTCAGTTTTGGGGGTTTGAGAGTCTCCTTTGAGGAAGAAGCAGCTCTTTGATTTATTCCAAAGGCACTTTCATTAGCTGTTCTCCAATAAAATAAGTAAAGAAAAGAAAAAGATGACACCCAAATTTCTCTGCTTTTCTATTCACTATGAAAAATATGACTGAAGGGCTAGCGATTGCAAGTATTGAACAAAATGAAGCTTGGAGATTATCTGAGGATTTTAATCAGGCATTCTACCCAAAGCTCCATTATCAAAGAGATGGCAGTGGAGTTCTACATTGAGAATTAAGCATTCTTTGTTCTTTCCACTCTGTATGCTTTCCCTTACAAATGCTAAAATATCCATCTATTATGTCTCTGGTAGCCTTAAAGTATCTTTCAAATGCTCAAATTACATAAAATATTAGATTTTTTTTTACCTCAAAAAAAAAGCATTACTTAAACTGCTAATTAGAATGCTTGCGAGTAGGAAAAAAAAAAAAGAATGCTTGTGAGTAGAAGTAAAGCAGAGATCTGCCAATTAACTTTCAGAAATGCAGCCAGAGATTAAACAGCTGCCCAGGTCTTCTACCTTTATGAGAAAAAAGCAAATGTGGAAACAATAAGCTGAGAGAAGAGAATTTTTCAAGAGATCATGTTCTAGAGCCACTTCTGCAGAGAGTGCCTATGTAATCCTAAATTGAAGCCACCTCCTTTTAAGTCTCAGGATTTGGGTATTCATTATCAAATGTTTACATCTCTATAGTATTTGAAAGTAAAAAGGAATTGTTTTTACCACAACTTTTTAAAAACAGTGGTGGAAATGTTTATGATAGTTGCCTTTTTGCATTTTTAAAAATTACAAAACAATATAAACATGAAAATGACATATGAAATGAACCTGTGGTCTTTGTATATTGTAGGTAGCCATAATTTTTAAGGATCTATAAGATGTAATAGAGAAAGGAAGAAAAAGGAGGAGAAAAAAAGAAACATTATACTGTGTTTATAATAGCATGTTAAGTGAGTTAAGTTATACTTAGATAGTAAAAGTTAACCTTGAACCTTTCGTAACCACAAATCTAAGGCCTGCAATGGCAATAAGTACACACCTATTGATAATCACGCTAAATGTAAATGGTATGAATGCACCAATCAAAAGACATAGAGTCACTGAATGGATAAAAAACCAAGACCCATCTATATGCTGCCTACAAGAGACTTACTTTAAACTCAAAGACATACACAGACTAAAAGTGAAGGGATGGAGAAAGATATTTCATGCAACTAATAGGGAGAAAAAAGCAGGAGTTGCAGTACTTGTATCAGACAAAATAGACTTCAAAACAAAGAAAGTGACAAGAGACAAAGAAGGACATTACATAATGATAAAAGGGTCAATCCAACAAGAAGATATAACCATTATAAATATCTATGTGCCCAACATAGGAGCACCTTCATATGTGAAACAAATACTAACAGAATTAAAAGGGGAAATAGAATACAATGCATTCATTCTAGGAGACTTCAACACACCACTCACTCTGAAGGACAGATCAACCAGATAGAAAATAAGTAAAGACACAGAGGAACTGAACAACACATTAGAACAGATGGACCTAACAGACATCTACAGAACTCTACACCCAAAAGCAGCAGAATACACATTCTTGTCAAGTGCACATGGAACATTTTCAAGAATAGATCATGTACTAGGCCAGAAAAAGAGCCTCGGTAAATTCAAAAAGATTGAAATTGTACCAAACAGCTTCTCAGACCACAAAGGAATGAAACTAGAAATGAATTACGCAAAGAAAATGAAAAATCCGACAAACTCATTGAGGCTTAATAACATGCTCCTAAATAATCAATGGATCAATGACCAAATAAAAACAGAGATCAAGCAATATATGGAGACAAATGACAACAATAATTGAACACCACAAAATCTATGGGATGCAGCGAAGGCCATGCTAAGCCGAAAGTATATTGCAACACAGGCCCACCTCGGGAAAGAAGAAAAATCCCATATGAAGAGTCTAAACTCAAAATTAACGAAACTAGAAAAAGAACAAATGAGGCCCAAAGTCAGTACAAGGAGGGACATAATAAACATTAGAGCATAAATAAATAAAATAGAGAAGAATAAAACAATAGAAAGAATCAATGAAAGCAGGAACTGGTTCTTGGAGAAAATAAACAAAATAGATAAAACCCTAGCCAGACTTATCAAGAAAAAGAGAGAGTCTACATACATAAACAGAATCAGAAATGAGAAAGGAAAAACCACTATGGACACCACAGGAATAGAATTATTAAAGAATACTATGAAAAATTATAGGCTAAAAACTGGATAACCTAGAAAAAATGGACAGCTCTCTAGAAAAATACAACCTTCCAAGGCTGACCCGAAAGAAACAAAATCTGAACAGACCAATTACCAGCAACGAAATTGAATTGGTAATCAAAAAACTACCTAAGAACAAAACCCCTGGACCAGATGAGTTTACCACTGAATTTTATCAAACATATAGTGAACACCTAATACCCATCCTCCTAAAAGTTTTCCAAAGAGTAGAAGAAGAGGGAATACTTTAAAACTCATTCTATGAGGCCAGCATCACTCTAATACCAAAACCAGGCAAGGACACCACAAAAAAAGAAAATTACAGACCAATATCCCTGACGAACGTAGATGCAAATATACTCAGCAAAATAGTAGCAAATCAAATTAAAAAATACATTAAAAAGATCATCCATCATGATCAAGTAGGATTTATTCCAGGGATGCAAGTATGGTACAATATTTGGAAATCCACCAACATCATCCACCACATCAACAAAAAGAAGGACAAAAACAATATGATCATCTCCATAGATGCTGAAAAAGCATTCGGTAATATTCAACATCCATATATGATACAAACTGTCAACAAAATGGGTAGAGAGGGCAAGTACCTCAATATAATAAACGCCATATATAACAAACTCACAGCCAACATCATACTTATCAGCAAGAAGCTGAAAGTTTTTCCTCTAAGATCGGGAGCAAGACAAGGATGCCCACTCTCCCCACTTCTGTTCAACATAGTACTGGAGGTCCTATCCAAGGAAATCAGACAACACAAAGAAATAAAAGGCATCCAGATTGGCAGGGAAGAAGTTAAACTGTCACTGTTTGCGGATGACATGATATTGTACATAGAGAACCCTAAAGAATCCACACAAAAATTACCAGAGCTAATAACTGAATTCAGCACAGTTGCAGAATACAAAATTAATACACAGAAATCTGTTGCATTCCTATATACTAATGATGAACTAGCAGAAAGAGAAATCAAATAAACAATTCCATTCACAATTACATCAAAAAGAATAAAATACCCAGGAATAAACCTAACCAAGGAAGTGAAAGACCTATACTCTGACAACTACAAGACACTCATGAGAGAACTTAAAGAAGATACCAATAAATGGAAACACATCCCATGCTCATGGATAGGAAAAATTAATATTGTCAAAATGGTCATCCAGCCTAAAGCAATCTACAGATTTAATGCAATTCCTATCAAAATACCAACAGCATTCTTCAATGAACTAGAGCAAGTCGTTCTAAAATTCATATGGAACCACAAAAGACCCCAAATAGCCAAAGCAATCCTGAGAAGGAAGAATAAACTGGGGAGATTATGCTCCCCAACTTCCAGCTTTACTACAAAGCCACAGTAATCAAGACAATTTGGTACTGGCACAAGAATAGACCCATAGACCAATGGAACAGACTAGATAGCCCCGATATAAACCCAAGCATATATGGTCAATTAATATATGATAAAGGGGCCATGGACATACAATGGGGACATGACAGCCTCTTCAACAACTGGTGTTGGTAAAACTGGGCAGCTACATGCAAGAGAGTGAAACTGGATTATTGTTTAACCCCATACACAAAAGTAAACTTGAAATGGATCAAAGACCTGAATGTAAGTCATGAAACCATAAAACTCTTAGAAGACAACATAGGCAAATTCTCCTGAATATAAGTATGAGCAACTTCTTCTGAATGCATCGCCTTGAGCAAGGGAAACAAAAGCAAAAATGAACACATGGGACTACATTAAACTAAAAATTTCTGTATGGCAAAGGACACCATCAACAGAACAAAAAGGCATCCCAGAGTATGGGAGAATATATTTGTAAATGACATATCTGACAAGGGGTTAACATCCAAAATATATAAAGAACTCACACACCTCAACACCCATAAAGCAAATAACCCGATTAAAAAATGGGCAGAGGATATGAAGAGACAATTCTCCAAAGAAGAAATTCAGATGGCCAACAGACACATGAAAAGATGCTCCATATCACTAATTATCAGGGAAATGCAAATTAAAACCACAGTGAGGTATCACCTCACACCAGTTAGGACGGCCAACATCCAAAAGATTAAGAACAACAAATGCTGGTGAAGATGTGGAGAAAGGGGAACCCTCCTACACTGGTGGGAATGTAAGCTAGTTCAACCATGTGGAAAGCAATATGGAGGTTCCTCAAAAAACTAAAAATAGAAATTCCTTTTGACGCGGGAATCTCACTCCTTGGAATACAACTTCTCAGATTCATAAAGACATATGCACCCCTATGTTTATTGCAGCACTTTTTACAATAGCCAAGATATGGAAGCAACCTAAGTGTCCATCAGTAGATGAATGGATAAAGAAGACGTGGTACATATACACAATGGAATACTATTCAGCCAAAAGAAAGAAACAAATCCTGCCATTTGCAACAACATGGATGGAGCATTATTATGCTCAATGAAATAAGTCTGGCTGAGAAAGACAAGTGCCAAATGATTTCCCTCTTGTGGAGTATAACAGCTCAGCAAAATTCAAGGAACAAAATAGCAGCAGACTCACAGACTCCAGGAAGGGAGTAGTGGTTACCAAATGGGTGGGTTGTGGGAAGGCGGGTGAGGAGGGAGGGAGAAGGGGATTGAGGAGTATTATGTTTAGTACACATGGTGTGTGGGGTCATGGGGAAAACAGTGTAGCACAGAGAAGGCAAACAGTCAACCTGTGGCATCTCACTACACTGATGGACAGTGACTGCATTGGGGTATGGGTGTGGACTTGATAATATGGGTAAAAGTAGTCACCACATTGTTTTTTCATGTGAAACCTTCGTAAGACTGTATATCAATAATACATTAATAAAAAATAAAAAATAAAAATATAATGGAGTTCTAACTCCCAATACGTCAGAATGTGACCTTACTCGGAAATGGGGTCATTTTTGATATAACCAGTTAAGATGTGGTCATACTGGAATAGGGTGGGCCTTAACCCAATATGACTGCTATCTTTATAAGAATTCAATGTGAACAAATAGGAGAAGATGGCCATATGACAAAGGAGGTAGAGACTGAAGTGCTGCACCTGTAAGTCAAGGAACACCAAGGTTTGCTGGCAAGCACCAGAAGAGAAGAGGGAAGGAAGGATTCTCCCTTACTGATTTCACAGGGAGCATGGTCTTAATGAAATCTTGATTTCAAACTTCTAGCTTCTGGAATTGGAACTGTGAGACAATAAATTTATGCTGTCTTAAGCCACCCAGTACATAGTACTTGTTATGACAGGCCTAGGAAACTAATACAATGACTTGTGTGTTTCTAAATAAGAATTATCATGTATGAACTAATGACATTTTGCTAAATTAAATAATCCTTGATTTTCTATTTTTGAGACTAAACATTATTCCACATTGGGCATTGGAATATACTGCTATTTTAGAAGCACTTTTTACCCCAATATTTTATAACTGCTAAATTCAGCCAAAAAAAGTTGACATAGTATAGAAATAATAACAAAGAATAATAAATTCAAAGTTCTGTCTATTATATTGAGAAGGTCCAAACTGATGTTTAATAGGGACCTTGAATTTACAGGTCCAAAGGTGAGCACCTAATATCTTCCCTCAAAACCAGTTCTTGCAGTCTTCTCTCAGTTAATGCCAACCTTTAGTTGCCATTGCACAGGCCAAAAACCAGAGTGCATCCGTGTCCTCTGTTTTCCTTATACCTCTAATACTAGTCAATAAAGCTCTTTTTAAAAAAATAAACCATAAATCAAACACTTCTTACCACACTCACTGATAACACTCTGGTCCAAGCTGCTATCATCTTGGCCTTGAATGTCATGGCCTTGGTGTAATGACTTCCTAACTCTTATATCACATACAGATATCAATTCTAGACAGATTGTAGATCTAAATATGAGAGGTTCGACTACCTATTTTTCTAGAAATTACATAGATGTTCTTAAGAACCTCTGAGTATGGGATAACTACACAATACAAAAAGGTTGGTAAATTAAACTACATTAAAATTAAGAATTTAATTTCATTAAAAGACTCCATTAAGAGATTGAAAAGGAAATTCACAATAGAAGAAAAGGTATTTGCAACATATATAACCCACAAAGGTTTGTATCTAAGTATATAAAGATCTGTAAATTACTAAGAAAAATACAGACAAACTAGTAGAAAAAGTCAAGGGACATGAACAGGTACTTCCAAATACACTCTATCAAAATGCTCTATAAACATGATGAAGTCCTCAACCTCAGTAGTCATAAGGGAAATGTAAATTAAAAGTGTGTTAAGGTATCACTTTACACTTGCCAGAATGGTTAAAATAAGTCTTACAATACCCATTCCTTGAGGATGTGAAGCAACAACAATTTATATTTGGCTGGTGGGAGTGTACATAAAAGTACAACCAATTTCGAACTCTTCATCATTATCTACTACACTGAAATGATAGTGCATTCCTGTGTTTATCCTCAGTAGAAATGAGCATAAATGTGTGACAAAAGCATATATAATATTATAAACAACATTTTTCATAATATACCAAACCTGGAAAAAAAAAGCCTAAGTCCATCAACAATAAAAAGGAGTATTTTTTGCAGCAATGAAAATAAATGAAGATGGCCCATGGGACAACATGAATGGGTCAATAAGGCCTGGCTATCATTTTAGAGCCTCACATTTGACCAAAACAAGCATCAAAGGCAGTTTATAATATCAAAGAAAGAGAGCAGAAGATACACATAATGATAAAGACCAGAGCCTCTTAAAATGACCATGCAGATCTTAAGGGATATGAGGAAAAATATTACAAACATGAAATAACAGAATGTTGTATTTTAACAAAGAAACAAACAAAAAACTCAAAAGAAACATACAAATTAACAACAAAAAAATGGCCTCAGATGTTGATAGCTGACATGAAAGTTCAACAGAAAGGTTGGAAAATAAAGTTCAGTAAGTATGTCTGAATGTAAAAGCACAAATGTTGGGGGAAAAAAGAAGAAAACTAAAATATCTGTCCCCAACTTCTAAATCCAAAACACGGATGTCACAGGAAGAAAGGAGAGACAAAATAGAGAGATGGCATAATTTGAGATTTCCAGAAGCTGAAAGTTTTGTGTTTTCATAATGAAAGACAGCCCAACTACAGAAAAATGCATGAAAATAGAGCCACAGCAATATACTTCATTAAAAATTGTAAAGACACTGGGTACAATTACAGGCCATGCAAACTTCC
Source organism: Smutsia gigantea (assembly GCA_032199065.1). Taxonomy (NCBI): domain Eukaryota; kingdom Metazoa; phylum Chordata; class Mammalia; order Pholidota; family Manidae; genus Smutsia; species Smutsia gigantea. The sequence goes on along the minus strand of JAVSCE010011683.1, from coordinate 36,386 downwards.
AAAGTGGATGATGATTCAGGGATTAAGCTAGCTAAAAAAAATAGTTTACTTTACTATCAAACATCTTTCAATATTATGCAACTATTAATTATATGCAGAATGACAAATAAAAAGAAATAACATCTTAGAAAACATGTTAAAAATAATGAGAACTTAAAGAGAAAAGGGTAGCACTGTTTAGTGAAATGAAAAAAAACCCATGACCACAAGCTGGTTGAGCCAAATATTTTCACTTAATTGTGTTATATTTGTTAATAATTTTATATACATATATAGTTTTCATACATTAATATATTTTTAAAACAAGAAAAATGTAGAAAACTAGAAATAGGGTTGTTAATAACTTGTAGCAGACACTACTGATACTCCTCCCAGTTCCTGGCCCCCATCCCCAACTTCACATGCTTGCTGTTCATCTTCCACCTGAGACCTTAAGATAATGATTACCCTTGGGTCCTGGGTCCTCATCCCGAGGAAGCTTAGAGCAACTACCATGAGAGTTCAAAAGCCCCGCATCTTTGCATCAACACAGGACAAACACTGGCATGTAATTTATTAAGTTGCTGAACTCTCTGCAGGATTGGATAGTCCAGGATTGTACCTGCAGTCATACCCTTGCTTAGCTGCTTCTCTTTTCTTATCCTGCTTCCCCTGTTCTCTTACTGATTTTTCCTACTGGGATCACTTCCTTACTAAGTCACTTACACTGATGTTTTAGGTCAAGATCTGGAACTAGGAGAATTCAACACTCTCGAATATGTGTGCTGAGAGAAATTAATGAAAAGGCACTGATTTGCCCACTAGCACATACACTCTTTAAAAGCAGGAATTTAGGCTTGGCTACCCTGATGTTCCAGCACCAAACTTGGTGCCAGATATGTAATAGGAACTCAACACCAAAAGATAAACGGTTATACCTCAAGGACACGTGGTATTAACCAAATGAGCAAGTATTCTCAATTGCCCCGTGCGCACCCTCTGCTTGGCCTTGACCAAACTTTAGTCAGCCTTCTTCCATCTTTCCTACCAGCCCTGAACTCTGCGTGTCCCCAGCCCAGAGCAGCACAAAAACAGTGGATGGTGCCTTCCTTCTTGGCTTCTCCTGGAAATCAGCTTACCACAGTAAGATCGGTTTCCTATCAGTCCCTACTTCCCCACTAGTCATTTTCCCTTCCTTGTCCAGCTTCCTCTCCAAAGATTCTGCTTATCTCTGCTTGCCCCTCCTTTAGCCTATAAAAGAAAAAACTTCTTCTGTGTGATTTAGAGACCCCTGCAGGTTTCTGAGATCAGAACCTTCTCCCTATTGCAACAGGCCCCTCCAACTATTTCAATAGTCCCTCGTAACTATCTTTTTGAATAAAATCCTCTCCTTACAGTCTTGACTTGTTTTTCTTTCACATAAGTTTTCCACAGGGTAGTTTAAATATCAAACCTTCCTTGGGAAAGAAAAATCAGTTACTAAATATATACTTACGTCTTATCAAAAAAAGATTAAATGGGTCCTAATAATACTCTCAGATAAATTTTTCTCTTCCATGAACTAATTGTATCTATTATACAGAACTTACTTTCCAAGGTCACACTGTATTTCCGGCATTGTGGTTGGTCTTGGTAATTCAACAGTTAATCTCAGCAAATACCAGAACTCTAGGGCCATGTCAGGCTGAAAAATAATGCTGGTGGAGAGAAATACACAATATCTTGTCAGTGGTTTTAATTTACATAATAAATTTGGCAGAAAAAAATATCCCAAATAGGTGGTTTCAAATACAATATTTGACAACTGCTCTGTGACACATTCTGCTCTTGTAGATACACTTTAAAATTTTTTATTTCTGCTGAGAAAAGCACTTCATTATTCAAGAAAAACTGTCATTATTAACATCTGCTTAATAAATGCCTGTTGAATCACAAAAACCGTTTACATGTAATTCAAATGCCTTGCAGGAGGTATAACAAGAAAAATCCTGCTTTTAAACTGTGATTTAATCAAATTTACTTTGTTGAATTGCACACATGTCTATTTTCATGACAAGGCTATCAAGTGACAAGCAGCTCTGGAGAGGTTCCCTTCTAATCAGCATATGCTCACCTTTGGGGGGAAACAGAGAGAGCCTGTGACAGTCTACAGTATAAGTGAGCTGATATCCCAGCTCTGTTACCTTTCATTTGCACAGCCTTGAACAAGTCACCTAACTTGTTGAGCTTCAATGTCAACATTTATAAGATGGGAGCAATCATTCCTACCCTTACAGTTTATAGAATTTTATGTCTGTATGTATGTAAAATACATGCCCAGTGATAACAGTGTAAGCAGCCAGAAATATTAGCCAAAATTATGTCTTTTAATGTATGCTGATCAAGAAAATTTAAGATTCAGTCTGTGTTCACAAAGTTTCTACAGTCACCCTGGAGAGAGGAGACTAGCCTCCATTTCTAATGGGAATCTATCAAAATAGTGTCTCTTATAATATGTTATATTCTTATTTTCAAGCTTCACATTATAAAAATTATTGTCCTTCAAATTTTCACAAATACATTCATTTACTCATCATTCATTAAAGTAAGAATTACTCTAACTCTGAAGAAAGAGCATATAAACTAGCAAAAGGCATTTTCATGGAATAATGGAATGTATTGTACATACAATACTAACTCTAGTCTTTCAAACCATAATAAATAAAATGGAATATATTGAAAGTATTTTGAAAATAAAGGTGATCATTTTACTATAAATGAACTGAGTTAATTAGGAGCACAGAGGCTATGTGACTGTGTGTGCATGTAGTGAACATATAATGTAAAGAAAGTTTCTCATAATTACCATGCCACAAGAACACTTGTCATTATGCTAATATATGTGTGTGTATGGGTATATGTTTGTGATATGTGTGAGTGTCTAGCTATTCAGGATGGTGTAATACACTTAATTTCATTTACTTTATGTACTCCAAGGGGATGATTTTTAAGTAATTGAGAATATAAAATACAAATTTGTTTTCATCAAGAAAACTGAAAGTTTAGCCTCTAGTCCTTGTGGAATCATTTTCATTTGGTTCAATTTTTGCACCCAAAAAAATTTGGTTGGTGAAAAGTGAAATGAAAAGGGACATATAAGGAGCAATTTAGGAATTATTTAATCTGATATTCCCATAAATAGTATTTTACACTGCAGAAAATAATGGCAACTCTAAATTAGTACATTTTATCAGTAAATGGTATTAAACAGAGCTAACACTATGAACAAGTGTAATCTGAATGATGATAGTATGCAAAGGAATAATAATTTTAGAAGCTTACTTTCAAAGGATCAACAATAAAATATAACACTCCACTCAAACCACACCTTTCATCTCTGTAGCCCACAGTCACTGGAGAATACCATACAGCATAGTTGGTGCATTCTAGTGGATGCAGTTTAAGTTCCTTGAGTCCACTAAAGGCGACACGTGGTAACTGCACATCTAGGTGAATAATTCCCTTTTTTGGATTAGAAAGAGAAATTTCAATGCAAACGCTCTCCTGGAATTACTATTATTACTATGAGGTCATCTGTCAGTGTTTACACTAGCTGTGATCAGAATAAGAATCACCTATAGAGGCTGCTAAAACATAGACTACTGGCTGCCCCAAAGATTCTAATTCAGTAGATCTGGGATGGGGCCTGAAAATACATATTTCTAAAAAGTTATGACTGCTACTGCTGATCCAGAGGACACCCTTGAAATAGCTCTGTACATTAGCATCAAGGCCAAGGGAAAATCTGAACAAGTCAAGTTATGATGATGCTATCTGACTGCTCTTCTGTTTAGATTCCTTCCTTTCTGCTGGTTTCTCCTATCCTGCCCCCCCAGCTACCTCCACTCAGTCATAGAAGGCATTCTTGAAGTTCCAGGATACTTCCTGTTCCACATTCTGACCCTTTCTGGCTAATGACATATTACATCCCATGACAGCCATGATCTCCACTATAGGAAAAGTTAATTGAAGCAATTGTGTTAAAGGTGATTAATACACAGGACATATCTCAATCTTAACAAAGACCAGTTATCTATAATGCCTTAACCTAATCAAATAGAGAATGTTGGATGTTCCAGTCTTAATTAAAAGCTTGGTAACAGATATATATTAGGTCATGGAGCTATTTTCAAATTTATCAAATCATATCACAGGAGTGACAAAAAAAACTTGATACTAAGCTGGTGGGGACAGGTGGTGATGGGGAGAGAGTTATTCACAAAATATATCTTCAAGACAGTCATTATAGCTTTATCCAAGGAATGAACATTTGCTTGATTACCTCTATAAATATGTGAGTGGATAAATGTTACATTTTAGTGGAATGGAAATAGCATTTAGTGTCGTGAACAACATCTGGTGAGAAAAGATGGAAAGCGAGTAAATACAGAAGTTTACAATTAGATTGGATAGATATTATTTATAACAAATCAAATTTAATTATAAATGCAGTGGAAAATGGCCATCTACTATTGTTTCAGGAGATATTAGAATCATGAATTCCTAAAATAAGTGCACGTTAACTATCCAATGCTCTTAATTATAAAGAAGGAACAATAAAAATATAAAACGCAAAAAAAACAACAATGGCATTATGTCATGGAATTCAGTATTTCCTAGGCAACTTGCCATATTTTATGAGATGCTTATAGAACTTAGCCTCCTAGGATGTTTCTAAGAGTCAAACAAATCCACAACTAAACCAAAGGGATATGCTAGGATAACAAATACCAACAACCACATATTGGCCTAGAAACTTTGCCCAGATCTTTAGATAGAAAATTGAAGTATTTTGGACTGGACATTTGTCCTGGTCTATTACTCAGATATTTTCCAGAGAGGGTCAGTGTCAGTTTAAGACAATGCTATAGCTTTTCCACAGAAGTAAAAAAAAAAAAATGCTAGGATCTAAACCAGAGATTTTCAAAAGTTTTAACCACAACCCAGAGTAATTCCTTTTACATCACCATCAGCCCATAGAAACACCACTGAAAAAAAAGTTTCAAAAAGAGTCCCTAATGTTACTATGGGCTCTGATAACTTACTATTCAATTTCTTAAAAAACAAAAATGCTTGCTTTGACTCACTCACATTTTGAGATATATACATGGAAAATTTCTGGTCTGAAAAGGACAGGATAGAGTATTGGGATATGGAATTGCTTTATGTCTTACCCATATAAACTTTGAACACAAAATAAAATGAAATCAGCTTAAATTCACTTCCTCTGTGAACTACAGGCCATGTAACAGAAGCAGGCCCTCATGCTACAAACTTGTGACATTCTACAGTTGGCCGAATCTTAGGAGAAGAAATGGGGATGGCAGCTATGAGGCCCTTGTGTCACAGCTCCTCCTTGACACAGCCATGACAAATATCACTGCTGATCACTCCACTCTTTTCCAGTAGGTCTGGAAGTCCCCTCAAAATCCTTTAAGAGCAGCCTTCCAGGTAGTCATCAGTTGCTTGGACCTATGGATGCTAAGCCCTGCAATCTCTGGAGAATCACTGCAACCTAATTCTCGAAGTCTCAAAACCAGCAATAACTCAATAGAAATGAATGTTTCATTATAGTAAAAAGCTTTAAGTTTCCAATTAACTGTGCTGTATTTATAGCATAGTAAAACATATGTAATTTAACCATAATATTATAAAAATAATTTCTCATTTTCATAGTGGTTTGGATATTATTTTCTTCTAAGTTTAAATAGATAAAAATCTCTAAATGACACCTTTAAAATACATTGTATGAATAATTTATTTTAAATATACATTGACCAACAAGTTGTCGACATTAATTTGAACATTAACATTCTATCTATAGTTCCTTAAGATCCCAGAAAAAATAGATAATTCCTTCAGTATTTGCTGCATTTAACAACTTAAACAGAAGAAATTTTTGTCATTCATCATTTTATGAGATGATTAAAGTTTGTGAATTTATTCTTGGAACACCTCCTTTATATTATCTACATAATCCAGAAGTACATAACTATTTTGGGCAAATAACATACAAAATTTATAAAGAATTCATCATCTGCAGAAAAGGTTAACAGTCCTGCTGTCCACGGTATCCTGCCACCTCTGTTCCATTTTCTGATAATGACTCTTACTCAACAGAAGTAAAAGTCAGTTGAATTTCTGTGAATTCTTTAATATATATATGGAAGGTCTGAAATATTTGGTTGTTGTTTGTCTTGCTAATGACATATTCCTCCACTTCAATGAGTGATTTTATAAGCTTTTTAGAATTAAATATAAATTAATTTCCATTCGGTTTTTCTTTTTTTTAGTCTTTTTTTTTGCAACTAAGTTTTTTTTTGCTATCATCAATGTACAATTACATGAACAACATTATGGTTACTAGACACCCCCTATTATCAAGTCCCACCACATACCCCATTGCAGTCACTGTTCATCAGCGTAGTAAGATGCTATAGAATCACTACTTGTCTTTTCTGTGTTATACTACCTTCCCTGTGTCCCCCTACCCTACATTATACGTACTAATTATAATGCCCATTTTTCCCCCTTAACCCTCCCTTTCCACCCATCCTCCCCAGTCCCTTTCCATTTGGTAACTGTTAGTCCATTCTTGGGGTCTTCTGTGAGTCTGCTGCTGTTTTGTTCCTTCAGTTTTTTGTTCTTATACTCCACAGATGATTGAAATCATGTGATACTGTCTTTCTCTACCTGGCTTATTTCACTGAGCATAATACCCTCTAGCTCCATCCATGTTGTTGCAAATGGTCGGATTTGTTTTCTTCTTATGGCTGAATAATATTCCATTGTGTATATGTACCACCTCTTCTTTATCCATTCATCTACTGGTGGACACTTAGGTTGTTTCCATTTCTTGGCTATTGTAAATAGTGCTGCGATAAACATAGGGGTACATATGTCTTTTTCAAATGGGCTGCTGCATTCTTAGGGTAAATTCCTAGGAGTGGAATTCCTGGGTCAAACAGTATTTCTATTTTTAGTTTCTTGAGGAACCACCATACTGCTTTCCACAATGGTTGAACTAATTTACATTCCCGCCAGCAGTGTAGGAGGGTTCCCCTTTGTCCACATTCTCACCAACATTTGTTGTTGTTTGTCTTTTGGATGGTGGCCATCCTCACTGGTGTGAGGTGATATCTCACTGTGGTTTTAATTTGCATTTCTCTGATGATTAGGGATGTGGAACATCTTTTCATGTGCCTGTTGGCCATCTGAATTTCTTCTTTGGAGAAGTGTCTGTTCACATCCTCTGTCCATTTTTTAATTGGCTTATTTGCTTTTTGTTTGTTGAGGTGTGCGAGCTCTTTATATAATTTGGATGCCAACCCCTTATCAGATATGTCATTTATGAATATATTCTCCCATACTGTAGGATGTCTTTTTGTTCTACTGATGGTGTCCTTTGCTGTACAGAATCTTTTTAGTTTGAAATAGTCCCACTTGTTCATTTATGCTTTTGTTTCCCTTGCCTGGGGAGATATGTTCATGAAGAAGTCGCTCATGTTTATGTTCAAGAGATTTTTGCCTATGTTTTTCCTAAGAGTTTTATGCTTTCATGACTTACATTCAGGTCTTTGATCCACCTTGAGTTTACCTTTGTGTATGGGGCTAGACAGTAGTCCAGTTTCACTGTCTTACATGTAGCTGTCTAGTTTTGCCAATACCAGCTATTGAAGAGGCTGTCATTTCCCCATTGTATATCCATGGTTCCTTTATCATATATTAATTGACATATATGTTTGGGTTTATATGGGCTCTCTAGTCTGTTCCATTGGTCTATGGGTCTGTTCTTGTGTCAGTACCAAATTGTCTTGATTAGAGTGGCTTTGAGGTAGAGCTTGAAGCCAGTGAATGTAATTTCCCCTGCTTTATTCTTCCTTCTCAGGATTGCTTTGGCTATTCAGGGTCTTTTGTGGTTCCATATGAATATTAGAACTATTTGCTCTAGTTCATTGAAGAATGCCATTGGTATTTTGATAGGGATTGCATTGAATCTGTAGATTGCTTTAGGCAAGATGGCCATTTTGACAATATTAATTCTTCCTATTCATGAGCACAGGATGTGTTTCCATTTATTGATATCTTCTTTAATTTCTCTCATGAGTGTCTTGTAGTTTTCAGAGTATAGGTCTTTCACTTCCTTGGTTAGGTTTTCATCGGGTTTTTCTTGAAACTCAAAATATTAGTGACTGTACATGGTGACTTAAAAGCTGTCTTTCATCTTCATGTGGCCTCTTTTAGGTTCAGTGATAGCTTTCTTTTATAATGTGTCCAGTATGTTTCTCTTGATTATACTTAAGGAATATTTTAGCCAACATAATTACTGTTTAAAGAAATTGCTTACACTTCTCAGTATCCTTTATAAAAGGACTAAATTTTTATAATATGTAGTTAATGTATAAGAAAATACTACATATTTATAATATATACATTATATAACATACATTAAAAATATAAACATATGTATTTAATCCTGTGGAATGTAAGTAAAGATTTTAAAGCATGAGGGCATTCGTGAGGGGCTGAAATTTAGAATATTGAAAAAAATTCAAATACTCAGGTAAGATTGGATGCAATTTTAAAATATGTACAGATTGTGGTTAAAATTGCCTTGTTTCCAGAATCTCTTGCCCAGCTCTAGTGCAGCTCCATATCAACAGGTGTTTCCAAGGCGTTGAGAGAAGTAACCATCTCCATATCAATGGGTAATTACATGGGCAAGTGAGGGCTTATCTGAACTGGAGAGGCTGGGAGAGTATTTGCTTGCTTTTGCTGCAGCAGGAGAGAGAGACGTGGGATGATTCTTTGTAAGCAGTAAATGGGTTTTAAACTTTATTTCTCCCTTTGACTGATTTCAGTTTCAGCTAGGTATTTTGCCCCAGGATTTCCCTGCCCCACAGTTACACAGATCATTGAATTTTGCAAGTTACAAACCTTTTCAGAGGAAATTTGAATACCAATATTCACCTTAAAACAAATACAAAATATCTTCAACATCTAAATATACTTTATATATTATTTTCTTAAAATAGAAGAAACATTTTGAGTTTTAAAAACATAAATTAGATCAGGTCATTCCTCTCTTTACAACCTCTAATGGCACATAGTACAAATTCTCTCATCTTGCCTTTGAGGTCCTACAAGACACGGTCCACCTGCACCCCTCATCACAAGTCACCCCCCTACCAAATCTGTCCAAGCTCCAGCCTCAGAAGCTTCTTCTCTGAAGGAGCCTGGGCTCCCTCCTGCTGGCTCCCTTCCCACTAGCCTCACATCATGCCAAGGGCTCCTGCATTTGTTAGTCCCTCTACCTGGGTGCACTGCTTCAGTCTTCATGCCACTATCAGTGGAACGCTGGGCTGTTTTTGTTCCTAGCATTATTACCATCTAACTTGATATGTCGTTTACTAGCATGGTAACAGGCATGCTGGATGGACTAAATAAACATGGTGGATTGCAACCCAAAAATTGGTGAGTTCCTGTGAACAGTTTGGTCCACAGATGGAGGGAAAATGGCTAGAGTGAGAGCAGCAGCACTCTCTCCCCGACAACTGCTGTCCAAGCCAGGCAGGATATCCCTTTCTCCACCCTCTGTTATCATCTCAGGAAACCTCCCAAAGCTAGAGCAGCCTCATTGTCAGATATTTAAAGTACAAAATCAATCAACCTTTCATCTTATATCCAGTCAATGTTTTTCCTGATCTTCCTTCCTGTCACCCCTCCCCCAAGGCATCTAGTAATTTCTCAGACTGCTTATGAGGAAGAAGGTAGACACCAACTGCTCTCTTCAATCCCTGGCTCTAACTTCCTCTTCTGCAATCGCTGTGCCAGTGTGGCTCCTTCAGGTTACAGGATGTAGATGGGACAGGAAGTCAAAGAACAGCACAAAGTCCATTAACTTAATTGATGCTGGTTGATCTTCTCCAGGTGACCTTCTAGGTTCCTTCTTTTTTCCTCTTTCTTGCATTACCTCACACAGACTTTCTCCTGGGTTCTTCTCGCTCTAGCAGAATATATCTAGAGCAGATCCTTTTAAAACAGCCCAAGCTCAATCTTCTCCCATGGAGTAGAGTCCACTTTGATACATAAAGTCCAGTGGAAGTGACGCTGCTCTCACTCTAGCCATTTCCCTCCATCCGTGGACCAAACTGTTCACAGGAACTCACCAAAATCCAATAGGCATTAAACTGTCAGTTTGCACTCTTTAAAGAAGCCACCCCAACTGTCTTTGCATTCTGGCCATCACATATATAGGCTGGAAGTGGGTCATCAACCTTGACATGGCAGAATATCATCTCTCCCACAAAATTCTGTGCTCCCTTTCACAGTATGAAGGTATCAATGGCAGCAGCTGTCCAACCAGAGATTAAATCGTGAGTTAATTCAGGCAGCCCTCTTTCACGAAAGTTACTGGACAAGGAGAGCTGCCTCAGATCAGAGAGTGGGTTAACTCTATCACTTGGCTGGTGTTCACACCTTCTCTGAACAGGAAAAATTTAAGTCACTGAATAACTGTGCTGAAAACTTCATCATTTTCTGCTTTTGCTGGATTAGAGTAAATAAAGATTATGCTTTTTGCCCACAAAAGCCTAATTGAATTAATGACAATTCAATATGCAGTAGCAGAAAGTATTCTTCACTACATCCTCTCTCAGAAAGTAATCATGAGTTCATTATAAAGGGATTATTTCTGAGGTCCAAAACACACAATATATTAATTTAAGTAAGGCATATTATTGAGGAAATCTACAATTTTAACCTTATTCCACTTGAAACCATTATCAAGTCAATAAACACACTGTACCAAAGGATATTTTGAAATGTAGCCTGTAATTCAGAGGAAGTCATAACTAAAATTTGTCTGAGTAATTTTCCCAAATTGAAAAGTCAGTGCTTGCAGTTCAGAATTCAGAGGAACCAGGTAGACAGCTGTAAACTAGAAACATGTTCTCATTCATCTGTTACTGTCACCTGCCTGTCGCTGTACCTACAGAAGTGCAGGGGACCAAACTGTGCCACCACAACACAGGCTTCTTTGGCATATTGACTATTTTAAGCTAATTATTTTTAGGAAACTGCAGACACCACAGAAGCTCTAAAAACTGAGTAGAACATACTCTTTTGTAAGAGTCATTTACAAGTATAAGGAAAATCTCCATTTGTAAGGCTATCTCCCTCTCTATCAGGAAGAGAAGGATGTCTAAATCTCTAGAGACTCTTATCACTGGAGGAGGCAGAAACTTAAATCTAGGTAAGGACCACACCTTTGATTACTGTGCTTTTCCTGGTCACCTCTCACAACTGGCTTCCCACCCCTAACATCTTTTGTTTCTAGCTGAAGATGGGATTTAAGGTGGTGCCTTTGGCCATTTCCTGGAGACACTGTTTTCCTGGTCTCTCCCATATGTACTGGAGACACACATGTTACCGAACGTTAGTTTGATTTTCTCCTGTTCATCTGTCTCAGGTCAATTTAATTCTGACACCAGCTACAGAACCTTGAAGGGTAAAGGAAAATCTTTTGTCCCCATCACCACTCTCTTACTAGTTTGTGGACCTCCCCATTAATAGAATAGTGAACTTAATTGATTATATAAAGACAAAATCAGTAGAGAAATGGTCATGCAAACAGTCACAGACAACAAAACATATATTATGACTGCTCTAAAACCAAAGCACAAGGTTTTGTTCACTCAAGTTTTGTTTTCAGAAAATATTTAAACTCACTGCTGAATGTTGGAATTATTATCAGTGGGAAGACAGCAGGTTACCCTCATCTTTCTCCCAAACTTTACGACATACAAGAGATTTTTAAGTTCAAACAAAATGGAACAGTGGATATTACATGGTGAAATTTCCAAGAGAAATACTAAATAATTTACACCAACAGAGAATGGGTACTAACTACTGATTACTGTTTATTGTGAATATAATCTGATGTTTGGAACCTACTGTAAGCAGTAACCAAAGTTATGTGCTTTGAGGGTGTAAATATATCTTACACCAACTCTGGAGAGATTCTGACCATTCATTCATCTGTAGGGAAGTTGTGAAAACTGAGGTAAATGTAACAAAAGCTTAGATGCCGATGGAAAGTCAGAGATGGCTTAGTATCTTGAAAGTTGCATTGCCACATCTGATGATCTAAGGTTTAAGCAAAATATTTCTCAAAACTTTACCAAAACAGAATGAAGTCAAAAATATTAGGAAAAAATATATAGGTAAGGACAACAATTTTAGTGTCCTTCTGAAAGTATTCATAAAGCACCTTTTTCAACAAGTACACAGAATTTTATTTGATGGGATTATTTAAAAGAACCCATATTATCTTCACCACCCTAATCTTCATGTTGAGAGTTAAAGAGGGCATATGTTTTTACCTTGACAATTATCATTAGAAAGGCAGGAAACATAATAACTTGGTGACAACATCACTGTCATTGGTAGCCTAAGTGGGTACATTTAGTTGAAAAAGACTCCCTTTCTCCACTAATCTCAGATGAAAGTGATCATTTGATTAATATACCACAAACAGCTATAATGAAAAAGAGCAATCTATCAGCTGATGGTGCTAAATTTTGCTCATGCATTATAATGTAAAACTGTTAAGTGGAGTGGGGGCTCAGGGATTGCCTTTTCACCTACTATGTAGAATCTGAGGGGAAATTATTTAAATGATAATCATAAGTAAATACACAACTAAAATGAGTCATAGGTACCACACTGTAGTACCAGGAGAGGTTTAAATTAAAAACAGATAGGAAATCAACACAAAATGAATCAAGATTATATGATAATAATGGAATTTATTGCATGAGAAGAGGCAAAGGGTGGAGGGGGGCTGTTGGGCATAGGTTTGTCCTGTGGTCTCATGATGTCTCTCCAGTGAAGGACACGGAGATTGGATTAAAGATGGCAGCCTGAGAGGTGAGACAGAGGCTTCCTCCTAAAACCTCATATAATATGAAAATAAAGCTACTACAACTACTCTTGAAAGAGCAACAGGAAAGAGGATGGCAACAAACTGCATACACCTGGAGACAAGAGCAGCCCTCACAGAGAAGGGTAACATACTAAAGCTGTGGTCCTGCAGGATCGAACCCCTTCCCCCACCCCAGCTCACTGGCAGGAGGAACAGGAACGGAGCAGGGAGGGAGTGGAGATGTGGGACTGCTGAATACCTGACTCTGGAGATCTGCTCTGGGAGCACAAACCTACATTTCATGGTGCTTGCATGATACTCTTGTAATTAGGGGGTTGGAAAGCTAAGACAGGCAGAATCCCTGGAGAGACTTTAAGATTCCAGCTGCTTGTGAAAGCAGGGATCCTTACCCAGCTGCTTGGGGACAAAAGAAAGGCAGGCAGTCTGAGAGACTTCCTAACAAAGAAGCCCTTAGCAAGAGGGCTGCTAAAGGGGCAAGGATTGCACAGAGCTTACTGCTCAGGAGAAAGGACAGGCAGACCAAATTGTCTGGGTGTACTCTGCCCAGCAGGTTGGGAGCTTTCAAGATCTTCAGGTGCTCCAGTTCCCTGGCTGCCTACACAGCTCCAAGAACCCCTTCTGTGACAGGCAGACTACCGCGCCTTTCTTCTGGCCAGCCCCACTGGGCTTGCAAACTGGGAAAAACCTTCCCTGGTGTTAGGCCAGCCAGAGGGAAGATCTGTCTACAGCAACTAAAAACGCAAAGCACAGCGGCTTAAGCAACTAAAAACTCAAAGCACAGCAGCTTATACCTGTGTGCTCAGCCCACTGGTTCAGGCAGTGGAGACAGGCATAGCAGCCAGGAACCAGGAACCGGCCCCTTCCTCCCCCTGGTACCAATGCCACTCCCCTACAATCCCCCACATTGCATCAGGGGCTGAGCAGCTCCAGAGAGTAGAGCTTCTGGGCACTAGAGGGCGCCATACACAAATATGAAATGCCAAAGGAACCTGGTCCAGAGTAAAATTATGAATACAACTCCTGAGAAAGACTTAAGTGATATGGACCTTATGACTCTCCCTGAAAGGGAGTTCAAAATAAAAATCATGAACATCCTCATGGAGGTACGGAAAGATATTCAAGAACTCAGGAATGAATTCCAGTCAGAGATCCAATCATTGAAGAACACAATGGGCGGTATTAAAAGCAGATTAGATACGGTGGAGGAGACAATAAATGAAATAGAAACTAGAGAAGAGGAATACAAAGAAGCTGAGGCACTGAGAGAAAAAAGGATCTCTAAGAATAAAAGAATATTGAGAGAACTGTGTGACCAATCCAAACAGAACAATATTTGCATTATAGGGGTACCAGAAGAAGAAGAGAGAGAAAAAGGATAGAAAGTGTCTTTGAGGAGGTTATTGCGGAAAACTTCCCCAATCTGGGGAAGGAGATAGTCTCTCAGACCATGGAGGTGCACAGATCTCCCAACACAAGGGACCCAAGAAAGACAACAGCAAGACATATAGTAATTAAAATATCAAAGATCAAGGATAAGGACAGACTATTAAAAGCAGCCAGAGAGAGAAATAAGATCACATACAAAGGAAAGCCCATCAGGCTATCATCAGACTTCTCAGCAGAAACTTTACAGGCCAGAAGGGAGTGGCATGGTGTATTTAATGCAATGAAGCAGAAGGGCCTTGAAACAAGATTACTTTATATGGCAAGATTATCATTTAAATTTGAAGGAGGGATTGAACAATTCCCAGATAAGCAAAAGCTGAGAATTTGCCTCCCAAAAACCATCTCTACAGTGTATTTTGGAGTTACAGCTATAGATGGAAGTGTTCCTACGATTTAATAGCTGTCACCAGAGGTAATAAAACCACAATAAAGAAAATAGAACTGCTAATTACTAAGCAAATGCAAAATTAAATTAACTATCCCCAAAGTCAATCAAGGGATAGACAAAGACTACAGAATATGATATCTAATATATAAAGAATGGAGGAAGAAGAAAAAGGAGGAAACAAACAAACTAACAAAGAACCTTTAGATTGTGTTTGTAATAGCATATTAAGTGAGTTGTTAGACTTTTAGATAGTAGGGAAGTTAACCTTGAACCTTTGGTAACCATGAATCTGAAGCCTGCAATGCCAATAAGTACATACCTATCCAGAATCACCGTAAATGTAAATGGACTGAATGCACCAGTCAAAAGACATAGAGTCACTGAATGGATAAAAAAACAAGATCCATCTATATGCTGCTTACAAGAGACTCACCTCAAACCCAAAGACATACACGGACTAAAAGTGAAGGGATGGAAAAAGATATTTCATGCAAACAAGGAGAAAAAAGCAGGTGTTGCAGTACTTGTATCAGAAAAAATAGACTTCAAAACGAAGAAAGTAGCAAGAGACAAAGAAGGACATTACATAATGATAAAGGGGTCAGTCCAACAAGAAGATATAACCATTATAAATATATATGCACCGAACACAGGAGTGCCAGCATATGTGAGACAAATACTAACAGAATTAAAGGAGGAAATAGACAGCAACGCATTCATCTTAGGAGACTTCAGCACACCACTCACTCCAGAGGACAGATCAACCAGACAGAAAATAAGTAAAGACACAGAGGCTCTGAACAACACACTAGAACAGATGGACCTAACAGACATCTACAGAACTCTACACCGAAAAGCAACAGGATACACATTCTTCTCAAGTGCACATGGAACATTTTCCAGAATAGACCACATACTAGGCCACAAAAAGAACCTCAGTAATTTCAAAAATATTGAAATCCTACCAACCAACTTCTCAGATCACCAAGGTATAAAACTAGAAATAAATTTTAGAAAGAAATCAAAAAGGCTCACAAATACATGGAGACTTAACAACACTCTCCTAATTAATCAATGGGTTAACGACCAAATCAAAACAGAAATCAAAGAATATATGGAGACTAATGACAACAACAACACAAAGCCACCACCACTGTGGGACTCAGCAAAGGCAGTTCTAAGAGGAAAGTATATTGCAATCCAGGCCTATTTAAAGAAGGAAGAACATTCCCAAATGAATAGTCTAAAGACACGATTACTGAAATTGGAAAAAGAAGAACAAATGAGGCCCAAAGTCACCAGAAGGAGGGACATAATAAAGATTAGAGAAGAAATAAATAAAATTGAGAAGAATAAAACAATAGAAAAAATCAATAAAACCAAGAGCTGGTTCTTTGAAAAAATAAACAAAATAGATAAACCCCTAGCCAGACTCATTAAGAGAAAAAGAGAATCTACACACATAAACACAATCAGAAATGAGAAAGGAAAAATCACGACGGACCCCACAGAAATACAAAGAATCATAAGAGAATATTATGAGAATCTATAGGCTAACAAGCTGGAAAACATAGAAGAAATGGACAACTTCTTTGAAAAATACAACCTTCCAAGACTGACCAAGCAAGAAACAGAAAAACTAAACAGACCAATCACCAGCAACAGAATTGAATCGGTAATCAAAAAACTACCCAAGAACAAAACCCCCGGGCCTGATGGATTCACCTCTGAATTCTACCAGACATATAGAGAAGAAATAACAGCCATTCTCCTTAAAGTTTTCCAAAAAATAGAAGAGGAGGGAATACTTCCAAACTCATTCTATGAAGCCAGCATCACTCTAATACCAAAACCGGGCAAAGACCTCACCAAAAAAGAAAATTACAGACCAATATCCCTGATGAACGTAGATGCAAAAATACTCAACAAAATATTAGCAAACCGAATTCAAAAATACATCAAGAGGATCATACACCATGATCAAGTGGGATTCATCCCAGGGATGCAAGGATGGTACAACATTCGAAAATCCATCAACATCATCCACCACATCAACAAAAAGAAGAACACAAACCACATGATTATCTCCATAGATGCTGAAAAAGCATTTGACAAAATTCAGCATCCATTCCTGATTAAAACTCTCAACCAAATGAGTATAGAGGGCAAGTACCTCAACATCATAAAGGCTATATATGACAAACCCACAGCTAACATCATACTTAACGGCGAGACGCTGAAAGCTTTTCATCTAAGATTGGGAACAAGACAGGGATGCCCACTTTCTCCACTGTTATTCAACATAGTACTGGAAGTCCTAGCCACAGCAATCAGACAAAACAAAGACATACAAGGCATCCAGATTGGTAAAGAAGAAGTTAAATTGTCACTATTTGCAGGTGACATGATACTGTACATAAAAAACCCAAAAGACTCCATTCAAAAACTACTAGAACTAATATCTGAATTCAGCAAAGTTGCAGGATACAAAATTAACCCACAGAAATCTGTTGCTTTCCTATACACTAATGATGAACTAACTGCAAGAGAAATCAGAAAAACAATTCCATTCACAATTGCATCAAAAAGATTAAAATACCTAGGAATAAACCTAACCAAGGAAGTGAACGACATGTACTCTGAAAACTACAAGACACTCCTAAGAGAAATTAAAGAGGGCACTAACAAATGGAAATGCATCCCATGCTCTTGGCTAGGAAGAATAAATATTGTCAAAATGGCTATACTACCTAAAGCAATCTACAGATTCAGTGCAATCCCTATCAAACTACCAACAGCTTTCTTCAATGAACTCGAATAAATAATTCTAAAATTCATGTGGAACCACAAAAGACCCCGAAGAGCCAAAGCAATCCTGAGAAGGAGGAATAAAACAGGGGGAATTACACTCCCTGACTTCAAGCTCTACTACAAAGCCACAGTAATCAAGACAATTTGGTATTGGCACAAAAACAGACCCACAGACCAGTGGAACAGAATAGAAAATCCAAACATTAACCCAAACATATACAGTCAATTAATATTTGATAAAGGAGCCTTGGATATACAATGGGGAGATGACAGCCTCTTCAGCAGCTGGTGTTGGAAAAACTGGACAGCTACATGTAAGAGAATGAAACTGGACTACTGTCTAGCCCCATACACAAAGGTAAACTCAAGGTGGATCAAAGACCTGAATGTAAGTCCGGAAACCATAAAACTCTTAGAAAAAAACATAGGCAAAAATCTCTTGCACATAAACATGAGCAACTTCTTCATGAACATATCTCCCCGGGCAAGGGAAACAAAAGCAAAAATGAACAAGTGGGACTATATCAAGCTGAAAAGCTTCTGTACAGCAAAGGACACCATCAGTAGAACAAAAAGACATCCTATAGTATGGGAGAATATATTCATAAAAAACGTATCTGATAAAGGGTTGACATCCAAAATATATAAAGAACTCATGCACCTTAACAAACAGAAAGTAAATAATTCAATTAAGAAATGGGCAGAGGACATGAATGGACACTTCTCTAAAGAAGAAATTCAGATGGCCAACAGAGACATGAAAAGATGCTCCACATCCCTAATCATCAGAGAAATGCACATTAAAACCACAATGAGATAGCACCTCACACCAGTGAGGATGGCCAACATCCAAAACACAAACAACAACAAATGTTGGCGAGGACGTGGAGAAAAGGGAACCCTCCTACACTGCTGGTGGGACTGCAGATTAGTTCCACCATTGTGGAAAGCAGTATGGAGGTTCCTCAAAAAACTCAAAATAGAAATACCATTTGACCCAGGAATTCCACTCCTAGGAATTTACCCTAAGAATGCAGCAGCCCAATTTGAAAAGGACAGATGCACCCCTATGTTTATTGCAGCACTATTTACAATAGCCAAGAAATGGAAGCAACCTAAGTGTCCCTCAGTAGATGAATGGATAAAGAAGAGGTGGTACATATACACAATGGAATATTATTCAGCCATAAGAAGAAAACAAATCCTACCATTTGCAACAACATGGTTGGAGCTAGAGGGTATTATGCTCAGTGAAATAAGCCAAGCCGAAAAAGACAAGTATCAAATGATTTCACTCATATGTGGAGTATAAGAACAAAGAAAAAATACTGAAGGAACAAAACAGCAGCAGACTCACAGAACCCAAGAACGGACTAATAGTTACCAAAGGGAAAGGGACTGGGGAAGATGGGCGGGAAGGGAGGGATAAGAGGGAAAAAGGGGCATTACGATTAGCAGATGTAATGTTGGGGGGGCACGGGGAGGGCAGTACAACTCAGAGAAGACAAGTAGTGACTCTATAGCATGTCACTACGCTGATGGACAGTGACTGTAATGGGGTTGGTGGGGGGACCTGATGAAGGGGTAGTTTAATAACCATAATATTGCACATGTAATTGTAGATTAGTGATAATAAAATAAATTATATTTTTAAAAAATGGGAACATATTTGAAGTGTATTAAAAGAGACAGGTGGTGGCTTCTATTTGCTTTTTGCTCAGTCTTCTTATATACCCACAGAAAGTCCACTGATAGTGCAGTTTCTCAACCTATGTGGGGCCATTGCAGGGGCCAAAGGTAGGCTTCCCTAAGACTGCCACTTTCGCATATAGATTGTGTCAGAGCTGAAAACAATCAAGACCCAAAATACTCAGAAAGAAACTCTGACCTCCCTCCACCCCTCAAATGCACAAAAAGAATTCAGATGGAGGAACTGCCCCCACAGATAGAGAACTATCACCATAGATCACTACATTATAATAGGAAGTAGGGAGCAAACAAGGAGGAATTTAGCAAAGTCCTTGGTTAAAATCCCTCTCTGTGTCCCATTGTTTCTATGTGTCCCAGCAAATATTTGTTTACTAGTTACTCTTCACATTCCTGTGAATTGCTTCCCTTTCCCTCTGAAGTCCTGGACCCCATCCCCTTCTCCTTAGGTCAAGAAGACATATACACCTCATTGTTACTCTCTTTGGTATTTCCTATCAATGGATTCCCTGTGAGTACATAATTAAACTCTTTTTTTTTTCTCCTGTTAATCTGTCTCATGTCAATTTCATTCTTAGACCAGATAGAAGAACCCTGAAGGATAGAGGAAATTCTTCCTCCCTAACAAGTACTAACAATAAGGTAATTAAATAGAATTAAAACATGATTAATAGCAATAAATACTGTCTTCACATTTCATTTAAATCAAGACTCTCAACACTTGACCTTATTAAATAATCCTGGACATGAATTTAGTTAACACTTTAATAATTCACATAAGATAATCCTTTTCTTAGTTACTGTAACTCTGGGGGGAAAAATCCCAGGGCAAAACATCTCTAAAACCAAAATCAGTCAAAGAGAGAAATAAACTTAAGAAACCCTTTTATTTCTTACAAGCAGTCATCCCATCTCTCTCTTGACCAGGCTGCAGCAGAGGAGAGCTCCACCCAACTTCTCCCATCCAGATATGCCCTTGCTCCCCCTGTAATTGCCTATTGGTATGTAGATTGACCACTGCTCTCTGACCCTTGGAAACACCTATTGATATGCAGATGTAGTAAAGCCAGGTAAGAGATTCTGGAAATATTACAATTTTACCCACAGTTACTATTATTTAATATCCCAGATATATGCCAGTTGCACTAAATATGGTTCAAAATGAAAGGCCTGCTGGAAACCAGGAACAGTCAGTACTGAAACAGTCAGTAAATCTATGCTCTAGAGAGCATAAGCCTACCTTTATAGTAAGTGTGAGGGCAAGCATGGAGGCTGTTTAAGTTTGTTCTAGTAACTTTTTTAAATACCCTAATGATATTTGCTTTTTCAAAATATGTTTTAGTGAAACATAGTTGAAAACAATATCACATTGGTTTCAGATGTACAACAGTGCTTTAACAACTCTATACATTATTAAATGCTCAGCACAGTAAGTGTAGTTACCATCAATCGACATGCAAATAATTTACAATGATATTGGCTATATTCCCTATGTTGTATTTCCTTCACCATGACTAGTTTATTTTATAATTTGAAGTTTGTACCTCCTTATCCTCATCATGTATTTCGCCCATCCCCCCATCTCCCTCCCCTATGGCAATGAGCAACTGTTCTGAATGTTTATGAGTCTTTTTCTGTTTTGTCTGTTTTTAGATTCCACATATAAGTGAAATTGAGACAGGGACCGTGGGTGTAGTCAGAGTAGGGTGAGGGCCTCCAGAAAAAGCAAGGCAGGAAATCTGCAGTCAGAGCAATGTAACTACATGCAAGGAAACCCCCTACCAAAAACTCTGTGTTAAACATTAAGCTCTAGGGTCATTCTTCAGTAAGATCAGTTAATGTTCCCCAGATAAAGAAGAGTAGCACATGTTTTTATTCTAATCATTTGTAATTATGTGTAAGATTCACTTTAGCATGCTAAAAGGCCCAGGCCTATGTGCTGTCTTTCCTCTTTCAGATCTGATGGAGTGGTTTTGCAAACTGGGCAACTAATTGAGCATGCAGACCCAGCTGTAAACAACATAATAAAAGGCAAGAAGGATTCCACCTTAAAGATAAGATTGCACTTAACTTACTCTTTAGCAAACAATGCCTCAGCCCACCTTGGGGTCAGGCTGAGCAGGTGGACTTTTTTCATATGCTCCTAGACCAGGACGCAGGTGTCCCAGAAAAAAAGTTGGGCAGGAAATTCCTTGTGTTAATTCTAGATATTCAGACACCACTTAGCAGGTCCACACCCCTAAGCTTTTTCCATGTTCTTGAAAAATCCTCAAGTTTTAATTTGCATCTCTCTAATGATTAGTGATGTTGAGCATCTTTTCATGTGTCTGTTGGCCATCTGTATGTCCACTTTGGAAAAATATCTATTCAGGTCCTCTGCTCATTTTTTAAATCATATTATAATTTTTTGATATAGAGTGGTATTAATTCTTTATATATTTTGGATATTAGCCCCTTATTGGACATATTATTTGTAAACATGTTCTCCCATACAGTGGTTGAATTTTCATTTTGTCAATGGTTTCCTTGGCTGTGCAGAAGCTTTTCAGTTTAATGTAGCCCCACTTGCTTATTTTTGCTTTGTTTCCTTTGCCTGGGGAGATGTAGCCAGAAAGAAATTACTGATGCTGATGTTCAAGAGTTTACTGCCTATGTCTTCTAGGAGTTTTATGGTTTCAGGTCTTATATTTAGGTCTTTAATCCACTTCAAGTATATTTTTGTGTATGCTATAAGACAGTGATCCTATTTCATTCTTTTGCATATAGCTGTTCAATTTTCCCACCATTATTTACTGAAGAGACTGTCCTTTCCCCATTGTATATTCTTGCCTCCTTTGTCATAGATTCATTGATCATATAAGTGTGGGTTCATTTCTGGGCTCTCCATTCTGTTACACTAATCTATGTCTGTTTTTGTACCAGTATCACACTATTATGATTACTGTAGCATTACAGTACAGTTTGAAATCAGGGAGTGTGTGATATCTCCACCTTTGTTCTTCTTTCTCAATATTACTTTGGATTTTCAGGGTCTTTTGTGGTTTCATACAAATTTTTAGGATTACTTGCTCTAGTTCTGTGAAAGATGCCATGGTATTTTGATAGGGATTGCACTGAATCTGTAGATTGCTTGCGGTAGTATGGCCATTTTAACAATATTAATTCTTCTTATCCATGAGCATGGAATATATTTCCATTTATTTGTGTCATCTTCCATTTCTTTCATCAATGTTTAACAGTTTTCAACTTCAGGTCTTTCACCTTGCTCTAGTAAGTCTTGAAACATGCAGGTAGAATGCTAATAGGAGCAGCCACTTCAAGATATTATATAAGTAAAAGATGTTTTTCATAAACATTTAAGGCCCATATTACTGAATTTGAAATAAAATTGCTATAATTTGAATAATTTATCCCACTAAGCTCATTTAATATGGTATTTTTAGGGAGAGCAATTTAAGTATTACAACAAGAACTCTAATTTTGCAAAAAAGACAGTCTATGAACGTTTAATGGGTTCTTACCAGAGCAATACATTTCACCTCAATGATGTTTGCTGGTGGTCTGGGAGAGCTATGGATCTGAAGATCATACCAGATTCTTAAATTGCTAATATCATCACCTGAAAAATAAAATAGCACTTCTTAATACAGGCTTCAAAATACAAATTTAACATAAAAAATTGAGAAACGAACAGACATCATTTTCAAAATCTTTTTGATGGATTCATTTGTCAAAAGAGCTGAGGGGAGGGTAAAAGCTGATTTTAACAGAGTGTGTGAGTGATAAGAGAAGCCCCATCCTGCAGGGTCATGAGAATGCCCTGTAAGAGCTCCCTGCCCCATGCCTACCCTAATAACTCATTAAGTTCCTCACTAAAATAAGAATGTTTTACTTTTAAATTAAGGATCAATATTTCAAAATAAATAAGCAATCTATTTTTCCACTAATTGACAAAGCATCCACATATTGCATGTAGAAATATTTAAATATTATAGTATAACAGTCCACAATGGTACATTTCCAGTACCACAAGAATCCAATCTAAGGACAAAATCAGGTATAGTTCATGAGATTTCTGGTTTCTTAGGAGTGTGAAAAAGGATCCTAGCAATTTAGCCTAAAGAAATCTGGAGTGAGGCATAGACTGAGTAGTGAGAAAATAATGTTTACAACTGGATTCCTAATATTTTTTAAAAAGCAGGCATGTCTGCCGCTGATGATGTCCAAGGTCATACTCCCAAATCCTGAAACTGGAACCCCGGTTCATCACAATGGCCCTGTGTAGCAGGGTTTGTACTGGCATCAAACCCAAGTTCTTTCCATTTGTTCTCATCTGTTCAGCTTCTCATTTTGATATTCTTTATTCTCTAGTGTTGAACTAGTTTATGGTTTGAGAGGTCCTCCAGTTTCAGTTAATTGTATGCATATTCACATCAGTATTATTGTGTTTTAAAGATTCCAAAAACTGTTGTTTGATTAACTTACTTGGGTAAATCACTAGCCTCTTTGGGCCTCAGTTTCTTATCTGAGATTAGGGGCCCAGAGTAGTGGAATTCTCAGTTCCTCTCTTCTGAAATAGAGACTTTTGTTCTGCATTACATTGCATGGCATTACATTGCATTGTATTATAAGGCATCGAATGACATTGTATTGTATTGTTGCATTGCAAGGTAAAGGGAAGCAGAATTTGCCACCCCAAAATATGCCTCTTTGGCATAAGGATTATTTTGAGCTGATTAATTTTAAGAAACTGCAGACATAGGAGAAGCTCTGAAACCACAGTAGAAGTTCCCCTTTTTAAAGAGATATTTACAGGTATAAGGGCAATCAACATTTGTAAGGGTGTCTGTGTACCAGTTAGAGAAGGATGACTCTAAATCTCTAGAGAAGCTTACCGATGGAGAAGGTAATACTTTAAATCTGTATAACAACCTAACCTTTTTTTACAGTGCTTTTCCTGGTCACCTCCCATAACTTTCTCCCCACCCCAACATCCTTCTTTTTTCTTTAGCTGAAGATGGTATTTAAGATGGTGACTAGGGCCATTTCAGAAAGTTACTGTTTTCCTAGGTTTCTCTTATATATACCTTTTATATACATGTTACTAAACTTGTTTGATTTTCTCCTGCTAATGTGACTTTTTTTACTGTTACAGGGGAGTCTCAATCAAGAATGTAGAATGGTAGAGGGAGAATTATTTTTCCTCCCCCACAATCACAATTAGAAAATTATTGTATCTCATTGCATGGCACTGTACTGTTTTGTACCATATTGTATAGTAGTGTTTTCATTCTGTAATTTAATTTAATGGATTTATAATTTAATGCATTTAATGTATTCTATCCTATTCTAATATTTTAGTTACTAAGAAACACTTATCAAATTAGTGAATCTGAGAACGATTCAGACACTCAGAACAGTCAGCTAGTGAGAGAGACAGAGAGAGAGAAGGGAGGTCCAGGTGAGTTCTTATTCCAAGTACTTGTGAGAAGTTCTCCAGGACAAACTTACTTCCACATTTTGAACTGCCTTCTGTGCTTATTTATTTTACAGACACTAGTTAATTTCCTTAAAACTATTAACATGTATAGTATAAGTTACCAAATTTATATTGATGCTAGATTTCTGAGGAAACCTCCACTTACATGTGTATTGGCTGTTCCGTGCTTTAATGCTTTCATGATGTTTAAATGTGACATCTCAAAATTAACCAAAGTTCTTAAAATGAAAAGTATTTGACCTTCTAGGCAGCCCATGTGTATTTTATGAAATTTTTCCAATGCTTTAATCCACATGGAACTTGCAGGGGAAACAATTCAGGAGAGAAAGAGTCTCTGTGACTAAGAAAACTGAATGCTCCATGACTGGGTTAGTGCAAAGAGCAGTGAAACAGTTTCCCATCTGTGGAATAGTGACTGTTTTAATCAGGGTTCTCCAGAGAGAAAGAACCAACTGCGTGTGTGTGTGTGTGTGCACGTGCACGCAAGTGTGTGTAAAGAGAGAGACAGAGGGACAGAGGCAGAAAGAGATTTCTTTTAAGAAATCGGCTCACATAATTGGCTTGCTAAATTCAAAATCTTTATGTTAGGCCAGTAGGCTGGAGATCCAGGTCAGAGCTGTGGTTTGAGTCTGCACGTACTGTACTGGCAGAATTCCTTTTTGCTCTTTGCTGGTCAGAGGGGGAGGTCAGTCTTTGATCTCCTAAGACCTTCAGCTGACTGAATGAGAACCACCCACATTATGGAGGGCAATCTTCCTTATTCAAAGTACTCAGATTTAAATGTAATTCTCATCCAAAAGCACCTTCACAGAAACATTCAAAATGATGTTTGACCTAATATCTGGGCACTATAACCTAGCCAAATTGACACTAAAATTAATTGTCACAGGGATAGTAACATCTACTATTTGTAATTGCTGTGACTATCACATAAGGCAGTATTGTGATATAACTGATTTAATTCCTACAGTGCTAAAAATGTACAGTGAATATGGATTTACTGGGTAGAGTAGGATTAGTGATGATTTATAAATTAGAAGAACAAAAATAATAATTATTAAACATTAACTACTTATTAAACATATTAAAACATTTTTTCTAATTACAAAATCAGTAACATTCATTATAGAAATTTGAGAAATTCCTGAAAGCTTAAAGAAGATAAAAATTATTCATTATCTCTGACCAACAGTAAACTACTTAATATTTTTTTGTACAAAATACCAGGCTTAATATATCAATAAAGACATATATATATATATATATATACTAGCTACAAATAGACATATATAAATACACTGGAATACAAAAATTATATGTAATTGATATATTAGTAAATGAGTGTGTATATTTATACATTTCTATCATTCAGAGAATATGAGTTACTAAATTTTAAGTTTCATCACTAATAATGAGAGAAATGCAAATTTAAGCCACAATGTGATATTACCTCACGTCTGTTAGAATGGCTATCATCAGAAAGACGAGATAACAAATGATAACAAATACTGGTGAGGATGTGGAGAAAAAGGAACTTGGGTACTGTTGGTGGGAATGTAAATTGCTAAAGCCACTATGGAAAACAACGTGGAGGATCCTTAAAAAATTAAAACTGTAACTACCATATGATTGAGCAATTCTTCTTCTGGAAATATATCCAAAGGAAATGAAATGAAAACACTAACTCAAAAAGATATCTACACCCCCATGTTCATAGCAGCATTACTGACAATAGGTAAGACATGGAAACAATGTAAGTGTCCATCAAGGGATGGGTGGATATATATATATATATGTATATACACACAATGTTATGCTATTCAGCCATAAAAAATGAGGAAATCCTACCATTTGCGACAACATGGATAGATCTTGAAGGCATTATGCTAAGTGAAATAAGTTAGACAGAGAAAGCCAAATATTGTATGACCTCACTCATATGTGGAACCAAAAAAAAAAACAACCCAAATTCATACAAAAAGAGAGCAGACTTGTGGTTAGCTGAGATGGAGAGTAGTGGGAGGGGGAAATGGAATACGGTGGTCTAAAGATGCAAATCTCCAGCTCTAAGATAAATAAGTACTAGGGTGTAGCAGACAATATGATGATGATAATTGACACTGCTGTATGGTACATAGGAAAGTCATTGACAGAGGAAATCTTGAGCCTTCTAATCACAAGGGGAGATTTTTTTTCCTTTTTCCTTTTCTTGTTTCCTTTTTCTTGTATCTATATGAGAAGATAGATGTCAGCTGAACTTATTATGTTAATCATTTCACAATATATATAAATGAAACCGTTATGCTGTATGTCTTAAACTTACACAGTGATATATGTCAACTATTCTTCAATTAAAAAAACATTATGTGCAGGTAGAGCACATTCAAAAACATTTTAAATGAAATCTAAAAATTATAAAAATGAGTTTCAATTATTCAACAGAATAGATCACATAAGGAAAATTCTTACATAAAACTACTTGTGCTTATGTTTGATTATCTTATTCCAACAAGTTTCATAGACTGAAATGATTAGATCAAAGGGGATAAACAATTCTTAAAAGTTTCAAACACATTGTAAATGCTCTTGATATTTATTAATTCAAAATCCCATTACAATGCATAAGATTATCTCTTTCAATCTGACCATCAATAAAACTGAGGTTTACCATTATTTTTCATACTTACCTATTTGGGAGGTTAAAAAAATTCTCTAGCTTTTTCATTTCTTTTTTGTCCCAGCTTTATTGAGGTGTAACTATAAAAATTATATATAATTAATGTATACAACTTGGTTTGATATATGTATGCATTGTGAAATACTCACTACAATCAAGCTAATTAATATAGCCATCATCCATTATCTTACAAAGTTACCATTTTTTGGTGGGAGGGTGGTAGTGGTGAAGACACTTAAGATCTACCTTCTAAGCAAATTTCAAGTATACAATACAGTCCTGCTAACTATAATGACATTTTTGTACATTAGAGCTCCAGAACTTAATCATTTTGCATACCTGAAACTTCCCTAATTGAAAAGAAATGTATTGCTGAGTGATCAGTAAGAGAAAGACTCATGGTATTGTAGGGGATGAAAAAGTTAATCCTGTCTGAGTAGGGATATGAGAAGGCCTGTCTGAAGAAATGAGAATGCCTATAATGTTTTTGATGCATTTTTTCCCAGTTCTTAATTTATCTTGTAACCCGTCATCAAGTAGATCAGACATTTTTATTAGATATCAGTCTGGTTTAGCCTATTAACATGACACCATAGTAATTCTGATTTTCTTTCAAACTCTCCTAAAGTACTTTTAGAAACTGGGTTTTTCTTCATGGCTCTTTTGCCTTAGATTTACATGAGGGTTTAACTCTAGCATAATCCATCTACAACAGTCATCTATTCTTTGGCCTCACTGGCATGATTTAAACTGAAAAAACCCTAAATCTTCACAACCCACTTTATTATTTTTTTCATCTTGTCTCAGCTCCAAATATTCAGATAATGACTGTGTTTTGCCATGCAAATGTCTTTTGCTGTTCCATCAAAATTAGGAAGTACAAACCCACACTAAGCATTATGATATCCCAGACATTTTTTTCCTCTTGTTTTGTTTAGCTAAACAATGCCATAATATTCCTGCTTCCATATCCATTACAGCCAAGGTGCTCGCAGGGTTCTTGAACCAGCACTATCTCCTCCCAGAGTGCCTTCCCTAAGTAACAACCCAGCAGAGTCACAAGTAAATGTTAAGTTCCTAATTTGACTCCTCCAACTGTTCCCCAACTGACCTACCTTCTAGGACCTTCTGCTTGTACACCCCTTGGAAAAAGCCCCCATGAAGCATACCAAAAGCCCACTCTTGTTGGTTTGAATTGACCAATCCAGACATGGCCGAGGAACCCCAGAGTACTTCACCTGAGGATGCTAATAAAGGCATGTGCTCCAGGCCCTCTGCTTTGAACTCCTGATGTGACCTCTCGAGGGAAGGCACGTGCATTCACCAGGACCTGTGAGTAATAAACGTTTCTATTTCACCTTCCCTGTGGTCTTTCATTGATTCACCATCTGACATGCTGGGGCTCTACTTAACAAATGTTAATTTAACAAAGCCATAACACTTATAAATCACTATCTTAAAATTTTTCTTTTCACCAAGATACAAACCAACCTTGTTATTTTTTGGAATCAGTCCTCCCTATCTCTCTTAAAAGAGTTATCTAATGCTAGTCTCTCAAATGTTTTCCATCTTTAGTGGTATTTGTCTATTTCCATCAGAACCACAAAAGACACAGTTCTCTTTACTTCAAACCCAGTTTGCTGTTGGCAGCGGCCTAACTGGACCCAACTTCTCTTCCGTTTCCAAACCATTTTGAATAGTGCTTAAGGACCACTCTTAATCCATGTATTCTGTGAAGGTTAATTTTATGTGACAACTTGGCTGGACTATAGTGTTCAGTTGCTTAGCTAAACAACAGTCTACATGTTGGTATGAAGGTATTTTTTTATTTTTATTTTTATTTAATTTTTTATTAAGGTATTATTGATATACACTCTTATGAAGGTTTCACGTGAAAAAACAATGTGGTTACTACATTTACCCTTATTATAAAGCCCACACACATACCACAATGCAGTCACTGTCCTTCAGTGCAGTAAGATGCCACAGATTCACTGTTTGCCTTCTCTGTGCTACACTGTTTTCCCCGTGATCCCCCACATCGTGTGTACTAAACATAATACCCCTCAATCCCCTTCTCCCTCCCACCCCACAAGCCCTCCCACACCCCTCCCCTTTGGTAACCACTACTTCCGTCTTGGAGTCTCTGAGTCTGCTGCTATTTTGTTCCTTCAGTTTTGCTTCGTTGTTATATTTCACAAATGAGGGAAATAATTGGGCACTTGCCTTTCTCTGCCAGGCTTATTTCACTGAGCATAATATCCTCCAGCTCCATCCATGTTGTTGCAAATGGTAGGATTTGTTTCTTTCTTATGGCTAAGTAGTATTCCATTGTGTATATGTACTACCTCTTCTTTATCCATTCATCTACTGATGGACACTAAGGTTGCTTCCATATCTTGGCTATTGTAAATAGTGCTGCGATAAACATAGGGGTGCATATATCTTTTTGAATCTGAGAAGTTGTATTCTTTGGGTAAATTCCAAGGAGTGGGATTCCCGGGTCAAATGGAATTTCTATTTTTAGTTTTTTGAGGAACCTCCATATTTCTTTCCACAATTGTTGAACTAGCTTACATTCCCACCAGCAGTGTAGGAGGGTTCCCCTTTCTCTGCATCCTCGCCAGCATTTGTTGTTCTTAGTCTTTTCAATGCTGGCCATCCTTACAGGTGTGAGGTGATATCTCATTGTGGTTTTAATTTGCATTTCCCTGCTGATAAGTGATGTGGAGCATCTTTTGATGTGTCTGTTGACCATCAGAATTTCTTCTTTGGAGAACTGTCTCTTCATATCCTCTGCCCATTTTTTAATCAGGTTACTTGTTTTTGGGTGTTGAGGTGCGTAAGTTCTTTATATATTTTGGATGTAACCCCTTGTCGGATATGTCATTTACAAATATATTCTTCCATACTGTATGATGCCTTTTTGCTCTGTTGATGGCATCCTTTGCTGTAGAGAAACTTTTTAGTTTGATGTAGTCCCATGAGTTCATTTTTGCTTTTGTTTCCCAAGCTCGAGGAGATGTGTTCAGGAAGAATTTGCTCATGCTTATATTCAGAAGATTTTTGCCTATGTTGTCTTCTAAGAGTTTTATGTTTTCATGACTTACATTCAAGTCTTGGATCCATTTTGAGTTTACTTTTGTGTATGGGGTTAAACAATAATCCAGTTTCGTTCTCTTGCATGTAGCTGTCCAGTTTTGCCAAAACCAGCTGTTGAAGAGGCTGTCATTTCCCCATTGTATGTCCATGGCTCCTTTATCATATATTAATTGACTACATATGGTTTGATTTATATCAGGGCTCTCAAGTCTGTTCCATTGGTCTTTGGGTCTGTTCTTCTGCCAGTACCAAATCGTCTTGATTTCGGTGGCTTTGTAGTAGATCTTGAAGTTGGGGAGCATAATCCACCCAGCTTTATTCTTCCTTCTCAGTATTGCTTTGGATATTCAGGGACTTTTGTGGTTCCATATGAATTTTAGAATGATTTTCTCTAGTTTGTTGAAAATGCTGTTGGTATTTTGATAGGAATTGCATTGAATCTGTAGATTGCTTTAGGCAGGATGGCCATTTTGACAATATTAACTCTTCCTATCCATGAGCACGCGATATGTTTCCATTTATTGGTATCTTCTTTAATTTCTCTCATGAGTGTCTTGTAGTTTTCAGAGTACAGGTCTTTCACTTCCTTGGTTAGGTTTACTCCTAGGTATTTTATTCTTTTTGAGGCAACTTTGAATGGAATTGTTTTCCTGATTTCTCTCTCTGCTAGGTCATTGTTAGTGTTTAGGAATGCCATAGATTTCTGCACATTAATTTTATATCCCGCAACTTTGCTGAATTCATATATTAGATCTAGCAGTTTTGGAGTAGATTCTTTAGGGTTTTTTTATGTACAATATCGTCATCTACAAACAGGGACAGTTTAACTTCTTCCCTGCCAATCTGGATGCCTTTTATTTCTTTGTGTTGTCTGATTGCCGTGGCTGGAACCTCCAGTACTATGTTGAATAGAAGTGGGGAGAGTGGGCATCCTTGTCTTGTTCCCGATATTAAAGGAAAAGCTTTCAGCATCTCGCTGTTAAGTATAATGTTGGCTGTGGGTTTGTCATATATAGCCTTTATTATGTTGAGGTACTTGCCCTCTATACCCATTTTGTTGAGAGTTTTTATTGTGAATGGATGTTGAATTTTGTCAAATGCTTTTTCAGCATCTATGGAGATGATCGTGTGGTTTTTGTCCTTCTTTTTGTTGATGTGGTGGATGCTGTTGATGTATTTTCGAATGTTGAACCATCCTTGCATCCCTGGAATAAATCCTATTTGATCATGATGGATGATCTTTTTGATGGATTTTTGAATTTGATTTGCTAATATTTTGTTGAGTATTTTTGCATCTATGTTCATCAGGGATATTGGTCTGTAATTTTCTTTTTTTGAGGGGCCTTTGCCTGGTTTTAGTATTAGAGTGATGCTGGCCTCATAAAGTAAGTTTGGAAATATCCCCTCTTCTTCTACTCTTTGGATAACTTTAAGAAGGATGGGTATTAGGTCTTCACTAAATGTTTGATAAAATTCAGCACTGAAGCCATCTGGTCCAGGTATTTTTGTCCTAAGGTAGGTATTTGATTACCAGTTCAATTTCGTTGCTGGTAATTGTTTTGTTCAGATATTCTGTTTCTTTCTGGGTCACCCTTAGAAGGTTGTATTTTTCAGAAAGTTGTCCATTTCTTCTAGGTTATCCAGTTTTTTAGCATATAATTTTTCATAGTATTCTCTAATAATTCTTTATATTTCTGTGGTGTCCATAGTGATTTTTCCTTTCTCATTTCTGATTCTGTTTATGTGAGTAGACTCTCTTTTTTTCTTGATAAGTTTGGCTAGGGGTTTATCTATCTTGTTTATTTTCTCAAAGAACCAACTCTTCCTTTCATTGATTATTTCCATTGATTTATTATTCTCGATTTTATTTATTTATGCTCTAATCATTATTATGTCCCTCCTTCTACTGACTTTGGGCCTCATTTGTTCTTCTTTTAGTAGTTTTGTTAATTGTGAGTTTAGAGTGCTCATATGGGATTGTTCTTCTCTTCTGAGGTAGGCCTGTATTGCAATATACTTTCCTTTTAGCATGGGCTTCACTGCATCCAACAGATTTTGCGGTGTTGAATTATTGTTGTCATTTGTCTCCATATATTGCTTGATCTCTGTTTTTATTTGGTCATTGATCCATTGGTTATTTAGGAGCATGTTGTGAAGCCTCCACGTATTTTTGGGATTTTTCATTTTCTTTGCCTAATTCATTTCTAGTTTCATACCTTTGTGGTCTGAGAAACTGGTTGGTACAATTTCTATCTTTTTAAATTTACCAAGGCTCTTTTTGTGGCCTAGTATATTATCCATTCTTGAAAATGTTCCATGTGCTCTTGAAAAGAATGTGTACTCTGCTGCTTTTGGGTGTAGAGTTCTGTAGATGTCTGTTAGGTCCATCTGTTCTAATGTGCTGTTCAGTACCTCTTTGTCCTTCCTTATTTTCTGTCTGGTTGATCTGTCCTTTGGAGTGAGGGGAGTGTTGAAGTCTCCGAGAATGAATGCATTGCATTCTATTTCCCCTTTTAATTCTGTTAGTATTTGTTTCACATATGTAGGTACTCCTGTGTTGGGCACATAGATATTTATAATGGTTATATCTTCTTGTTAGATTGACCCTTTTATCATTATGTAATGTCCTTTGTCTCTTGTGATTTTCTTTGTTTTGAAGTCTATTTTGTCTGATACAAGTACTGCAACACCTGCTTTTTTCTCCCTATTAGTTGCATGAAATGTCTTTCTCCATCCCTTCACTTTTAGTCTGTGTATGTCTTTGGCTTTAAAGTGAGTCTCTTGTAGGCCGCATATAGATGGGTCTTGGTTTTTTATCCATTCAGTGACTCTATGTCTTTTGATTGGTGCATTCAGTCCATTTACATTCAGGGTGATTGTGGATAGGTATGTACTTATTGCCATTGCAGGCGTTAGATTCATGGTTACCAAAGGCTCAAAGTTAACTTCCTTACTATCTAAGAGTCTAGCTTAACTCACACTTAATATGCTACTACAAACACAATCTAAAGGTTCTTTTTCTTTCTCCTCCTTTTTATTCTTCCTCCATTCTTTATATAGTACGTATCATATTCTGTACTCTTTGTCTATCCCTTGAATTACCTTGGGGATATTTAATTTAATTTTGCATTTGCTTAGTAATTAGCTGTTCTACTTCCTTTACTGTGGTTTTATTACCTCTGGTGACAGCTATTAAACCTTAGGAACACTTCCATCTATAGCCGTAACTCAAAAATACACTGTAGAGATGGTTTGTGGGAGGTAAATTCTTTCAGCTTTTGCTGATCTGGAAATTGTTTAATCCCTCCTTCAAAATCATATGATAATCTTTTCGGATAAAGTAATCTTCGTTCAAGGCTCTTCTGCTTCACTGTATTAAATACATCATGCCACTCCCTTCTAGCCTGTAAGGTTTCTGAGGAGAAGTCTGATGATAGCCTGATTGGCTTTCCTTTGTATGTGATCTTATTTCTCTCTCTGGCTGTTTTTAATAGTCTGTCCTTGTCCTTGATCTTTGCCATTTTAATTACTATATGTCTTGTGTTGTCTTCATTGGGTCCTTTGTGTTTGGCGATTTGTGCATCTCCATGGCCTGAGAGACTATCTCCTTCCCCAGATTGGGGAAGTTTTTAGCAATTACCTCCTCAAAGATACTTCTTTCCCTTTTTCTCTCTCATCTTCTTCTGGTACCCCTATAATGGGAGTATTGCTTCGTTTGGATTGGTCACCCAGTTCTCTAAATATTCTTTCATTCTTAGCAATCCTATTTTCTCTCTGCCTCAGCTTCTTTGTATTCCTCTTCTGTAGCTTCTATTTCATTTATCGTCTCCTCCACTGTAACTTATCTGCTTTTAATATCCTCCATTGTGCTCTCCAATGATTGGATCTCAAACTGAATTCATTCCTGAGTTCTTGAATATCTTTTTGTACCCCCATGAGCATGTTAATGATTTTCATTTTGAACTCCCTTTCTGAAAGATTCATGAGGTTGATATCATTTAAATGTTTCTCAGACTTCCGGGAAGATGGCGGTGTGAGCAGGGCGGCAGAAATCTCCTCCCAACACTATATTTATCTACGAAAACACAGAAAATACATCTATTCCTAAAAGAGAGACGAGAATACACAGGAAAGTGCACAGCGTGCAGCTACACCCGAGAGGACTCGGCACCCCAAGAGGCGGGTAAGATACGGAGCCGCGACCCGGCGGGACCCGAGCCCTCCCCCACCCCATCGCACCGGCGGGAGGAGAGGATTCAGAGCCGGGAGGGAGTGGAAGTACACCCCGTGAAGTAGCCAGCCCCGGTGATCCGCGTGGGGAGCACTGACCCACATTGCGCAGTGCTGCGGAGATTGGAGAGACAGAGGGGCAGGATCTGAGCGGGAAAGGCGCCAGGGTGCTTGCAGCTGGCTCCCGGGAAGGAAAAAAAAAGTGCGTGCCTTCTTCAGCGGTCTTAAAGAGACAGGAGCCCAGGGAGGAGCCGGATCGCCCCAGCACACTCAGCCCAGCAGGCTGGGAGTCCTGGGGAGTTTCAGACGCCTTAGCTGGCGACTGAGGAAGCGTAGCCATACTTAACACTTCTCACTGAGATCAACAGCCTCCTAGTCGTTCCCACCCCTGCCAGAGCGATAAAGGGCCCTGCGGAGCGGCACAGTCACAGCTGTGGAATAGTGGGGCAATATCGCCACCTAGAGCATTCCCACAGAATCTACGTCCGGTGGGCATTTTTTTTTGTTTTGTTTTTTGTTTTGTTTTTGTTTTCTTTTCTTTCTTTTTTTTCTTTTTTTCTTTCTTTCTTTCTTTTTTCTTTTTTTTCTTTTTTTTTCTTCTCTTTTTAAAGTATTAAAGAGCCCAGCTGACATACGTGGCAACTATCAGTGACCAAATTATACAGCCATGAAAAGACAGAGGAATATGGTTCAGACCAAAATCAACCAGACAACCCCAGAGAGGGAGTCTGAAGGGATGGAAATGCACAGCCTCCCTGAAAAAGAATTTAGAATAAAAGTCATAACCATGCTGATGGACCTACAGAGAAATGTGCAAGAGCTGAGGGAGGAAGTGAGGGAACTGAGGAAAGACAATACAGAAATCAGACAAGCGATCGACGGGCTTAACAGCAGAATGGATGAGATGCGAGAGACTGTTAATGGAATAGAAAACAGAGAACAGGAGTACAGAGCAGCTGAGGCAGAGAGAGATAAAAGGATTTCTAGGAATGAAAGAATATTAAGAGAACTGTGTGACCAATCCAAACGGAACAATATTCGCATTATAGGAGTACCAGAGGAAGAAGAGAGAGAAAAAGGGATAGAAAGTGTCTTTGAAGAAATAATTGCTGAAAACTTTCCCTCGCTGGGGAAGGAAGTAGTCTCGCAGTCCACCGAAGCTCATAGATCTCCCAACACAAGGGACCCAAGGAAGACAACACCAAGACACATAATAATTAAGATGGCAAAGATCAAAGATAAAGACAGGGTATTAAAGGCAGCTAGAGAGAGAAAAAGATCACCTACAAAGGAAAACCCATCAGACTATCATCAGACTTCTCAACAGAAACCTTACAGGCCAGAAGAGAATGGCATGATATATTTAACGTAATGAAACAGAAGGGCCTCGAACCAAGAATATTGTATCCAGCACGATTATCATTTAAATATGATGGAGGGATTAAACAATTTCCAGATAAACTAAAGTTAAGAGAATTTGCGTCTCATAAACCACCACTACAGGATATCTTAAATGGACTGCTCTAGAGGGAAGCACACCTAAGGCTAAAAAGATGTCACC